>JAQHUG010000388.1:458562-482033 GCA_028555095.1 Dicrostonyx torquatus | reverse complement strand
CTTTCTGTGGGTTTCAGGGATTGAACCTATGTCTTCAGGCATGCCCAACAAGCATTTTACCAACTGAGTCATCTTCTCATGAACCCAATTCTATTTTAAGAGCATCAACCCCATGACCCCACCTAATCCTAATGGCTTCCCAAGGGCATCATTTTCAAATACCCTGGCATTGGGGGTTAGGGATTCAGCCAGTGCTCTTAGGGTGGAGACCCTTCAGTTCACAGCCCTGAGGCCTCTCTGATGTTCTCCATATATTGGTTGGTTCTAGTTACATCTCTTAGAGGAAAAAAGAAACATAAATTTGGTTTGACTGTCTATACTTCCGTTAAAGGGAAATCTACCATCATTTCTGTGCATGGGATATGAATGCTGGCAGTGTTCCTCACGAAAAACTGCATCAGTTTGGGACCTAATGTCTATACTAAAGGCAGAAGGCGATGGGCCACAGCATCTGCTGGAGTTGTGAGTGGATATTAACACCAGCAGTTATTTTGGCCTGGGAGAAATTGTAAGGTTTGGGAGACACATCTTTCTAGTGAAACACATGTGCTTTGAACGGTGAGAATCCCCTAATAACAAAGGTGGGATGAGGTGTCCAGATCTGCTTAGATACAGGGGGATATCCATCAAGAAACTTTTTGTGGAAGATGAAGGCCAATGAGGGATGTTGAGAGATTGCTTGTCTGACTGCCTGCGGACCAAGGTGTCAGATATTGTTAGAGGGTCACCTGGTGCTCACCATAGTCCTTTCTCCAAGCAGATTCTACTTTGTAGGCTCTAGGATGTAAAACTTCCATTCTTTTCTCTTGAATGACCATCTATCTACCTGTTCGCCTAAAGCATTTGATGAAGCATTAGCTCTGGGTACTTAGAGTATCAGCAAGCAAGATGCCCACCCTCGTGGCACATTTTGGTTCCCATGAAATTTTACCTCATGCACAGTTGGGAGGGGAACTTTGCCACTGCCTAATTTCCTCCTTCCTTGAGACCATTTGGATCATGTTTGATGAGCAACTTGTTGACTTAAGGAGCAGCCAGGAGGGTAGCATCTGCCGAGGTGTCTCCACAGAGACTTGGCTAAGGGAAAACTTGCTCTGAATTTGGGTAGTATCAACCCACATGCTACAGGCCTGGGTGAAGTAAGGGGGCAGGAGAAGGGCTGCATTGTAGGAGAGCCATCCCTCTCCTGCTCTCTTTCCTGTCCCCTCACTCCATTTCTTGTCTGCTCTACCCCACCCTTCCCACCTCCATGGACTGACACCTCTGAAACCACAAGTCAAAATTCCCACCCCCTATTTCTACTTTAGGTTTTTTGTTTTTTTGTTTTTTGTTTTTTGTTTTTTGTTTTTTTGACAGGGTCTCTCTGTGTAACAGCTCTGGCTGTCCTGGAACTCAACTCATTTTGTAGACCAGGCTGGCCTCGAACTCA
The DNA here is from genome assembly GCA_028555095.1 of Dicrostonyx torquatus. Taxonomy (NCBI): domain Eukaryota; kingdom Metazoa; phylum Chordata; class Mammalia; order Rodentia; family Cricetidae; genus Dicrostonyx; species Dicrostonyx torquatus. The sequence goes on along the minus strand of JAQHUG010000388.1, from coordinate 480,604 downwards.
CAGAGATCCACCTACCTCTGCCTCCCGAGTACTGAGATTAAAAGCGTGCACTACCATTGCCCCGGGAAATCTTCCTTTCTTGAAGTTGCTTCTTGGGTGTTCTCGCACAGTGATGAAAGTCTGGCTAACATGAAAGCTGTGTGCTCAGGCAGGTGAGGAAGCAAGGGAGAAGGTGCATGGGCAGAGAAATGTCCTCTTAGCACAGATGCTGACCCTGCCTTCCCTCCTCTTCTGCACTTCTCAATCTAAATCACTCTGTGAAAGATTTCCTGCTAATTGCATCGAAATGCAGTTCTGACTGATGTAAATGGATTGAAAGGGAATAAATTAAAAGAAGAGAGATACTCTAAGCCTAGAATCTGGTTTCTGTCATCTGGAGACTTCCCTTGCTGTTAGGACACCCAGATTAAGCCTAACCTAGAGCAATGAGCTATGCTTGACTTAGCTAAAGAAGACCTGAGGTCTTTGGCTATAAGGGAGGGCACCTGAGAGAGCCTCCAAGCAGGCCTATACCCTGCAGATCACAGTGGCATGTCGTCATTTGGTCTCATTTCAGTTGTTGAAATTCCAGCTCAGTCAGGAGAATTTGTTGGGACCTTTATGCAAAGACTGGGGCTTATTCTTACCTCAGACACAACTATGACAGGAGAATAGGAACTGGAGGTTGACTGGTAAAACAGCCAGTTCACAGAGGAAGCCTGGAAGCCCTTCCTTACCCTGGTGTCACCTAACGAACAGAACATGCTCATAAAACAGCACAAAATGATGGGGAAGGGCTATAAAAGACCACACCTCCTGCGACTTTGGGATCTTTCTTCAGCTCATTAGTATCCTTCCACTCTTGGCAGTGCTTTTTCCTTCCTTCTTTTAAAAATTTTTTTCAGACATAGTTTCTCTGTGTGGCCCTGGCTATCCTGGAACTCGCCCTGTAGACCAGGCTGGCCCCAAACTCAGAGAACTGCCTGCCTCTGCCTCCTGAGTGTGGAATTAATGGCCTGCTTCAACACCAGAGGCTTTTCTCCTTTCTTTACAAGCTGTCTGTTTGTACTCCTTGCCTGTCAGGTCCGAAGCTCCCCTACCCCCACCCCTAATGGCAGTGGATGGTGACTGTGCTCTAAACCTGAAGGACTCTGGCTGGGTAAACAGGATTGTCATTGGGCAAACAAGCTAAAGGTGGGTTTCTGTTTACTAGGAAAACAGATCTTTTACGGTGATTCCTGTTTGCTAGGAAACCCCCCTACTCCCTTTACCCCCATACCCACCACCCCGCTTTCACCTTCACCCAAAGGTCAACAACATAAGGCGAGGGCTTCTAGTTCAGTCAATCTGGGCAGCCTGTCTCCGCTCAGATCCTCACCCTGCGGACTGTCATATATAAAATGTTCTTGTTTTCTGTCACTTTTCTCTTCCCCACCCCCAAAGGTGGGTGGCCTTGGCAGGTGATACCCAATAAGTCTCTCTTTCTGCCGATGGAGTGACCTAGTTCAGTGCTTTCTCTGCACCGTTGCTTATGTTTGGTGCCAGAATCCAGGAGGTATGCTGGACCTCTCAAAAGGCCTGGCCTCTCATTACTGAACCAAATTGCTGATTTTTGACCCTCCTGGGTATGGATCAATCATTTGCTCTTGCTGGCTTCTGCCACCCACTATATTTGACACCAAATTTTAGAGTCTGCCTCTCCAGCCACATCTGGTTCACCTGTTGTAATCGCTAGCCTCCCCCTCCTACTTGGTAAGTGCCTCCTCAGAGCTGCCTGCTGTCTCCCTGCAAATAGCTTGGCCTCAGTACAAACTAGATGATCAGTCATAATGGCCAGAAAATGGCACACTCGATTTCCAAATTCTCACAGATCGTGACAAGTGCCACCGCACATGCAAATGTTCCCCAAATCCCCTTCCCTCTAAGCTTTCTCCTTCTCCACTCTTGAAAAATCCCTAAGTTTTCTTGGCCCTCTGCTTGCTCTCATCTGCCCCCTGACCACTAAATTCAGTCCTACAGAGATTCAAGTGTCTCTTGGGTGTGGATAGTATTGAACACTTGTTCCATGCTTGATTGAGGAAAGGAAGGAAAGGAAAGGACATGGCTGCTCCTAGGTCTGGTGGAGGAGAAAGTTTATTGTAGGTGTGTGGGAGAACAGAGCCAGAGTCAGAGACATCTGGGAGAGACAGAGTGGACATGACCCTGAGCCATGAGAGGAGTTGTGGAGGGGTAGAAAGAGGGAAGAGAGGGGAACCAGAAACATCAGCCAAGAGGCCAAAGGCACATAAGGGGCAGGTAACCACATGTCTGGATTATATAGGAAAGACTCTCTGAGGGAAGGGAAGCCCAGTCCCAGGGCTGGAGAGCTGGGGTAGAGGGCAGGGTATGTCAGCCATACCTTGTAATAGGCAGGGACTGAGGGATGCTGGGAGAACCTGGTGGCCAGGTCGGCTTTGGTATGTTAGACAGGCACCTAGTTTTCTAAAAAGTTGTCTCTGGAGCTTGGTATGGCCCCACGTCTCCAGACCCAAGCATGCTTGTTTGAAAGTTTCCTCCAAAGTCTGTCCTGATACAGGCTGGCTGCCTGACTCTGTGACAGGAAGAAGGAGAGCAGCCCAGGAAAAAGTGGACTATTCCTGAAAGTGATGACTGCAGCTTATCTCAAGCTCTTCTCTGGATTTGACTGAACTCTCCAAGGACTCTCCTGTTTTATAGCTCTATAAATTTTGCCAAAGTATAATGAGTCTCAAGGCGTGTAAGGCCATTGTGCAAACTTTTGTATTTCAGGAGTCATAAATTCACTGGGTTTAGTAAAAAAAAAATTATAATGTGTAACAAAAAGTTATCTTCAAACTAGTAATAAAAAGTATTGATAGTTTTTAGGAAATCTATGATAGGAATTCTTCACTTGCTACAGTATGCTTATATGTAACTCAGTTTTAGTTCTTTTTAGGACAGTATCACCAGCACGGGCTATCTATCTATCTATCCATCTTCTATCTATCTATCTATCTATCTATCTATCTATCTATCTATCTATCTATCTATCTATCTGGTGAGTGTGTGCATGGGGGCGGGGGACTTTGTACTTGACAGTGCCCAACTAAAAAGGCCCGACTTTTTCTCCATCTCTCTTCCTCACGGCTTCTGGGGTTTTCACTATGTGGGTTTTCTTTCCTTAAATATTAATAAAATTGTCCTTGAATTTCCTTCTGAGTCCATTTTGAAATTTTTTTGTCACTGAGACTAGGAAACCCCAAAAGGAACTTCAATTTCTCCCAGGAACACACGATATCTAGGAAATTAAAAGATACCATCAGAGGTGGGTTCTGGCTCTGGCTCAGCCTTGATCTCTTCGGGGTTGACATGACATCTTCTCAGATGTGCCGATCAGCCATTCTCACGGTCCACAATCCCAGACTGGGGAGTGAAAAGCACTGTATCTGAGTTCTTCAGAATTGCAGTGCAGGAAACACGGGTTCAGATAGTTCTGAGACAAATGTGTTAGGGAAGGCTGGCAATGGGCTGAGGATGCAGCTCAGTTAGTAGAGTCCTTGCCTCACATGCAGAAATCCCTGGGTTTGATCCCCAGCATTACATAAAACCAGTGCAATCCCAGCACTCAGGAGGAGGAGGAGTTGGGAGGATCAGAAGTTCAAGATCATCCTCAGCTACATATCAAGTTTGAGGCCAGCCTAGGCTGAGGGCCTGCCTCAGAAACACCATGAAACCCAAGGCAAAGGAAATAAAAGATTAAATGGGGAAGGGTATTAAACAATAAAAATTCCTTTGTGAGCCAATATTTTGCCCCTTACAAGGTCAACTGGCATCCAGAGCAATATGGGGCATCTATTAAAACATTCTGTAGTTCTGGTGGGCCACTTGTCATGTTTGTAGAGCGCATGGGGTGGACACTAACCAGTGTCCAGCCTACTAGTAGTTTACCTTTCTACTAAGAGGAGGATCAACACAGGAAAACATTCCTTAATGCGTCCAAGCCAAGTCAGGGTCAAACAAGGGCTTTGACTCATCCTCACACAGATGGGACCACGGGTAAAAGGAAGGCTAGAGGAGCCAGAGGTTCTCCCAAGCCAGAGAGAGAGAGAGAGAGAGACAGAAAGAGAGAGAGAGAGAGAGAGAGAGAGAGAGAGAGAGAGAGAGAGAGAATGGTTAATTTTTGGCTACCTTCATGGTCTTAGACACCCCACAGGAAAGTATAACCAAAGATAAAAATGATCCAACAGGGATCACACAGCCAGACATTAGGCTTAAGAGGTATTATTTAGATAGCCATTTCTCACCAGTGATTTTCTTCTTGATAAGGAAAATGCTGTCCAGATATAGGACATCAAGATCTTGGCTCCATCTAATGCTGTAGCACCTACCTGAAGCCAAGAAAAACAGGCCTCTTATCATTTTAAACAAATAAAATAATGGTTAAAGTTTTTCTCTCTCCCCTTCTCTGGAAGGCTTCAGGGAAGGACCACACACTGATTTTAGCCACTCCGACAGCTGGGAATAACTGGGAGTCCAATGGATGAGCTCCTGTGAGCTCATCAAAAGAGTCTAATGGACTTGGATTTTTTTTCTTTTTGTGTTTTTTTGAGACAGGGTTTCTCTGTATAACAGCTCTGATTGTCCTGGAACTCACTTTGTAGACCAGGCTGGTCTTGAACTCACTGAGATCTGCCTGCCTCTGCCTCCCAAGTGTTTGGATTAAAGGCGTGCATCACCACCACCCAGCGGACTTTGATTTTAAAAAAATGTTCCTCATTCTGGCTTCTCCTAGCTTCCTGGCTAGGACTTATAATGCTAAATATTTTGCTTTTATTTCTTCCCATCTCTGTCCAGGCACTAGTCAAAGATATCCTCTCCTCCCTATGCCTGCCTGTTATTACAAATGGAACTACTGATACACTCTTGGGGTCTTTCAAACAGGCCTACTGGAAAGGTATCTCCACTGCCATGTCTGATGCCCCCATTCAACTGGAGGAAGCCAGATCCACCATCACCCAAATTCCATAAGTGCAGTTAGGATTACCACTTCAGAAGGGGACACATTGAGAACACAGATTAGAAAATGAGGAGTCAGTTTGGAGTAAAAGTCCCCAAAGAAAAGTAGCCAGATTCTACCTTGGTTAAAAGCCAGAAACATCCCTGAGCCTCTTGGCATCCTCAGCCTTGCTACAGGTCACAGATGCCAAACATGTCTGGGGGCTCTGAACCCCGATCTAGTTATAAATGATTTTTAGGGTTACTTCTTAAGAGGGAATGTTAGAGTAACAATAAAAGGCCATTAATAAAAGAATTCCTTTTGTTCAAGGGAATAGAATCAGAGGCCTAGGTGGAGACCTAATATTCCAGTTGGGTCAGGTCAATCACTTCTAGGAAGGCAGGCTCACCTTAAGCGATGCTAAAAAGACAAACGAAATTTTTTTTCCTATAATGAGATATCCTTCCCTGCTAGAATTTGTGGTCCTTGCCAGTCACCTTGAGGTTCAGCTGCATCTACCCACCTTTCTGAGGCCCAACCTTTCCTTTTTCTTTTTCCTGTCTCCTTCAAGATATAGCCAGAACCTACGTATGCATATTTTGTGACACCAAAAGTTTTCTTACTTATTCTTTAAATACCCCTGCCACTTCCCGCTGTGTGTCTGACCCCCATGGTGGTTTAAACAGCAGGACTTCTTTTCTTTCTCTTCTCCATTCTTCTCTGGGCAGCTGCTGAGATTTATAGCTTCTCTGCCCTGGGCGTTTTTCTTTTAAACTCTAATAAAATTATCCTTAAGGCCCCATTTGAGTCTATTTTTTAAATTCTTCTTATTAATGAGACTAAGACCCCAAGGGGTCCCAGACTCCCCTGTATCATCACCAGCAGCTGGGGATCAAACCTGAAAATATGACCTTTGGTGGACATTTAGGATGCAAACCATAATGAAGCTCAATGGTCAGTTCACCTTTATTAAAAGTTGATATATACATTTGAAATCTTGTTGGATACATCTTAATAAATAAATGAACTTTTGTCAGGTCCAAAAATCCCTTTGTGAGGTCAAATGTAATGGCACTCACCTGGAATCCACACACTCAGAGGCTTGTATTCCTGGTTAGTCTGAAACATATGATGAGACCCTGGTTGTGTTTGCTTTGTTTTGCTTTTAAAAAAAAAAAGAAATAAAAAATTTACCGAAGGGACTTTGGGAGTGTAGTTCTATGGAAGAGTATTTGTTTACCATGTGTTAAAAAAGAATATTCTTGGCATTGCACAAAGAAACACGAACAAATTCAAAGCAACCTGGCAAGGAAATTTTCTATTGCAAAAAGGGTGTGCCACAACCCAAACTGGGTGAGCCAGCATCCCAGGGTGGGAGTCCACTTTGTTTATAATGAAGGTAGTGACTGGTCTCATTCTATTGGTGAGAGCTGGACGTCCCAACCTCACAGTCTTGGCTAATTCTTAGTCTGTATGTAGCAAAGAGTGTGACAGAATCAAAGCTCAGGAATATCCAGGGGTTGGTCAAGCAGGCACGCGCTCAGGGGTTTCATAAAATGGGGAGCTGTATGGAATGCCGGCGCTTGGCAGGTAAGCCAGAAAACAACAACAACCTGTTTCTCACATATGCCAGAACTTAAGTTTAATACCCAGCACAACCACAGAAACAATTAAATTGCTTTATAGGGAACTTCCTATTGACATTGAAAGTTGAGAGAGAACAGGGGCTATATGATGTGAGCTAATTAACAAGGAGGAGATAAGAATGTATTCAAATTAGGAGTCTTGCTGTGTACCTGGGTATCTGAACATGGTGTAATCCTCTGTTCTAGATGCCTACAGTCAGAAGGGACCCCAAATTCATATTCCCAGCCAGCAACTAGAAGCATGTCTAAGCCCTTCAGTGGACTCCCGTCCATCCCAACAGCTAAGTCCTTCAGTGGCCTCCCCACACCATCCCAACAGCTATGTGCTTCAGTGGACTCCCCACGCCATCCCAACAGCTATGTCCTTCGTGGACTCCCCACGCCATCACAAGAGGCTCTCTCAATGTTCTTTACATCATTATCATCTTTCTTTTCTTCCCTTTGAACTTCTGACCCTCTGCCTCCAGTGCTGGGATTGCAGGTATGTACCACCATTCCCAGTTCCTGTAGTAGACGTGCTTACTGAGAAGCAGAAGTAGAGAAACCTTGACACAACCCTATGGGCTGAGAATGGATGGTGTGATTGACAACTAAATATCTGGTCTTTGTTTTTCGAGACAGGGTTTCTCTGTGGCTTTGGAGCCTGTCCTGGAACTAGCTCTTGTAGCCCAGGCTGGTCTCAAACTCACAGAGATCCACCTGCCTCTGCCTCCCGAGTGCTGGGATTAAAGGCATGTGCCACCACTGCCCGGCCTGTTTCAATTCTTAAAACCCTGGGGATTTCAGATAATAGTGTCTTTGGTATGCTAATTAGATAAGTAATCGGTGGGCTTTTAGATAGCTTTACATGGGAGTTGATTGGCAAAGGAACTAACCATGTGACTAGGTGAACTGGACCACTCAACACTATGGCCAAAACTCTTAAGGAGGGGAGCGAGACTGGAGACTGAGTTATTCACCGATGGCCAGTGATGTAATCACAGGCCTGTACAAGGAACTATACATTCCTACCCTAAAACCTTGCCCTGTACATCTCTTCCATTTGACTGGTCTTAAGTTATATTCCTTATAGTCTTCTTCTCATGGTTGTGCTATGGTTTGAATGTTTCCTCAAAACTCACATTGAAATTTAATTGGTATTCTGATGTTATAGGAGGATGGGCCCTTTAAGAAATGGTGAGGTAAGGTCCAGTCATCTCCTGGAATAGGCTGCGTCTCCTGAGAGTAAGTTATTAGAAAAGTGAGGTCAACTACCTTGTGTTTATTGCTCTCATTCTTTCACTGTATTTCTGTGCAATGCCCTCTGCTATGTCATGACCCAGCAAGAAAGCTCACCCAGTGTTGGCCCCTTAATATTGGACTTCAGCCTCCTAAATCTTGAGAAATAAATTTCTCTTCTTTGTAAAGTATCTATGCTGTGGTATTATGTTATACTAACAAAAACTAGACTAAGCCATTGTTTCCAGAGTCCTGAGAGTCGTGTAAAGTACAGTACAATAATTAAGAGACATTGTGGGGATCTCTGACTTTGTGGCCCAGCTGATCAGAAGTGTGGGTACTTGGAGAGTTGGAGCTGTTTGTGTGGCAGGGAGAGAGAAACTGAAGGGTTTCCCAAGGAATTTGGGTGTTCTTGTAAGCAAAAAGGCTGAAACTCTGAGAAAAGAAAGTAACAGACACCCTTGGACCCCCTCCCTGTGACTGGAGGTGGCTTGCTCTGATCCTGGACCCAGAGTCAGGAACCACACCATGGAGAAAGGACCTTGGAATATTCTCTAGGAGCAGCCTGGACTGGAAGGACAACCTATTAGCAGTTCACTGGGATGCTTTGGGTTAAAAGTAGCCGAAGACCTGCCTTGGACTGGCTCACCTGAGAAGGAACTCTAGAAGCAGGAAAGACTCCAGACTGGCAGCTGCACATCCATCTCTTCATGCACTGACTTTGGCCCCAGGCATTCCCCTCCCACTGCTGTAAGCCAAGCCCTAGCCACAACTAGAGCAGCCTACATCCTTGTTCCTGCTAAAGAGGTAGAGAGAAATCCTTCTATATAACAGAAAAAAAATCTACAGCCAATTTTGATACCTACCCAACAATCCCAAACCGAAAGGGTCAACAAGGAAATGCCAAGGCTCACTGGGTCAAATCTGGGTCTCTGGCTGGAAGATGGACAGGGTTGCTAATGTGCTCACATTAACCTTGTGTGAAGGCTGCACACAATCAGGGTGGGCTCTGAGTAGACATTCTCAGCGCACAGTGGCCACTGCCTAGTGCTAGCTTGAGCCACGAGGAAGGCCTTCTCTATTATCCCCCCCCTTCTTTTTCTCTCCCCTTTTGTCCTCTTTCCGCTCCACCAGTCTGTCCTTCCATCTCTTGTTTGCCTTTCTGTGCTTTCCTGTTTCCTGTAAAATATTATACACACGTATATATCATACGTCAGCTATTCTGGCAGACAGTTTAGCTCGCATGAGCACACAGGCACAGCTGTCACCCAGTGTCTTAGTTCACCTACTTTAGAATATCACAGACCAGCTGTCACATGAACACAGCATTTTCGACAGCCTCACGGTTCTGGAGGGTGAAGAATCCAGACCGAGGTGCTGATATATTTGGTGTTGGTGAGGAAGTTCCATGGGCCCTAGCCATCCAGAGACTGTGAACGTGAGAACAGTGCAGGCCACAGACAGCCCCATCCTCAGCGTCATCTCCCCTGGGGTCACTTGTGATCACCTGTGGTTTGCTTGCCCAAGACTCTCTTACATACTGTTAATGACATACATAGTGACATACGTAATGACTGGAAATCCTATGGGAAAATTCCTGTTGTCCAGTAATAGCACAGTGTAGAAACACTGGTAATAATAATAATAATAACACATTGGTAGAAATGAGCTTTCTGTGTTGCCTGTCATGAAGAGTTTAACATTCATTCATTGCAATATATGTGATCATAATGATGGGATATATTACTGGCCCGTGTGTGTTTTCTGTATTATACTTCATGTCCGTTTATTTGAAAGAGGGTCTGACTCTGTAGCCTCAGCTTCCTGATGCTTTAAAACTATGTGTGTGTGTTGTATGTGTGTGACAGTGTACTTGTGCCACCAAATATGTGTGAAGGTCCAAAGAAAATTTGTAGAAGTTGGTAACCTCTTTCCATGTAAGTCCTGGGAATTGAACTCGGGCCTCTGGGCTTGGTGGCAAGTTCCACAATGAGCCATCTCACTGTTCTCTGGCACTTTTAAGATATTGTTATTATTTACTTTTTTCTATGCAGGAGTGGGTGGGAGTGTGTGTGTGTGTGTCTGTGTGTGTGTGTGTCTGTGTGCACGTAGGTGCAGAGGTCAGAGGTGGGTGTTGGGTGTCTCCCTCTATTGATCTCCACTTTATTATTGTTGTTATTGCTATTGTATGTGGGAAGGCACAGGTGCCATGGCACATGTGGAGGTTAGAGGACATTCTGTGGAATGAGTTCTTTTCTTCAACCTTCACATGGGTTCTCAGGATAGAAATGAAATCTCCAGGCTTATGTGGCAAACATTTTTACCTTCTGAGTCATCTCACTGGCCTCCTACCTTACTTTTTGAGACAAGGTCTCTCATTAAAACTGGAGCTTGCAACTTTGGCAACACTGGCTGGTCAGCGATTCCTAGGATCCTGCTAGCTCCACCTCCCCCGATTGGTATTACAGGTTCATACTGCCCTGCCCAGTTCTTTTCTTCTTTATTTTCATACAATATATTTTGGTCATATTCTTTACCCTCCCCAATTTCTTCTGGATCTTCTCTTCCTTCTTACCCAGGCAGCTTCATGTTCCTTGTGTGTGTGTGTGTGTGTGTGTGTTTCTCTCAAAACAAAACAAAAAATGAAATTCAAAACACCAATAAATAAAGAAGAAAAAGAAATCAAAACAAGCAAAAAAGTGCATACACACAAAACAAACAAAATACCCAAACCACATGGAGTCCATCTTATATTGGCCAACTACTTCTGGGGATGGGGCCTGGCCTGGGGTGTGGTTGAGATACTCAGTGGCACCCCATTAGAGAAAACTGGTTTTCCCAGCAGGTATTAACTACAAGTAGCTTCTCGGTGGGGGTTGGAGCCCTGTCTGTTTCTTTTCTCCTCTCAGTGCTGAGACCTGGTCTGCCCTGCCCAGCTTTTATGTGGATGCTACGGTTGGGTCTGAACTCCAGCTATCATAGTTGTATAGGGAGGGCTTTACCAACAGAGCCATCTCTTCCACTCACGTTCATAGAAAACACTTGCTGTGAAAGAGTCTAGCAGCAGCAGCTCAAACGTCTTGGGTTTGTCCTCTCTTGAGCATACCAAGAGAGGACTTTGGCCAACTGTTTCTGTGTGAGGACACGCTGATGTCCACTCAGTGAAAAATCCCCTAAGAAGATTTTTCTCAGAATGTACTCTGACTGTTGGAACACACACACACAGCACCTTCTTTGATGAAAAGCGTTTGTGCGTGCATGTGTGTGTGTGTGAACACTTTGTTTTCTCTCTTATCTCACACAATTCCTTAGGTTCACAGTGAACCTGTGATCGCAAACCTAGTGAAGCAAGCAGCCCATGTTAGGCTCAGGAGGCATCAGGCCTTGGGCCACAAGACTGTAAGGAGCTCGTGGAGATGCTGTCTTAAGATTACAAGTGAAAAAGCCCCTTTAGTCAAAGATTGTATTAGTCTTTACACTGACGCCGTAATAAAAATCAATCTTGGGAGGGAGGGCTGGTTGAGGGGGAGGTGTGGGGGCAGTAGGCAAGTCAATCTTGGGAGGGAGGGCTGGTGGAGAGGGAGGGAAAGAGGCAGTAGGCAAATACTTGTGAAGCATGAAGGTCTGAGCTTGGGTCTCCAGCACTCCCGGGAAAGCCAGGAACAGCTGGAATCTGTAATTCCTGTGCTGGGAAGGGGAGTGAGTAGTGACAGGTTGATCCCTGGGCCTTTGCTCAGTCAGTCTAGCTGAATCGGCAAGCTCCAGGTTCAATGAAAGACTCTCAAACACTAAGGTAAAAAGAGATTAAAGAAGACACCTAAAGTCCACCTCTAGCCTCCACAGGCACATGTATACACACACACACACACACACACACACACACACACCCCTATATATACATACACAACAAAACCAAAAGAGATTGTTTGCTATAATTGTATTATATATATTTATTTTTTTCTAAACCTTTTGGTATATCTTAAAAGATTCCTTCTGACTGAAGAGATTAGCTCTCTAGAACTATCTGACTCTTCAAGAAGGGGCAAGCTTAGCCAGGAACATCCTTGGGATATACAAACTGACCAATCAGAGTGCCACCTCCTCTAGCTGGCCCTAACACCCTAGGAGGCTATAGGACTGGGCCTTAATCACCTCCCAGAACCAGGTAAAGGGGCTAAGGGAACACCTGTCTTGGAGTGCTTTGTGTTGTAACAGAGCCCCACAGCCTAGGTGATCTACAAACAATAGTTTATTTGGCTCATGGTTCTGGAGGTTGCAAAGTCCAAGTCTGAGTGCTGCTAAGCAGAGCCACCTCCATGGCAAGAGTCTGAGAGACAGAGCAAAAAGAGGCCACCTCTTAGGACAACCCACTCTTGCAATCATGGCACTTATGCTGTCACATAAAGCATGTGACACTCACCACCTCATGGGTTCCTATTGGGCCTTCCTGTCATTGGGTATTAAGTTTCCAGTACATAACCTTTATGGGCATGCTCAGCCACAGCACCATCCCTGCCCTAGGTTAGAGCCTGATAAAATTGCTCAAACCAACTGGTCCTAAATCATCTGACCACCCCCTTTTCATTTCATGAGAAAAGAGTAATAAAAGGGTGGTGTAAACCTGCCCTTTACTCTTGTCTTTTTCCTCTCTCTTGAACACCCTGGTGTCATTTTCATATTTTCTCATGTGGCATCGTATGCCCCCTCTATCTGTGACCTATGAATATATGTACTTTGTCTCCTGGAGCTGTATCTGAGAGACCTCCTGAGATAGTTTACTGGCTAAAGACCCACAGCCTGAACTCCCAGAGTTCAGTCCCCCAAGACTCATACACTAGGAGAAAACAGAGCCCCAAAGCTGTCCTCTAACCTTCATATGCGTGTATCCCCTCTCCAACACACAACAAGTAAATAAATGCAATAAAAAATAAATACAAAAGTATAAATGCAAAGCATGTGTTTTATGGAGGAAGGGTTCCACGAAGGGAAAAATGGCAAGAGTCCAAAAGCATCACCATGCAGCCCTGCCTACTGGTGGGCAAAGAGCCCAGTGTGGGTGTGAGCCGCAGCTGTGCTGTATGTGCTGTTAAGATTAAATATTAAATGTCTTCCAAAAGCACCTATTTTGAAGGCTTTGGTCCTTAGCTGGGGGACTACTTTAAGCAATGAAAACATGAAGAGGTGGAACCTAGGTGGAGCAAGTGGGTCGTTGGTAGCATGTGTTTGGGAGCCCCTTCCTGTCTCTCTACTTCCTGCCCACCACAAGGTGATTGGCTTTACCCTACAACCCGCTCTCCACCATGTGCCTCTAGCTATGACATAGTCAGAACAGAATCAATATAGGCGAAAACCTCTAAAATGGCCAAAATAAAATTGGCTTCATTCTCAATCTGCAGACTTGCGACCCCTTTGAAAACTGAACAACCTTTTCTCCAGCGTCACCATTGGAAAACACAGATATTTACATTACCGTTCATTACAGCAAAATTACAGTTATGAAGTAGCAAGGAAAGTAATCTTATGGTGGGGGGTCACCACATTGTGTGGGACTGTTGAGTGTCACAGCGTTAGGAAGGTCGGGAACCCCTGCTCTAAGATAGCTCAAGTATTTGTCCCAGTGACGAAACCCAAAAATGCGAACAAACAAACAAGCCCCGACTAACAGTACAGGTATGTTCTAAGAACTTTCCTGGAACGTCTGCTCAGGAGTCTTGGCACGTGCACGGAGGAGCTGCCTGGGAGGAGAGCAGAGCCGAGAGGGAAGAACAGGGCCGAGAGGGAAGAGCCGGCTCCATGCACTTTGCATGGACATCTGGCTCCATCTGGATCTCAAGCTGCAGCTCAGCCGGGCTTTCCAGTTTCTTGAGCCAAAGACTGAGATTTTGCTGGGACCAGTTTACGCTGAGTTCCTGTGACTCAGACCAATTGAATCCTGACAGACAATCCTACAGGGAAACATTTTTTTCCTCCTTCATAAAACTACTGGAACGCTTTAGTCCAGGCCCGTCACTTTAAACATGCTCCCTTTCTCTGGGCCACTCTCACGATGGTTTTGCTGTGATTGTTTTTTTTTTTTTGAGCCTGAGGCCGTGAACAGGCTCGGTGAGCAAGCTGGCACTAACCTCCAGTCCATGTTGTTGTGTCTTCCTACATGTGTGGCAAGATATTTCATTCCACTGTGTAAAGTTATGTCACTGTGATTGGTTTAATAAAAAGCGGAATGGCCAATAGCCAGGTAGGATTTCCAGGCACAGAGGATGCAGGGAAGAAGGGTGGAGATGCGAAGAGGCACAGAGGAAGCAGGAAAGCAGGATGGACAGCATGTAGATGAGACAGACGAGCTTCGGGGCAGCATGTAGATGAACAGACATAGGTTAATTTAAGTTATAAGAGTGAGCTTAAAACAAACCTAAGCTATCGGCCAAGCTTTCATAATTAATAATTACTCTCTGTGTGGGAGCTGGCTGGTGGAGCAGAGAAACACTTGCTACATACATGAATTCTTGATATTATTCTCTCATTCTTTGGAGAATTTTTACTTATTGTGAAAATATAAGTTGATGAGATCAGTAAATTTTATTCATTGTTAAAGTTTCTCTTTTCATTCTAACTGTGGTTGGTAATTTGTTTAATTAAACTATTCCTGTTCATTAAACTTTTAGTGTTCAAATTACTCTATGGGGCTAGGAAAAATGGTGCAAGCCTCTAGTCTTAGCACTTGGGAGGCAGAGGTTGGTGGATCTCTGTGAATCTGAGGCTAGCCTCGTCTATGTAGTGAAACCTAACCTCAAAACTGAAAGTAAACAAAGGAACAATAAAGCCTGCTTTGTGGTTTCCCCGTCCGGACAAGATGCACATGTGTGCATTTTGTGCTCTTCTGTCATACAGATGTGGAGACCGGAGGGCTGTTCCTCGACTTCCATCCACCCATTCTTGAGACAGGATCTCTTACTGGCCTCAACTTCATCAAGTGGGCGAGGCTGGATGGTCAGTATGCCCCAGGCACCTGCCTGCTTGGATCTCATCAGTTCTGCAATTATAAGTGTATACCAGCACAACTGGGTTTTTTCATGAATTCTGGAGAGGGGTAGGGTTTAAACTCAAGTCTTTGTGATTGCTTCATGCTTGCAAAACAAGCATTTTACTGATTAAGCCACCTCCCAGCCACTGGGGGAAAAATTAAGTTTTTCGTTTTTGTTTTTATCTGAGACAAGGTTTCTGTGTAGCTTTGGAGTCTGTCCTGAAACTTAACTCTGTAGACCAGGCTGGCCTCGAACTCACAGAGATCTGCCTGTCTCTGCCTCGCATGTGTTAGGATTAAAGGTATGCACCACTGCCGCCCGGCTAATTTAAGTTTTTTAAAAGATGTTTATTTTGCCTGCGTGTATGTGTGTGCACAGTGTATGTGTGTTGAATGCTGAAGTCTTGTTGGATTTTGAACCTTGCTCTTGCTCCATGTACATCTCCAGCTGTTGGCAGCTTTGCTCTGTAGAGTTCTTCCTCCTGGACTGCACAGACAGAGTCTCCATAGCTTCAACACCGCTGCTCTTGGGGCAACAGGAAGAACAGGACATCTACCATTTCTGCCCACATTTCACTGACTGGGATGCAGCATCTGACTGCCTACAGGTGGGCAAAGAGCCCAGGGTGGCTGTGAGCTGTGCTATGGTAAGCATGTCGTTATGGTTGAGTATGAAATGCCTTCCAAAGGCATCTGGATTCCAAAAGACAGTGGAGTGTTGTCAACCCACAGGCTCGGGAGGAGAAAAAGACAGACATTTCCATGATCAGTGTTATGGCCACATAGGATGCATCTATGCAGGACATAGCCACATGGGTGACATGCGCACGTGATACACATGCTCTTCAGCTTGTTCTGTAGTTATATCCTAAAACATGCATTCTTAGTATAAAAAGAAAACAGCAAATAAAACATACATTATAAATACTAATACACCTAACCTTCCAAGTGTTATATTATGACTTGGCTATGAATTGTTATTGTTCTTTTCAAAAGCTGGTGTTCAAGGTTTGCTTCCTGATGCAGTGTTCCGAGGCAGGGCTTGCGGAAGTGGTTAGATCATGGGGTTCTGATTTCGTCAGTGGATGACAGATTTATGGAGTCATAATTTGATGTTGTTGGGAGGAGATACATACCAGGAAGAGGGGCCTGGTTAGAGGAAGTAAATTGCCAGGTGTCTGCCTTGTCCCTGCCTCCCCCTCTCTTCCTTTCCTCTCCTCTCCTCCCTCTGACCACCACAGGGTGAGTAACTTCCTTTCCCATGCTCTTCTGCCATGATGCGCAGCCTCATCTCAGGTCCAGAAACACAGAGTCAACTCAGCACAGCTGAACCCTCTCATACCAAGAGCCGAAAAACAGTTTTCTTCTTTAAAATGTACTTATCTGTATTTTATGTGTGAATGTTTGCCTACATGTATGTGTGTGCACTCTTGATACACGTGGAAGACAGAAGTGAGCATCAGATCCCTGAAACCAGAGTCACAGATGGTGGTGAGTTGCTGTGTGGGTGCTGGGAACTGAACCTAGGTTCTCTGCAAGAGAAGAAGTGCTCTTAACTGCTGAGCTGTTTCTCCAATTGCTAAGTATGCTGGCCATTTTTTTTTTTTTTTTGCCAACTTGACGCAAGCTAGAGTTATCTTGAAAGGGGAACTTTAACTGAAGAAAATGCCTCCATCAGATTCTCTGTAGGCAAGCCTGTGGGGGGCATTTTCTTGATTAATGATTGATGTGGGAAGGCCCAGCCTACTTGGGACATTGAGGGTCCTGGGCAGGTGGTCTTAGGGGCATAAGAAAGCAGAAGAGTAGCAAGCCAGTAAGCAGCATTTCTCTGTGGGCTCTGCTTCAGTTCCTGCCTCAACTTCCCCTAATATTGGACTATATATTCTGTAGTTATATCCTAAAACACCCATTCTAAGTAAAAAAAAAAAAGAATACAGTAAATAAAACATACATCATAAATGCCACATACATTCAACCTACCAAACATTGAATTGTGGCTTGACTATTAAATCAAATAAATCCTTTCCTCCCCAGGTTG
Source organism: Dicrostonyx torquatus (assembly GCA_028555095.1). NCBI lineage: Eukaryota > Metazoa > Chordata > Mammalia > Rodentia > Cricetidae > Dicrostonyx > Dicrostonyx torquatus. The sequence continues at coordinate 463,709 of JAQHUG010000388.1, read as the reverse complement.
CTTTTGGTCATGGTCTTTATCACAGCTGTAGGAAGGAAATGAAGAAACTGTTTCTTTTCGGTTGTTTCTGTCACAGTGATGTCACTGACTGATAAACTGAGCAACAAAGCACTGTAGAGGCCTGACCTCCGTGTGATGACTGGGCCACCGGGGACCTGCTTCTCCTGCCTAGACCGTAACTGTATCAGTCTGCACAGACTCGATCACTGACTTCAGAATGCCAAGGATGCTGCCTACTGAACGCACGCACATATCATAAAAAGATTAAACTCAAGCTGCTGAAGTCACAGGTGTCTGTATAGCCACACGGAGACGTTCCTATGGGGTGTGTTCACATGAAATGCATATGAGCAGGTTCAGAGATGGGTTTGGCCCTCCCCATCAGACACAAGCACTTCCTCTGGGTTTGTGTAGTATGCAATAGTTATATATACGAATGCTTGTCACAGCATGGTTTTCTGAGGTATCTCTTCAAACAACCAAAAGAAAACTAACCACACACCAATAATAGAATGGCTGTGCCGGTTAGGACACATATATCATGGAATATCACAATTATTAAAATGATGATGAAAAGTTTTCCTTTAATTTGGAGGGATTTCAAGGCCTGTCGGTGGGTGAGAAACAAGATTCGGTAAAGGAGGGAGAAAAGCCAATGTTTTTGTAATAGAGTTCTATTTTTGTAAATGATTCAAATCCACTTTATGTAAAGATTATATAAAGGATACAGAAAATATATATAAGAAGACTATGGAAGCTTACATATTAGATTACTTCAGCGGAGTAGCAATTGGGGGAGGGGGATGGTGCAGGCCAAGTAATAAAAGAAGAAAGAAGGTCACCAGAATTAGGTCAACGTGCAGACGTGATCAACAGGGAGGCACCATCTTGAGACAAGTTGGAAAGTGTGTGTTTAGGAGTTAACAGTGGTTCTGACTGGATGGGGCTTTCCATCGATTTTTCTGTTTCCTGCACACGAGAGTGGTTTATATTGAAGTGAGAAGTTACTAAAGGTACAGAAGGTTCCAAACTTAGACACCTTGATTTCATGGTGCTTTAAAAGTCACCCATGGTCAAGCAGAAAGGCACACACTGGAACTGAATCCATGTGGGATGGAGTCTGCTCTTTTTGTGCCACTACAGTGGATTATCATAGGTGAATTAAAAAAGAAAGACATTTCTTACCATTCTGGGTGCTGGAAAGTCCAGTGTTAAGATGAGGACATCTGGGGAAGACCATCTTGCTGTGTCCAAGGTGAGGCAGAAGGCAGAGAAGGCAGCAGGCACATTACTCGGATCTTGTAAAGCCAGTGACTCCATCATGGAGGACCTATCTGTGACCTCATCTAGCCCACCCTATGACCTCATCTAGCCCACCCTATGACCTCATCTAACCCACCCTATGACCTCATCTAACCCACTCTATGGCCTCATCTAATCCACCCTATGACCTCATCTAACCCATCCTATGACCTCATCTAACCCACCCTATGACCTCATCTAACCCATCCTATGACCTCATCTAACCCACCCTATGATCTCAACCTATGACCTCACCCCATGACCTCATCTAACCCACCTCATGACTGCATCTAACTTATTTTATAACCTCATCCACCCCACCCTATGACCTCATCCTACCTACCTTATGATCTCATCTATCCCTGTCTCAAGACCTCATCTCACCTTCACCCCAAGAACTCCTGTAACCTTCACCTTATCACCTCGTGTAACTTTCTTTACAACCTCAGCTCACCCAATTTCAGGGCTTCATCTAATGCTCACCTCGTGAACTTATTTAACCCTCTTTATGACCATATATAGCCCCCCACGACCTCATCTAACACTCTATGACCTAATCTAACCTCCCTTGGCCTCGTTTAGGACCTCACCTCAGACCCCTTTTCAAATACTGTCAACATCTTAGAGGAGTAAAGCCTTTTTGACTATGAAGTTTGGGGGAGCACATTGAAGGCATAGTGTGGGGTAGCTAGAAGTGACACTGGGAAGTGTCATTATGGTCATGGGTGTAAAGCCCTCATGAGAAAGATTACTGCCATTATTAAAGAGGCCCAAGGGCACTGTGTATAACTAAGCGGATCCGTAATCCCAGCACTTCAGAGGCTGGGGCAGGAGGTTGAAAGTTCAAAGCTAGCGTGGGTTAAATAGTAAGACCTTGTCTCAAAAACACAAATAAAAATAAATAAGAACAAGAGGTATAAGAGAACTCACCCACTCCTTCTCTCATATGAGCACACAGTAAGCAGGTTCCGCTCCACGAACCTCACCCCACACTTCATGTGCACCATGGTCCCATATTTCCTTCAGAATGGAGAAGGGCAGTCTGTTGTAGCCCTGCCAGGCTGTGGTGTGCTACAAGAGAAGCCTGAATTGCCCACAGCGCAGGTGGGTCACACAGACACAGGAGAGCATTAACAAGGGCCAAGTGTGTCCTTAGAAAGTCAAGCAGGGGCTGGAAGACAGGGAGGCCTTCCAGAATGGCCAGAAGCTTGTGTTTTGCATAATTTTCCCATTCTAAATGTTTGCTGGCAGTCACTAAATTGCACCCGTCGTGCTTGCCACACTGTGGGAGCTCAGCTGATGTCTGAGCTTGGCATTTTAGGCTTTTATGTGGTCATTGGCTTGAACACTGTACACAAAAGCCCAGGATGCTGTTTTGTCTGCGTGGGGACCATGACGACTTCTGGGCCTACCTTGACTCCCTGAACCAAAGTTCTAGGTGTGGGATCAGCATTTCTACCTCTGCTAGAGTGCCACAGAGGTGGTTCCTTCATGATGAATTTGAAAATTCTGACAACTGTAGGACCTTGAGGCACCCAGAACTGTTGAACCTCAACAATATATTTGACTTTTGGCCTTAGGATGCCTCCATACTCCAGTTCACATAATGATTTGCACCTTGACTTACCAGTAAAGCATCTGAGTGTAGCAAGCAGCCAAGTTTCACAGCCCTGAGCTCCGGTCATTCCCAGGCTGCCTACCGACTCAAATCATGCAAAGGTGAAACCAACTAAGCAGTCACCACATCTCCCTCTGGTTTTCTATGCAGGAATGCTACCTGACCATACTGCAGGCAGTTTTTCAAACACATTAATATTCTATGGGATTCCCCACTCACTAGGTTTTCTTTGCTCTATTAAAGTCTGTTAAATTTGCCTTGTCTGAGTTTTTGTTTTTGGTTTGGTTTGGTTTTTTGAGACAGGGTTTCTCTGTAGTTTTGAAGCCGATCCTGGAACTGTTCTGTAGACCAGGTTGGCATCAAATTCACAGAGATCCACCTGCCTCTGCCTTCCAAGTGTTGGTATTAAAGATGTGTGCCACCACTGCCTGGCTTTTTCTTTTTTTTTCTTTCTTTTTATACTTGCCATAAATGTCATAACTGGATTTCCATGACATAAAAAAAATTGTTCTTGTTGCTGTTTTGAGGTAGAGTCTCACACAGCCTGGGTTGGCCTGGTGTTTGCTCTATAACCTAGTCTGGTTTTAAACTCATAACAATCCTCCTGCCTCACACTCCTGAGTGCTGGAATCATAGGCATGCATGAACCATCAAGTCCAACTTAACCACCTCCTCAATCAAATTAGCTGCCGACATAGGAGAGGGGCTGTCTAACCCAGCGTAGTTAGGGCCACCTTGGTCTTTGGGAGATGATCCAGACATGTCACAGGTTGGCTTCCTCCCTCTCTCCCTCCCTCCCTCGAAGTCACGTTGTAGAGTGGGGAGGGTAGGTGGGGGGAATAAGAAGTGGAGGTGGGGAGTAGGGCTAGGGAGAGGGGAGTTGGGGCAGCGAGTGGGGAGTAGGGAGAGAGGGCTTGGTGGTAGGTAGTGGGGTTGGGAGTAGGGAGTGGGGGTTGGGTTACAGAGTGAGGGATGCTAGTGGCCATCTAGAGGATCCCAGGGCTTGTTTCTTCCCTGACACAAGAATGGCAAGTCCAGAGAGAGAGAGAGAAGAATCTGAGAGAGAGAGAGGGAGAGAGAGAGAGAGAGAGAGAGAGAGAGAGAGAGAGAGAGAGAGAGAGAGGAGACAGGAGCAGCCCTCACTGACGATGGTTTGGATATTTTTATGGGGCTCTGGGTCCTCTTCTTTTCCTTGGTGTTTCCTTTTAGATCTGCTTCTACCTTTTCCTCCAAATGTCTTTTGGGAACCAGAAGTGCCATGGGAGGTGGGGGCGGGGCTTGTTTTCACTTTCCTTGTCTGCCTATGTCTCTCCAACTCTCTTATCATTGTTCCCATCCTCAGATGGCTCAAGACCACCCCAGAATCCCCTTTCCCTGGTGCTCAAACCTCACCACCTTAGGGAGGTTTCCTTGAAACCTCGGCACAGCTCCCCATCCCACTCTTCACCTTCCCTGCTTTATTTCCTTTCTTAGCCTAACAGTTTTTACATAATGACAAAATGTATATCACATTTTGTTCCTGGTCTATCTCTTAGCTTTGGAGCCTGTCCTGGAACTCGCTCTTGGGGACCAGACTGGCCTCAAACTCACAGAGATCCATCTGCCTCTGCCTCCCGAGTGCTGGATTAAAGGCGTGCACCACCACCGCCCAGCTCCTGGTCTATCTCTTGAACATAGTGCCCAGTACAGATTAGAACCTTTCTAATGTTGTGACCCTTTAATACAGTTCCTTATGTTGTAGTGACCCCCAACCATAACAAGTATTTCATTGCTATTTCATAACTGCAGTTTTGCTACTGTTATGAATCTTAACGTAAATACTAATATGCAGAATATCTGATCCGCGACTCCTAAAGAGGTTGCAACCTACAGGTTGAGAACCACTAGATTTTGTTGAGAATTTGTAGAGTGAATGAATGGTGTCTGTGTGGTGCTTTCAGCCTCTGAGCCTTTGCAGGGTGTGAAGATTTGGAAGAAAATGACCCCCCAAAGGGAGTGGCACCATTAGGAGGTTTAGTCTTGTTGGAGGAAGTGTGTCACCACTGGGGTGGGCTTTGAAGTCTCTTTTGCTCAAGCTTCCCTCAGTGTGACTTTCAGTTGACTTCCTGTTGGCTGCAAGCCGAGATTTAGCCTACAGAGCGCCATGCTCCCCATCACGATGACGATGGGCTGACACTCTGAAACTGTAGGGAGCCCCAATTAAATGTTCCCTTTATGAGAGTTGCTG
>JAQHUG010000388.1:376093-457217 GCA_028555095.1 Dicrostonyx torquatus | reverse complement strand
AAAAAAAAAAAAAAGAAAAGAAAACCTTAGCTAAGACACGGGGGTTGGTGTCTTAGTTTGGAATGCACATTTCCTCAGGAGAACTCCTAAGTGGCCCCTTCTTGCCACTCAGGCCCCATCGAATCACAGAGATTCCCTTAATAAGACCTCCCCCTCCAATGCATCCTTCCCTTCTCCTTAAGCTGAAATTAATTCATATAACACTTCATGTAACATAAAACTCACTCTCTTAACATAATAATCAGGGCTATCTTGTGCAGTGACCAATGTTATCAATCTCTGATCATGGCCATCACCACGCAAAGAAACCCAGTTATCCTCCTGACCCAGTTCCTGGCGAAAGATAAGATTATTCTGTCTCCATGGGTCAGCCTGCTCCAGATATTTCATAAAGTAGAATGCAGCCTTTTGTGTCTGGCTTTCTTTATTCGGTGCGAGGTTTTCAAGGTTCATTCCTTGGCATTGATTGACCTGAACTTCCTCTCTTTTTCTGGCTGAAACATGTTCCATTGTATGGACATAGCACATTCTGTTGGGGGTATTCACTAACAATACATTTATTTTTCCCCCCATGCTTTGGATACTATGGGCAACACTGCAATGAACATTTGTGTACACGTTTTTGCACAAGCGCATGCATTCGTTTCCTTGGGAGCACTTTACAAGTGGAATTTCTGGATCCTAGGGAATCATTAACATGTTCCTTGATTCCCGTGCATTGGAATTCTAACAGTCTCTGCTGGGACTGGCACTGGAGTACAGTGAGGACAGGACTCATTTAGGGCAACCAAGGTATGCTAAAGCGTCTCACTCACCAGCAGAAATAATATTTTCAAGATTTAGGACCGGGGCTGAAGAGATGGCTCAGAGGTTAAGAGACCTTGCTGCTCCCCCAGAGGACCTGGGTTCAGTTTCCGGTGCTCACACTGGACAGCTCACACCTGTAATGCCAGCCCCAAGCAATGTGATGCCCTTTCCTGGCCTCCATGGGCGCTGTACTCATGTGACATTCACACATACATAGGCACACATACACATGTAAACCCCCCCATAAATAAAAATAATAAGTTTAAAGAATTAGAGCAACAGCATGGCTCACCTGGTAAAGGTGCCTGCCTCCAACCCTGGTGACCAGAGTCATCCCTAGACTCCTATGGTGGAAGGAAAGAACCAACTCCCAGTAGCTGATAAGTTGTTCTCTGACCTCCACACGGGCACTGGCATGCGTGGACCACTGTCTGATACACTGAATAAATTTAAAAGTGTAACTGGGACACAATTTTACATTTTTTATGGAGTCCAGGATGATAACTTGATCTACCAATATAATGTGCAATGATCAAACCAGGATGATTAGCGTTTTAACTAAAAGGACAAAGCTGGAGCTTGAGACAAGAGGAAATTTGCAAACCTGGCTATAAAATACTGACACATAGGCTATCAAGATGGCTCATTGGGTAAAGGGACTGCTGCACAAGCTTGATAACTAGAGTTTGACCTCTGGACCCCATGGTGAAAGAGGGTCAGATTCCATGGATCCCATGGTAGAAGGGAGTCAGATTCAGAAAATGGTCTTTATTCCCATGACGTTGCTGGCTCTCTCTCTCATAGGGCACTAATTTTAATATGGTGCTATGTGGAGTCATCTTCATGAACTTCTTTATGGATTGCAGCCAATGTAGTAACGCAGACCTATGATCCCAGTATTCCTAAGGCCAAAACACGAAGGCTGTAAGTTCCAGGCCAGCTTGGACTACACAGCAAGATTCTGATTTTTTGTATTTTTTTTTTGTTGTTGTTGTAAAAACTATTTCATTAAGTTGGGCATAACGACTCATGCCTGTGATCCCAGCATTTCAGAAGCAAGGTGATAATTTCAAGTTCCAGAACAGCCTGGTCTATGCTGCAGGTTGCAGACCAGTCAGGGCTACACATCAAGAAAGTATCTTTCTTTCTTTTACTTATTTATTTGGTTTTTTTGAGACAGGATTTCTCTGTGTAACAGTCCTGACTGTCTTGGAACTCACTTTGTAGACCACGTTGTCCTCACAAAAATTGGTCTGCCTCTGCTTTCTGAGTGCTGGGATTAAAGGCATGCGCCACCACGCCCAGCTCTAAGAATGTATCTTAAAAAAAAAAAAAAACAGAACAAAACATTAAGATAGCCTTAATCTGAATCCTGATTACTCTATGAAATTTTGCACCAGGCTTGTGACATCCCCAGTCACCCAAGCCCCTTCCGGAGCATAAGCCTCAGACAGGCATCTTCACACGCTCAGCAGCTTCATGGGAAATTCAGAAAAGAACTGTCAGTGTGCGAGGATTAAGCTGCCTGCCTTATCTTTACAGTAGGTCCTCCAGCTGTGAAGTCGACCCTAAAATCAAGCGCGGAGTGGGGCGATCTTCCCAGGGCATCTTGAGGAAAAAAGTGACCCAGTGCCTAATTGATGGATGGTAGAGTAGATGCCAGTGGGAAGGTCTGCAAGGCTAGGCTGTTTCCCAAGTCTGTGCTGGAGCTGAGTAGGGGGCGGTGGGGAGAGGGTGCCGCCTAGTGGCTCCGAGTAGCACTGCTCGCTCTGCAAGCCTCCGTGGTAAATAACACCCAGGCTCAGATTTGAAGAGGGCAGCACAAACCTCAGCAACCAGGATACTATTTTAATGCAATATTAAAAGAAAAAATCAATCTGTAAGCTGCTGCTTATGGGAGGGTCACTTTATTGGAAATTTAGCAAAATGCGGAGAACTAAGGCTTCTGGTGCTTGCGATATTCCACAGAAAGGCACCAACAGGGGATGGAGATAGCTGTTTGGGAAAGCAATTTGCAGCATCTATTTAGATCTAAAGCCTTGGTTACTGGACTCGAGAGATGGATCAGCGGTTAAGAGCACACACTCTCTTACAGAAAATCCATAGGTCGGTACCCAGCATCCAAATTGGGGCAGTTCACAACAACCTGCAACTCCGGCTCTAGGGGATATGACGCCCTCTTGTGACCTCTGCGGATACTGCACTTATGCACCCCACATATAGTTACAATTAATACTAAAATATTAATAATTAAAGTCTTGCTCTCTCCTCCTTATACACTTTCCCCCTGCTGGTCTCCCAGTGTCGTTATATTTTCCTTTTCTTTCCTACCTGGCACAGTGACCGAAGGACCATCTTTCCAAAAAATAACATGACTGTCAGAACCATGATTCTTCAATGGCTCCTGAGTTACTTTTCCTATATTTTTATGGCAAATTATATAACACAAGTGACGTAAGGAAAGAAAGATTTTTTTTTCTAACCAGGGTCTCATTCCATTTTAGCGGGGCAACATGGTAGACTTCACAGTGACAGAAGCATGGGGCAGAGGTTCAGGCAGAGAGCTTGGTGTTTAAGGACAAGCTATGTCACCTCCCAAAGTTCATACCCTCCCAAACCAGGACCAGGCTCTCTGGCTTACATCTGGGATGCCCCCTGCATTCATTACATTTCCATCGCTGGGATAAGATACCCGAAAGAAACATCTAAATGGAGAAAGGATTTTTGGCTTGTGGCTGGAGAGGAAGGCATGGTAGTTGGGGTGGCTGGAAAAGAGCAGAGAAAGGTCCAAAGGCAAGGCCAAGCTGGATGTCGCAAAGCCCATGCCCTGGTGACTCACCTCCCCCTGCCAGGCTCTACCTCCTAAAGGTTCCCCAGTCCCCACAACAGCACTACAGCTGGGAACCAAGTGTTCACACAGCGATTTTCTAGGGGGCATTTCCTACCCAAACCAGCATATCGTCCAGAGGGTCACATGCCAAAGACTTGGCTGCCAGCCTGTAGAGCTTCTGGAGGTGGCAGAACCTTAAGGAGGCGGGGCCAACTTGGATAAAAGTTATGCCACTGAGGTCATGCATGCCCCCTAAGAGGATGTAGTGGGATTCTGGCTCCCTCCTCTTTTGCTTCTGGGCTACAGTAGAGTGGTTTGTGTACTGTGTGCTTTGCTGTGACCTACTGTCTCACTACGGGAGCCAAGCAACCGTGGCTGAATCTCTGAGATGAACCAAAGCAAGGCTTCCCTCCGGAGAGCTAACTCAGTGCAGGCCTTCTGTCACAGTGACAGAAAGCTGAGGGACACACCCTCATCACACACATTTGATCAGGGGACACCCCAGAACTCTCGCTTCTCCCTGTCCTTTTCTCTGGCCCACTGCCCTGATAGAATTATATCCCAGCCATGCATAGTGTCGGGGTTCCCATGGAGATGATAAGTCGTTTTTAATTTGTTTCATTCAAAAATTTTCTTTGACTGTTAAGTACGTTTCCTAGTGTGTGTGTCCCTGTGTGTATCTCTCTGGGTGTGTGTGTGTGTGGGGGTGTTGGAGTGTGTCTGTGTGCCTTTTGATTCTAGCCTGGTTGGAGTTTATTGAATCTTTTAGATGTGTAATATTTCCACCAAATTTTGGAAGTTTTCTGCTATTATTCCAACCACGATATAATTCTTCCCACTATTTGCTATCTTTTTCTTCTGTTCCCATTATGTGTACATTGGGGAGGTGAATGGTGTCACATGCCCTTAAGAGATTCTATTCATTTTTCTTGATTTTCCCCACTTTTCAAATAGTGTATTCTATATTCATCCATCATTCCGTCTTCAAGATCTCTTATTTTTTTCTCTTGCCATTTCAGGTCTACTGTCACGCTCTCCTGGAACATTTATTTTTAATTTAAAATTTTAGTTATGTATGAGCGCTTTACCTGCAGTGCCAGAGAAAGCCAGAAGAGGGCGCCCGCTTTCCTGGAACCTGGAGCTGCTGCCCGTCGGTAGCCACCATGTGTGTGGTGGGAATCAAACCAGAGTCCTCTCTCACCACCTCCACCCACATTTTATAAATCCCATTTATTGTACTTCAACTTCAGATTCCATTACTTTAAATGTTTTTTTATCTGCCTGCAGTGTTCTGTATTTGGTGAACCACTGCTATCACACGCTCTTTATTTCTCAAGCATGACCTCCAGTAGCTACTTCAACATATGCACAATGGTTGCTCTGAGTTTTGTTCACCGGAAGGCTCCTCTCACAGGCAGTTTCTACCCTCCCTTCATGGTGTGCTATTTCTGTTTTGTTTTGAATTCATGCCTTTTAAATTTTGGTTGACACTGGGCATTTAGAGTATGGCCCTGGGCCTGCACGTGGTCATTCTGAAAGGACAGTGGCTCACCCAGGGTGCCCTGTGACTGTCTCCCGCCTCTCCATTAGCGGTCTGCCTTTGCTGGCGTCACACCTAGCCATGAGGCTCCACCTCACTGATAAGCAATAAAAGTCTACCTTTCACAGCCACGCCTGAGGGCGTGAACGCTGGACCATTGCGATTGAAATGCAGGCTCCTTCACCAGGGGTAGATTCCTAGCAAGACTGCAGTTGATTCTGACCCCAGGAGGACTCAATTTAAAAAAAAAAATTTTTTTTCTCTGGTAGTTGTTTGTCTTATTGGTGTCATGAGGTTGTTGCCATCAATATCGCTACTGTTTTTGAAATTGCCCTAGGCTTTGAAGAAGTCCTTGAAGAGTTTAGATATCCTGCGGTCACTTTCTCAGGGTGGCACCTTTTGCTTTTGAAGTTAGTGTTAGGTGGGACTGTAGGCTCATCTTCCTCTTCTTTTCTTCCCAGCGTGGTATTTCCACCACACAGGTGAGCTAGTGTGAGTGTGACCGGGGCTCTGGCACTCTCAGAGGAAGTGGCTAGAGCAATCTCTGTTCTGTGAATGGGGCTTCTTGCATCTCGGCTGTGCTCATTCAAGACCTTGGCTGGACAGAGCTAGAGTCTGGATGGGAGAGGATGGGAGCCTCTTTCCTGTAGGGCTGAGTCCTGGATCAGGACTGGTGAGGCGGGTCCGTGTGTTCTTGGCTGTGTCCCTGGAGTTGACTTCTACTGTTCCTCATGAGAGGAAGCAGTCACAGTTCTAAGGTCACAAGACTCATAGTTCTTACACAGTTTTTTTTTTCTCATGTTTTTGATGTGTGTGTGTGTCCATGTGTATGTTTTGGGTGTGCTCACCTGTGCATGAGAATGGAGGCCAGAGGTCAGTATTTGGTGTCTTCTATTAGTCTCCACTTTATTTTTCCGAGACAGGGTTTTTTTTGCTGCACCTGGAGGTCCCCATGTTTGGCTAGACTGGCTGACCAGTGGGCTCCTGGGACATGACTGTCTCTCCCCACTGGTGCCAGGGTCACAGACGTGTGCTGCTGTGCCTGGCTTTTTTACACGGGTGCTGAGGAGCTGAACTTGGATCTTCACACTTGTGTAGCAAGCATTTTATTCATGGTCCCTCTCCAAAGTCCAGATTTTCCTAAATAAACGTTCTCGAGTCTCTTCATGATCTAAGATCATTTCCAGAGAATTCAGGAGTCATTTTCACCACATGTAGCTGCTTCCCTGGAGGGGTGTGTCCACAGAGATCTCTACACTGGCAGGGACAGCTGCTCAGGGACTCCTGAGCCATGCTGATGGGGGGACGGACGGACACAGCCATCATGGGGGTCACGGGTGTCGTTTCCTGTCAGTGCCTAAAGCATCCTCATCATACCTGAAGTGATTGGGCCCCTGTAATGACTGGCTTACGGATGCTCTACTGTTCCCAACCCCTTTCTCTCAAATAGCTCTTCCGTAAAAGTTCATAAGCACAATGGCCAGATGAGTCACTAGGGGTGACAGTCACAGACCACATTGAGATATTTGTAATTTTGGTGGCAGCTCCCTACTCTGGCTTGGCTACTGTGTCACCACCCAAAGGTCCATCTGTGTGTTGGAAGTTTGGTCCCTGGATGGTGGTACTGGGAGGAACCTTGGGCTTTTATTTTTTTCTAGATAGGGTTTCTTTGTGTATCCCTGGCTAGCTCTGTAAATCAGGCTGGCCTCAAACTCAAAGAGATCATCCTGTCTCTGCCTCCTGGGTGCTGGGATGAAAGGCGTGTCACACCATGGCCTGGCAGAGCCTTGGAGCTTTTAAGAGAAGGACCTTGAGACAATTTTGGTCCTTGAGGCAATGGAGGGTGCTGCTCTATGAACCCCGCTCTGTACTCTGTTACAGGGAGGAACTCTTCTCTCACTTTCTGTAGGGTTGGCAATCCTCTACCCTCTTAACCTCCATCGCTGTAATCTGCCCTGGCGTGCCACAGTAAGGGGCTTGTCAGAGTTGAGTCAATTCAGGTGCCATGTCCCTGACCTTCCCCCTGTCCTGTGAGCTAACTAGACCTCCTTATCAAGTTGGTCTCTTCAAGTATTTTGTAAAATGACTGAACAGTGACTGATACCCTGTGAAAGTCATAGCTTTGGGATGTACACTTTACATTATAAACAGCAATGCCTGGGCATTTCTTGGAGGGCTAGATGTGGACAAGTCACTGGCCACGGGGAAGGCCCAAGGGCTGATGCACTCCCCAAACTCCAGTGGACAGCCGTGAGGAGCTGCATGAGGCAGAGGAGGCCATCTTGGCTGGATGCTGCCAGAACCCCTCAGGGGCCCTTGAAGTTGTCTGTGTGGCCCATAGGCGGGGATGGAGTTTTCCACCTTACTTTTTTTTTTTTTTTTTTTTTTGAGACAAAATCTCTCACTGAACTTTCAGCTTAACACTGGCTGGCCAGCAAGCTCCAGGACTCTGCTTATCTCTGCCCAGCTAGCACCGGGTTACAAATGGGCTCCATCAACACAGGTGCTGGGGTCCAAACTCCAGGCCTCACGTTTGTACTTCACTGAGAGAGCAGTCTCTCAGCCCCACATCTTATTTGGGAAGCGTATTGAAACATACAATCCCAGGGACCATCTGGGATCCCTGCACTGTACTCTGTTGAAGCTCGTCTTGGACCTAAGGATCAGAGACACACGACAGACACTCATGTGCAGGATAGGCGTATAAATGTGTGTGTGTTTTACTCCAATTCTAATGTTTACAAGGGAGCTAGGCAGAAGGTCACGATATACACATTGCCAACTCCCTGCCTCCCGTTTGTCTTACTGACTTGGTTCATCGCTGCCGCCAGAAGGCTATCCTGATACCAGCAGGATACAGAAGGAGATGGGTGACCGCAGGAGCAAGTCCACTGGGAGGGACAGGACAGGGGCCCGTCAGCAGAATGCCAGGGGCCAGAGTGGGCTCCAAGCTGGTGCAAGCGCATCTCATGCTGCACCATGGTGCCTGCTGCAGTTCCAGAGGCTCCCAAGTCACCTGGTGACAGATGGTGGCAGTAATCTCCACAGCACAGGTCACTCAACAAGATCATGTGATTGCAGTCACCCAGTTCATTGCGGTAGCACTGTGTCCCTGTCCAGAATGGACAGATTGAGTACGTGACCCACTTGGTCATGAAGGCAAAGTTTGCCCCAGGCATGTCACCCATGCTCTTGGAGGCCCTGTCAGGTCAGCCAGGGCTAAGATCCCAGAAAAGGTTTCCTGTGCCAATGTGGCCATTGCGGCAGGTGCCAGGCCACAGGGACTGATTTGCAAAGTAGTGAGGTTTTGTGTCAACCTCCACCCGTTGGGCCATCTGCGACGAGGTTGGGATGGGCTGTGTCAGCTCCATTGCTTCCTCTTCCTCTTCCTCTGTCTCAGGACTTCTCATGTCTTCCCCAGAATAGAAGATCTGCAGATTCAGACACACAGGAGAATGAAGTGAGCCCCTCCCTGCGTCCACCATAGGGCACCTTCTCAGCACAGCAGAGGTGGCCAGAGAGGGTGTGGCAGGCCCTCTGAGCCCACTGCTTCTCTTTGACTTCCAATGGGCTGTGCGAACAGGCTGAACAAGCTGGAGACAGTGTGGTGGGGTGAGGTGGGAGTGCACACGTGTGCTATTTTCAGGCATAAAAACATGGACCAGGAGTTCTGGCCCTGGGATATGCATCCCGACCATCCCACAGAAGTGCACTGTGAGGGGTCCTTGGCTCAGCCTCCTTGCAATAGCCAGAGCCCTTGAGTTCTGCTCTGATGCCTCTGCTCCTGGCTTGTTCCTCTTCCTTCCCTCAGGCCTGTCCTGGTCCCAAGTGGCCCAGCTGTCTCCCTCCAGCCACCTCACATGCCCCATCCTGGCACACAGACCCACCTTAAAGACCTCCACCTCTCCTTTTCTGTTTGGTTCTCTGGGCTCTCACTCTCATAGGAAGCCAAATACAGACCTAAACCAAAACGGAAGTGAAATTAGGCAATTATGGCAGGTGACCATAGCTCTTTGTTTACCCAGAACTTGAACTTGATCTGCTTTTTGCTTGTGATTTAAACTTCTCATTTGGAAGTCATTGTTCATAGACAGTTTTAAGAAACAGCATGCAGAGATCCCATGGTCCCTCTACCCAGTTTTGACCATAGTACCCACACGCAAAACTATAATACAGAACATATCCTTCACTTATGATGGTTTAATGGACAATTTTTTTTCTTACTCAGGATGCTATAAGGTGACACATTTAGTAGAAAACACAATCTGAATTGAATCTGGATTTTTGCCTTGGCTAGCAATAGGAAGTGTGCTCCCCTCTGTGAGCTGCAGCCACACCCCATCAGTCATGTGACTCCAACACATACAGTGTATCTTATTCAATAAACAACATGAACTATTCCACACATAGTGATAGAATCTGTTTTATGTTAGGAAAGGCATGTTGGCACACCTTTGAGTCCAGCACTCAGGAGACAATGGCAGTCAGATCTCTGTGAGTTCAAGGCCAGCCTGGTCTACATAGAAAGTTTCATGCCAGCCAGGGCTACATAGTGAGACCCTGTCTTAAAAAAAATAAAACAAATGCCCCAAACCAAGAATAGTTGTCTTTGTGTTAGATGGGCGTGCAATACTGTAAGAGAAGCTTTCTAAGCATGTTTATAGCAGGCGGGACTAAGCCGTGCTGATCCATAAGCTAGGGTACTAGAGATGTGTTTCTGACTTATGGTATTTCCAACTCAGGATGGATTTACTGGGGTGTCATTCCATCATAGATTGAGTTACCCTGGTACAGTAAGTACCATAATCGGGACACTGACATTGGCAGAGTTTAGACACAGGACATTTCCATAACAACCAAAGCGCCATGGGCAAAGGTACCCTTTAGAGTCACACCCACATCCTTCATTGCCCCACACTTTCTCTTTCCTTTATCCTTCCCTCCCCTCTTCGCCCTCACCTCTCTTTCCTTCCTTCCTTCCTTCCTTCCTTCCTTCCTTCCTTCCTTCCTTCCTTTCTTTCATGTTGGGGATTGAACCCAGGGCAACAAATCTGTCACTAAGCTACACCCACGACGACCCCACCCCTACTGTTAATTTCTGACAATCACTATCTATTCTCCATTTCCTTCTTTTAATCATTTAAAAAATGTTATATAAATAAAGTCATATATATAAAAATATATATATATTTAATCTTTTTTGGCTCATCCATGAGGTAGCATGTATCAATGGCATGTATACTGCTTGTCTAAAGTAGGGGTGTATCATCGCTGACAGACACTGGGATTGTTTTCAGTTTGAGGTTGTAACAAAGGGAATTTACAGACACTGATATACAGGGTGTTGTTTCTCTGTGAGAATGGATACTATTTGTCTAGAACCAATGCCCAGAGTGCAGTTTCTTAGTCATAAGATGTTACCAGTACTCAGTTTTACCATAAATTCTTTGTCAGTTGGGCATGCTGGTCCTTGCCTGAAATCCCAACCTTGGGGGACCCAAGTGTGAATTTGGGGCTATCTGGGTTACGTAAGTTCTAGGCTAACCTGAGTTACACAGTGAGATTCTACCTCAACAAACAAAACAAAACAAATACAGGTAGCCACAAAAAGCGAAACTAACAAACCCCAAACCAAGACTTCTCTGTCTACACTGACACTTCCTGGGATGTGACGCAGCTTGTTATGACACAGTTATGTCCCAGTAAACCTCTAAAGGACGAAACTGCTACTGCCAAATCTGTGCATTCAACAAGCCAGACCTGGCACCACAGGCCCACAACCCCAGCTGCTCTGGAGGCCAAGGGAGGAAGATCACAAGTCAGGTTTGCCTGGGCTACAAAATGAGTTCAAAGCCATCCCAGGCAACTTAGTGAGACCTTGCCTCCAAACAAAAGCTCTGGGGACAGAGCTCAGGGATAGGACGTTTGCCCGGTGATGTGTGAGGCTTGGATTTAGTAGTTTCCAGACGTCAATGTCTCATGCTAGTGTGTATCCCATGCCACCCTCACACACATGCTCCATACACCCACCATCCACGGAAAGACCCATAACTCCAATCTCCTTGCATGAGCCCCGGTTCTTATCCTCACTCCCATGTTATTAATGAGGAAAACCGGGGAGCCTAGGCCCTACTCTAATTCTTCCATTTTGTATGGAATTCTGACACCGTGGAAAGGCAACCGTGTCCCTTAGGCTTGTCAGGCAGCAGATGTGGTTAGAAAACTTCACAATGACCGCTCTGTGCTCAGAGAGGACTCTGGACTCAGGGGTCCTTGAAGTCCTAGCCTGTGACCTGTTGGGTTTGTCTTGTGCTCCTTAGGAGGCACCTGGGCGCTGGTTAGACAAGGGAATGTCTAACCAGCTCTGCTTGGGGCCAGCAAGTTTGAGCTGTGTCTCTGCCCAGAGTTGGGTTCCCAGCATGATGACCAACTAAAGACTGGACAGTCCTACATGCCGAGGCCATGGGGCTACCTTACCGTCTTCGCTGAAGATGGGGGCAGTGTGCAGGTAATGGGTGATGCTGGGATCTTGCTCAAAAGGACATTCCACTTGTTTCCAGGTGATGAACTCTCCAACCTGTTTGGCCAGTTCCAGAAATTTCTGCAGGGTTTACAGAGACACAAAATGGAGCAAAGTGAGTGGCTTGCCTTGGCAAAGCCTTGGCTCATCACCCTTGAGTGATCTTGTGGATCTGAGAAGGAACATGGGGCCACAGGTGACAGGAAAAGGTTGCTGGGAGTTCTGTGAGAGCCACCTTGCCAAGTCTCCTTCATTCCTCTTAGCAATCCATGACCTCTGTCGTCTTAGGCTCTCAGCCTCCCCATCAAGGGGGGTGGCAGCCATTGGCCCACAGCTTTTTGAGCCAGTGTCTCACTATGAAGCCCCGATGGCCTGGAACTACCTACGTACACCAGGCTGGCCTTAAACTCACAGAGATTCTCCTGCCTCTGCCCCCAGAGTGCTTGAATTAAAGGTGTGTGTCACACCTGACTGCTCACAGTCTTTGCCTGCATGTAGCAAGAACGTGAATAGCTTTATTTGAATTTCTTTTTGTGTTTTTCTTTTGGGAAAGTGACAAACACTTGTTGACTTATAGTTCAGTAAATCTATTTCAATAAAATTTAATTAATTTAAAGAGATTCATGGTTTAAATGGTGTAAATAAGTGGGTCTGTATACATGACTGCTGGTGCCTACAGAGGCTAGAAGAGGGTGTTGGAACCCCTGAAGCCAGAGCCACAGTCATTTGTGAGTGACATGGTGTTGGGAACACTGGGGGCTTGTGGAAAATCAGTACATGATCTTAACTGCTGAGCTATCTCTGCAGCCCAGGTGAGGTCTTAAAAAGTCTTATAACGTGTATTTATTGTGCATGTATGTATATGTGTAGGTGCACATATGTTCATTGGTGCACAGGTGGAGGTCAAAGGACAACTCGCTGGAGTCAGTTCTGTCCTTCTACCATGTGGATCCTAGGGATGGAACTCAGGTCGTCAGGCAGCAAGTACCTACATCCACTGAGCCATCTCAACAGCCCTAAGTAAATTCTTTTACCTGTATTTTTAAAAAATAAAATAATCTTTTAATACATACACACCATTTTTTCTAGGATCCCTTCGGCCCAACTGAGATACCCAAATCCACAGAGGCTCTGATCCCTTCTTTAAGATGGTGTAGTACTTCCATGTAGCAGATACACCTCCTGTTAAACCATTTCCAGGTTGCTCCTCACACCTAACACAATGTAGGTGCCATGCAGATGGCTTCTGTGTGCATTGTCCCGGGAACGGTGACAAGCGAAACAGTCTGTACTCCTTCAGGACAGATGTAAATATGAAATATTTTCCATTCTCCAATGTAGAACTCGTGGAAACAGAGGGCTAGCTGCATATGTGTTTAAATATTCAAAGTATGCTAACTTTCAGCAAGGTTTTAAACACATAGCAGCCGGCTGGCTGTCGTTTGACTGTGAAGTGCTTCCTGTAGGCTGATGTGTTTGAGCACTTCTTCCCCAGTTGGTGGCGCTGTTGGAAGGTTATGGGACCTTTGGGAGGTGGAGATTTGCTGGGTACAGTAGGTCCCTGCTGGTTTGGGGTCTACTTTCCGGAATGCAGATGCAATGTGGTCGGCTAGCTTCCTGCTCTTTTCTCCACTCCTTCCCTTCAGTGATGGACTCTTCCCCCACCCCCTAGCAAAGAAAACAGGACACAGCCCAAAGTCATGCCTGGAGCAGAGAACCTGCCCTGTGTCATTCCTCAATCAGTCCTAGTGGAGGGGTCTAGCGCACCCCCCTCCCACACCTTCTCCCTCAGTGTGTGGTCACATGTGTGGGTGTTTCATAGTCTTCCTCAGCTCTGATTCTAGGGACCAATTCAAGAAGAAGAAATGATGGCGTCCCTACTCCCAGTTATGTGTCAGGATCACCATCAGAAAAAGCCCATCCCAGGCCTCTGGGCCCCTGCTCTCTCATCCATGTGGCCTCTAGACAAGAGCCTGGGACCACATGCTAGGTTGGACAGTCCCCTGACTCTGCCAGCTTTGGGACAACCAGGCCTGTGGGTCACCTGAGATTGGTGCAGACACCAGCTATAGGCCAAAGAGCCCTGGCTTGTGCTGTGGTCCTCATGAGCAGGAGACACCCACAGAGTTTTTGACAGCCTCCAAGACTTCTGTCTGACCATAGCTGTGGCCCATTTTACAGAGGGAGGGGCTAAGCTCCTGATACAGTAGCAGCGGCCTTCCTAATGCTGTGACCCTCTGTGGTGACCACAACCACAAAGTTATTTTTGTTGCTACTTTATAATTGTAATTTTGTTACTGTTGAGAATTTTAGTGTAGGCAGGTGGCAGTGGCAGGGTAGGCCTTTAATCCCAGCTCTTGGGAGGTAGAGGCAGGCAGATCTCTGTGAGTTTGAGGCCAGCCTGGTCTACAGAGCAAGTTCCAGGACAGCCAGGGCAATACAGAGAAACCCTATCTCAAAACAAACAAATAAAAAACTCCAAAAACCAAAACAAACAAAAAATGTATGTAAATATCTGTATTTTCTGACTGTCTTAGGCAACCCCTGTGAAAAGGTCGACCCAAAGGTTGAGAATCACTAATATAGAGTCAGTAACAGGTTCAGGATTTATGCCTCTTGGAGCCGAAGGCTGCATGGGCACCAGGTGACCACCAAAGGTCACTTGCTGACCTTCCTGCAGGACAAGAGCCTCTACTCCCACAGATCGGAAGGTCCTAGTATTTAATGCCATGCAGGAATCTGTTTGCTGAGCCCACAGGGATGCGGGTGGGCTCTTCTGAGCCATTCAGGGACTCCAGTTCTCTGAGTGAGTGACCGATGCCCTGCCTGCTATGGGACCCCGGCAGATGAGATCTTTCTGCCTGAGAGGTAGTGGGGGCTTCCTGTAGGTGAGCTTCCTGGTGAGCTGAGGGAGCAGACATCTCTCTTCGCTTCTGCCCTCTGTGGTTTCTGCACCAGAACTCCATTCTCTTGTTCTGGGTCCCTCCTTTTGGGGACCTGCCCTGGTTGCCATGTATTACGCATTTGTGTGGTCCTTGAAGGACCTTGTCAGCTGTCACCATAGGTCTACATTGCTGGCTTTCTCTTCAGCCTGGTGCTCTTCAAGGATCAAAATGATGCTCTACCCTGTGTACATTTAGCCCAGAGTTAAGCCTTGGTTGGCATGTGCCTGAGCCTCGGCCTCTCGCTCTGGGTAATGTTAGGGGGACTCAGATAATCCCACTCTGAGATGTAGATTGCTGCATTCTGCCTTCCCTGAAGCCCCCATTAATCCAGCTATTGGGGGGCTAGCAGTCCCATGTTGGCAACTTTTGTCTGTGTGTGTGCGCTTGTGTTTGTATGACTCCAGATGTATGTGGGCAAGCAGAGGCCAGAGGATAACCTCAGGTACTGTCCACTTTGCTTTTTAAGACAGTCTCTCACTGGCCTAGAACTAGCTAACTAGGATAGGCTGACCGGCCAGAGAGCCCCAAGGATCCACCTTTCTCCTTCCAGGTCTAGGATTATGAACACGTGCCAACAAACAGCGTTTCTTTACATGGGTTCCGGGGATGGAACTCAGGTCCTCAGGAAAGTACACCACAAGTACTTCTCTGAGGCATCTCTCCAGCTTCCTCCCTTATTGATGCCTGGGAATCTTAGCAGCGTGTCTTCTTCGTTGGCATCACCGAAGGCCTGCGGACCCACCTCGAAGTTGACATGCCCATTGGGAAGGCGGTTGGCACAGCCCTCGTTGAGGAAGTAGATATCCTTGATGAGCAGGCTGAAGAAGGGGATGACAATCTGGAAGGGAGAGGGTGCAGATCAACTTAAAAACACGGGCCCCGCCCCAGCAGCCCAGAGCTAGAAGAGGGCTCAGAGTGCAGTCACATTGAAGCCCTAGCTTGTCCACCTGCTCCATGGTCACCCAGCCTCAGCATGGACGGGAGAAAAATCATGCAGAGATTCACCGTGACAAGTGACTTCTCCAATCAGAGTTCAGTCCAGCTCCTGAGCTGTGAGCCAGTACCTCTGCAAATGACACACAGCGCCCCCTGTGTCCTGGGAACAGAGGAGCAGTCGATGGACTATAACAAGGCTGTGATAGTCACAGTTGTGCAAGACGGGGTTGGATACCTGGCTCTGCCATGGCCTTACAGTACAACCGTACAGTGAAGAATCCTCTCAGGGAGTCAGTCGTCCAGTCTGGCAGATGGGAATGCTGAAGCCCATCAGAGTTAAGTGGCGAGCTGGGTGGCATGGAGCCCACATGCATAGATGCTCAGTGGAGAGAGGTCCCTGCCTTGCTGTCTGACTTTCTAACGTTCTGGCTCCTGGGATGGGACAGACTTACTAGGACAGAGATTGGGCCAGGTGATTTGGTCCCTCAGGTTCCTGACTGCTGCAGTTTGGATTCTGTGTTTTCCAAAGGCCCATATGGCTATGGCTTGCTTCCCAGGGAGGTATTTTTGGGAGGATGTGAAAATATTAGGAGGTAGAGTTTAGTTAGCAAGAGACATGTCTTTGAAGGGACTATGAGATCCTGAGTTATTTCTCCTCTTTGGCTCCCCCACCGTCAAGTGAGAAATTTAATTTTTGGCATGTGTCTTTCCCATAAAAGGCCCATAGCAACAAGTCCACCAATCATGGACTGGAACCATTGAAACCATCACTCAAAACCAAACCTTTTCCCTTTATAAGTTGGTTGCATCAGCTGTTTGGTTACAGTGACAGAAAGCCAATTAATAAGACTGATACACTCTTATCCAGTCAATACTATGGCCTGGAGAAGGAAGGGCTATGAAGGCGGACACTTCTGACCTTTGATGGTCTCTTCTTACCTTCTCTCTGCTGCTGTGAGCAGTCAGCGAGCGGTGAGCTGCCCCACGCAGGGCTGTCCTATAGTTGCAGAAATTCCCTGTGGGGTCCATCTGGTGCTGGGAGGAGACAGGGAGGCGCGTGAGCAGCTATATTCGGGGACTGGCCACACCCCTTAGAGTAGAAACCCTGTTTACCTCTAGGATGAAGAACTTGGCTGTTTTCACTTTGGCCCAAGTCTTCTTGAGCCTGGAGACAGGGCTCATGTTCATGCCGGCTAGAAGAAGGTGTATAGAGTTGGGAGGGCTCCTCCAGCTTAGACAATCCCCTTTGTTCCCAGAGGCAAAGAGATCTCAGTGTGCTCTGAGTGTGGCTGAAGGGTAGCTGAGTAGGTAGGGGCTGGTGCTCAGGTAACTTTGACCCTGTCCCAACTACACAGGCCTGTAGTTGATACGTGGAATCACCAGTATCCATTTTGGGCTCCTCATTCTCTCTGCCTTAAAGTGTACACTGCCGAACGCTTCAAATGCACCCTTGGGGGACAGACCCTGCTTCAAATGGGGCAGGGATGTGGCCTACTGGCTACTTGGCCCACAGCCACCCACTGTGGGAAGACCTTGACATGCACCCCACCTGCCAGCCATGCCCACTTTTAACCTCACACAGGCTACTTCAGGTCTGGGCAAGCTGACTCACAGATAATGGCCATGAGGGAGTTGAAATTGCCGATGTTGAAGCACTCGCGAGCCACGTCAATGAAGAACTCGATCACTTGCGCTCTCTGCTTCTTCTTGGCTGGCTGGGGACAGGACATCAGAGCTTCAATGGGCCCGCATCCCCCCTCTGTCCTGCTCAAACACCGCTTTCAAGCAACCTCCCCCTGCCCTTCTCAAAGCCCATTTCACTGTGGGTAAGTCCAAGGTCCAGGGTCTTGGGACCCTCTGTGGCAGAGCCACCACATGCCTCTGAAGTGTGAGGGCAGATGTGACCCTGTGATGCTCCTGTGGGGCACAGACACCCTGGAGAGGCTGTGATGCATCTTTGGGATGGTGCCCCCTCAAGGCTCAGCTTCCCCTGAAAGACGGAAGTACCAAGTACCGCCTTCCTCCCAACCATGGAGTTTGTGATCTCCTCAGTGAGGGCCAAACAGCAAGCCCAGGGCCGACTGTTTATTCTGTGCCTCCCTCCCTCCCCCCTGCCATTGCTTTTTGTGCTGCCCCTTTATTTCTTTTTCTTTCTTTTTTTTTTTTTAAAAAGATTTCTTTATTTGTTGTGTATACAGTGTTCTGTCTGCATGTATGGCACCAGACCAGAAGAGGGCACCAGATCTCATTACAGATGGTTGTGAGCCACCATGTGGTTGCTGGGAATTGAATTCAGGACCTCTGGAAGTGCTCCTAACCTCTGAACCATCTCTCCAGGCCCGTCCCTTTATTTCTTTCTTTTTTTTAAAATTTATTTATTATGTATATAGTGTTCTAAGCACCAGATCTCATTATAGATGGGTGTGAGCCATCATGTGATGTGGTTGCTGGGAATTGAACTCAGGACCTCTGGAACAGCAGTCAGTTCTCTTAACCTCTGAGCCATCTCTCCAGCCCCCTTTATTTCTTTCTGTCAGAAACTACGTCAGTATGAAAAATCACCCCAGAGACAAGTACTTGGGACTCTACCTTTCTGGTGGGTCAGAATCAAACTGTCCTTTCCCCTGGGTCATCCAAGGAGGGTTGTTCTTGGGTGCCCAGCAGCTGCTCTCTGTCCAGCCTCCGCACAGGTAAAAACCCTGGCTTAGTTGTGGAGCCAGCAATGTGACTAAGGGAGCGGGGCCAGGGCGGTACAACTCAGGTGGATCCTACTTATCCATCCACACAGTCATGGTCTCTCTGGCCACCAAGAAGCGTTCTGTGACATGTCTGGAGATGTGCCACCAAAATCTCTCCAAGGAGTGGTCTCTCCTGCAGAGAGCTGCCCACCCGAGATCTAGTCCTACCCTTCAAAAGGCAACACACTCACTGACGACAGTGACAGAGTCAGGTGAGGTTTAGAGAAAGGCTGACCTCTCACCCCACCGTGGACTCCACAGAGCAGCTTAGCACATGCCTGACTGCTCTGTCCCTCTCTCAGGTGCAGACTCCCTAGTGAGCATTGACCCTTGACCTCTGTCTCAGAGCCTGCATCCAGGGAGCCCAACTGGACTAGGCAGTCTCTCTTCTTGTGCTTCATCTTAGAGGACACAAGGATGCCAAAACTTCCTGCTGACAAAAGCAGTCATTGGCCTAGACTTGTTTTGCAATTCAGGTTTTTTTGTTTGTTTGTTTGTTTTTTTGGTTTTTCGAGACAGGGTTTCTCTGTGGCTTTGGAGCCTGCGCTGGAACTAGCTCTTGTAGACCAGGCTGGCCTCGAACTCACAGAGATCCACCTGCCTCTGCCTCCCGAGTGCTGAGATTAAAGGCGTGCGCCACCACTGCCCGGCTCAGTTTTTTTTTTTTTTTAAAGAATTATGGTTCATCATTTTCTATATTCAAAAAAATGACAGATTAAAAAGTGCCCTGGAGACTGATAGCTTGGGTGAAATCGTTCATATTCTTCAGAACACTGAATAAGCATTCAAAGCAAGGCTGTTACATACCATGAAACCTGTAGCGATAACCTGCTTTTCTCCTCCAAATGTCATTCACTAACAGCACTAACAAGAGCATACATAGCCTCAGAAGACACTAGTCAAAAGCAATAGGGGCTTGGTGTTAAATAAAACAAAGGACTTGGAATCGATTTATTTCCAGTCTCACTGTTGGCCTGGACTTTTAATTTGCAATTTTCCAGTTCTTAAAGGTCAGACCATTTTTTACCCCTAAGCTCCAAGCAAGCTACACAACCCAGTGGCCCGAGGCAGACAGGCCTAGGCTGAGGCACACAGCGGGCCGCCCTCACTCCTCAACAACCAATCCAACTTCCTCTGCAGCCTTGGCTACCTACAGGGGACATTCACTGGAGGGAAGAGGTGACCCTGGTCTGGCATGGTAGTGGGCCATGCCCTGCACTTGGGAGGTTGGGATTCAGTACATCCTTCCAACCCCCAGGTAGCCTGTGACTGGCAGGCAGGGCCAAGCAGCTACTCACCATGCAGATTTCAGTCGCTACGAGATAGCACAGCCTGTTGAACCACTTCACATAGGCCTCAACGTTGTTCGCCTTGTCGTTGAAGCAGGGCTAGGAAAGACACGTGGGCTGAATCTCCTTGTTGGTTAAGTTTTCAGAGTGCAGAATCAGATCACAGTCCTAACGGAGAACCCAGACACTGTGACGGTCTCAGAGTGAGCCAGAAACACAGTGACCCGATGTGTAACTTCCTGGTCTGCTTCCTACAGGCTGGCGGCTCTAGACTGGTCCCCACCATACAGTGTGGGAGAGATGACAGAGGAGGCCTGGGGTATAAAACTCAGCAGTAGCCTGCACACTCACAATGTGGGAGGCCCTTGGTTCCATCCACAGCACCAGATGAAGTACAAACATATGAATTAATGAGGCTGCAATTCATAATTTACTGGTATGCACACATAATCGATATTTATTATCCATAGAGTCCGTATTTGTAAATTTGTCTACTGCTTAATTGTTTTTGTAATTCCAACAGCTTGCATTGCATTCCCATTCATTGGTGTGCAGGGACAGAAAGGCAAAATATTTGAGTCCTTCAACTTACATAAGCATTTCCAGCTAAGACTGGACTAAACAAAACTTGTGTGTCTTGTTTCTGCTCCTGCTGTGAGCAAGGATCCTTTCCCCTGCCTTTGTTTAGTGTCTCTTCTATTGTTGTGCTTTCTTTGGAGGATAGTTTCAGTGTTTTGAAAGAATCCCAAGAATAATACTTAAGTGATGTTTTTTATTCCTAAGAACACAAGGTTAGGGTGTGTCCTACACAGAAAATAGGTGCTAGGCAGCCTTCATTTATCTGTGACATACAGAGTTAGATAGACAGATATATGGATAGACAGGTGAACAGACAGACAGACAGACAGTAGGTAGGTAGGTAGTAAATTAGATATGCATACAGATAGATATTTCCTTTCTGTGGTGCTGGTGATGAAACCCAGGGCCTTGTGCATGGCAGGCAAGCACACTACTTCAGAGCTACAGCTCAGACCCAGGCACAAGTTGGCCTGGCCATTTGCCCTGAGCTCAGGGTTAAACAGGGGTGCACAGTAGATAAGTGTCTTTAAACATGAACACATAACCACGACTACATGTTGATTGCATGTAGAAGGTGTTCAGAAGTCTGCTGGAGCCTAATGTTGCATTTCCCCCCAAGAGTAGTGGTTTAGGATTGCTAATTTGATGTCTGTGTTGGCATTCACGTAATGACAGGGAAGAGCAGAATCAATTCTATGTGTGTGTGTAGTATGTATGCATGTGCACACCTATAACTATAGATTTTCATTTTAACCTTTTCCTGAGTCATAAAATGTTTGGGGAAAAACCAATTTCAATTTATGCTGAATGTTCTATGTATGATATATGTGTGTGTGTGTGTGTGTGTGTGCGCGCGCGCGCGCGCGCACGCGTGCTATTGTTAAAACGATTAAATTTAAGATAAAGAAATGTGTATGTTGAGCCAGCGGTGGTGGTGCACGCCTTTAATCCCAGCACTTGGGAGGCAGAGGTAGGCGGATCTCTGAGTTGAAGTCAGTCTGGTCTACAGAGCGAGTTCTAGAACAGCCAGGACTACACAGAGAAACCTTGTCTCAAAACATCAACAACAAACAAACAAAGAAATGTGTATGTTAAAACTACCAGGGTCATTTTCAATTAGCAGAGGAGGTATGGAAAAAGACGAAAAGAAAGGAGACAGAAATAAATCGGGAGGTCAAGGAAGAGAATGACAAACGCCACAGGAGTCAATGAGGACAAAGCCTTGCAGATCAGCAATTATAATCAAATCCCATTTCTTGCCATTTTCTAAGTCAAGGATATAAGTAAAAAAGAAATAGGAAATTACACATTTGATAAATGTCACATAGCTATTCAAAGGATCTGATCCCAATCTTTGTGGCTCAACTAAGATTTGTCAGCTTTATGGTGAGCTTATCAGGATAGAACCCCATCGGGAGTACAGAAATAACTGTAATATCTGGACAGGGTTTAAGGCAAAAAAATATTCTGAGGGAAAAGCTTTGTAGAAGCAATTAAAGGGTAACCACACAATAAGAGGTTCAATCAGTTGGGACAATGTCACGAGTCTAAACATGGTTGTGCTATGTCTTCAAAATGTGGAGGAAGGGGAGATGACTCAGTTTCCTGAGTTTGATGCCCAGAACCACAAAAAAGCCAAGCTTGGTGGCACTCACTTGTAATCCCACTGATGTGATTGTTATATTGATGAAGAAACAGCGAGATAAATCACAGAGAATATTAAAGAGATGCCAATGTGGCTGTGAAGAATTTCAGGAGAACAGTTATTAGTGAGCGACTTTCTATCTTAAACGTGAAAGCTGAACAGAAATGGTTGAGTTCCTGTAACACTTCAAGAAGCTACCAAACAACTTAAGAGGAAAGGGAAAAGCAGAGACCAGCTACCCAGGAGGCTGAGGCAGGGGGATCTGACTAAACTAGTTAGTGAGCCTGTCACACAATAAGAAAAAGCACAAAGGAAGGCCGGGAGTGTAGCTCAATGGTAGAGTGTCTGCCCAGGAAATGGAAGGCCCTGGGTTCGATCCTCAGTGCCCCTTTGTGGGGGTGGGAAAAGAATAAGTAGAAAATTTAAATAGTCTTATAGTCACTAAATAACAATAAGAATAAACTAAGAAACAATCCAACGAGAAAAATCTATTTTTGGAGGAATGT
The DNA here is from genome assembly GCA_028555095.1 of Dicrostonyx torquatus. NCBI lineage: Eukaryota > Metazoa > Chordata > Mammalia > Rodentia > Cricetidae > Dicrostonyx > Dicrostonyx torquatus. The sequence continues at coordinate 434,882 of JAQHUG010000388.1, read as the reverse complement.
GTTTCTTTAAGAACACATCAGACTTGGACGTTTTCCTGGCAAATACTGACTAAAGCTCCCGCAATAGGCAGTTCCAGTCTTTTATACAGAAGCCAAAAGTAGTATCAGGAAGAAAAGTACCGGTCAGTCTTACTCACGATTGACGGTGGCAGATGCTCTAAATAAAACAGCACACAGGGCCCAGGGATGCACGGAAGAGATAAGGGTTTATCTTGTCCCTGTTCTGTTTATTTCAGAAATGTAAGGTGGATTCAACATTGATTTAAAAAAACTAATAAAAACAACCACTTCACAGTTTAGAGCAGAAGCAACATGTGAGTTCTGTGGCAACGCATTATTATGAAAATATTTCTTACATCTCAGAGACAGGAGCTTTTGCTGGACCTTTCAGCCAAGGTAATAATATACCTTGTCCGATATTCTGCTGTGTATTCAGCCTGTTTGCTCAACCTGCCTCTAAGAGAACGATGTAAAAACATCCACACTTGCCTTGGATTCTCCACAGAATCAGCTTTTGCAGCCTCAGCTAATCCATAGTTTAGCTTTAATCTTCAATTATGTATTCTTCCATGCCCCTGGCCTGGAGCGATGCATGTGTGTTTGCATGTGGCTATGAAAATCATTGGCTGGAAATAGCAGACAGGACAATAGAGACTCTGTGCAATAAAGTATCTGCCCCAAATGCTGAAGACAGCATGGAGACAGTCTGTTTGCAGAACTGTTTGCTGTCTGTGTCAGTTGGAATGGGTAGGCTCATCCCTTGTGAGACTCTGTTAGAGATTCCTGTAAAGTGCCCATCAGTCCTCCCTCATGAGATGCCTTCTGTGATGTTTAATAAAGGAGAACAAAGTCCTTTGTTCGGGACAGATTCAGGCAGGCTCAGTATCAGACTCATCTGACAGACAGAGATCATAAGCTACACAGAGACAGAGGACACACAGAGAGGAGCAGAGAATTCAAACTGGGCTCACTCTTGGACAAAGTCCTCCAAGAGGAGGTGTTAGATGCTTTTCCTGAGTGTGATGCCGGTGCACATCAGTGCATCCGAGACTGTCTTTAGCGCCTTCAGTCTGTGCAGAGTAACAGAGCTGGAGAAAGAATCCAACAGAACTTAACAACCATGCAGGACAGACTTCTTGACAAACTAAGAAGCAAGACACCTTTCCGATACCTGAGGAAATAACCTAACAGCAAACACACTCAGGTATGACCCGCTAAAGGCGTTCCTTCTAAACTCAGGAAAAGAAGGCTGTCTTCTCTCGACACCCCTGCTTTGACATTGCAGCGGGGGTGCAAGTTGGTGCTGTAAGCAAAATCAGGCGTGTTTTCTCAATTTAGTGTGTGTGTCCAGAATTAAGTAATGATCTTAGCATTTAGAGACCTAAAGTGGCAGAGGAAGGCCTGTCTACTATTCATGTCTCTCTTATACCTGAGGGGTTCCTATTTTTATGGCTGCCACAAAAACAAAATGAATACTGTTTCAGGGGCTGGAGGAATGCCTCAGTGGTTAAGAGCACTTGCCAGGGGCTCCCAGTATCTACCTGGTGGCTCAGTGGTAGGAAACTTGCCTAGCATGCACAAGGCTCTAGGTTCAATCCCTAACACCTAAAACAAGGTTCTATTTAGTGTCAGTTACAGATCTGATATACAAAAGAAGTACTGTTGTCTGAAGGGGAGCACCTGACTGGCCTCAAGCTGGTTTTCACTGAATACTATTTTGACTTGAACGACACAGAAACTCTCATTATTCAGAGCAGCATTTGGCTGACCTTGCCTTGATAATGGATGAAAAGCTTGTCACCTCCAAGAAAACAATTCATAGCCTTTGCAGCCAAGGATGAAGTTCAAGCTTTCAAGAGAAACTTGGAACTTACAAAACCCTGGTCCACCTCTGTGAACTTCACAGCCTCTGGGTTTTCACAGTTTTTTTCTCCCCAGCAGTAGGGAGATCTGCTTCCCTCAGCATCTCCGAGTTTCCTCAAGTGGCCAATGTATGCATAATCACATAGTCAAGGTACGTGACAGTCCAGTGAGTGTCACGGAATATGGAAAGCTCCATGATATATTTGTGGATCTCATGTTACAATGAGCGTTTAAAAATCAGCACTTGCAATATCTAACAAGAATATGGACAAATATCTCACACGAATTTCAAAGATTTCAAATTCTCAACTACATACCTGTGAAAGGCCCTCCCCCCAGGAGATCGGTTCTGGGATGGAACCTAGGGTTTCCTGAACGGGAGGAAAGGGCTCTGCCCTTGATCTCCAGCCCCCCTCCCCTCTTCCCCGGCCCGAGGACCTACAGGTACGAAGTTACTGCCTCGTAAAGTCATGTGATCTTTACCAACAGCGTACAAGAGCCCTGTTTTCCTTCCAGAGGCACAGTATGTCTAGCTTATGTCCCTTGCCTCTCTCAGAGGGCGAAAGAGGCAATCACACACTATAGCATTTAATTTGCACTCCTTTTGTTAGGTGGGGCCTTGAATAGAGGATGCTTCCAGTTCTGGCCAGATCTAGCCTTTTAGTTAGACGCCCTACTCTGGTGGTTGGGCCTCTAGGAGCTAAGAACTAGCTCTAAATCCTGACTTGGCTCAAGGTGCCCAATCTTCTAAAGGAGGCCAATTTTTTCAAGCACGGGGCACCAGCCGGCACTTCCGTCAGTGGCCGCTGGAGGGCACCGGCGCCCGCCGAAATGCACAGGGAGGACCTGCAGGTCCTAGGTCATGCAAGATGCACGCTTGTACCCAATCTCTACCCAGTGTAGAAGCCAGACTCAAGGAGATAGCAGGTTTACCGAACACGCCTCCACCTTGGCTGAATGAGTGTTCTGATGGGGTACACCCAGTCAGTCCCCTGGGCTCCCTGGGACTTGGTGCCGTTGCCATCTGTTCTGGAAAGCCCTGGGTAGGGTGGCCAGGGGCCCTCCATTCCGTTCAGAGCATCATCAAGGCTCCCCTAGTTGATGCCCGTGAGATCCATCCATATCAAACACCCCCCACTACACCCTCTCCACCCGCCACCCCTACCCTCTCACTCTCCATCCACTGGCATGGCCATCACTAGATGGAGGCCAACGTTGCCTAGGCGCTTCCAAGAACCTTTTACCTTTGTGCCCTCCAGGGGGTCCTTGTTCACAAAAGCCTGAACAAATTCCTCGGGTCCAATGTGTCTTAGTCGCTCCTGCACAGGGAAGGGAGAAGAGTCAGAAGAGAGGGAAGGTGTGGGGAGGGGGTACACGTGGGGAGGCAGCAAGGGTGCCATCAGGGGGGCAAGTGCGGCAGGAACATGCCCACTTCCCTTCATTGCTTCTCTCGGGGCCTTTGGCCTCTGCACCTACACAGAACCCCGGGGCCTTTGGCCTCTGCACCTACACAGAACCCCGTGTGTTTGAGGGCAAGGGCAGCTCATTCCCTTTTCCACCGTAGGAAGGAGGACAACTGGAAAGGGCAGACTCCTCTGTCCCCACCCCCATGCATGTAGGGCCCCAATGGGAAATTCCTTTGGCCCGAGAAGAGCACACAGTGAATGACATCATAACAGAGTTTGAACCCAATTCCTCTGTCCTCAGCCTAGACTATTATGCTGGCACTTCTAGACCTTCTGTGCCACCCCCAAGAATGCTCCAGGGTCCTCTGCAGATGCCCATGGTCCCTGGGCCTAGATCCCTGGGCTAGCCTGAGATCAGGAAAGACAGGCTGGGAGCAGCATTGGCTGTTTGCAATTGCTCCCTTCCCTGGGTCCCACTCACCAGCTCCACATGCGTCAGTTGCTGGGCCAGCGTGTAGGGGTCACTGCAGACAACTAGGAGCTCCCTGTGGATGGAGGCTGGTGGTTTGGTCCTGTACGAGATAGGCTTGTCCGCCCCTACCAGGCCTTCTGGCCCCTGGCCGAGTGATGCCAGTTTCTGGTGCAGAGTCTGCAGGAGCTGATGCATCTTGTTCCCGTAGGTCTAGGGTGGACCGAGGGGAGAAGGTGCTCAGGCCTGAATACCCACACCCCAAACTCAACCACAGCCGCAGGCTCTAGGACATGTGTGTGTACGTGCAGGCGTGTGTGTTTGTGTGTGTCTGTGTACATGTGTGTGCAGGTGTGTGTGCATGCATGCATGTGTTTGTGTGTGTGTGTCCGTGTGCATGTGTGCGCCTCTGTGGACAAGGTCAGGTACCAGCTAATACGCTGGGACCTGAGACCTGACAAAAAGACCCTCCATTGGACAAGTGGTAGTTGGGGCCAAAGTGAAGGCCAGTTGGGAGAAGGCTGCAGGGTTGAAGGTGGGAGCTGAGGAAATACTTTGGGTAGAACATCTCTGGCTAATGGGGCTGCAGGGCAGAGTGGGGAAGGCAACCCAGGGAAGGAGAGAGAGAGAAGGAAGGGAAGGCATGGGACAGGCCCTTCCTGGAGCATTGACCTCTTACTGGCTCCAGTGGGAACCACCCTGCTCCTTGAGCCCGCCCAGCTCAGAAAAGCCTTTCCAACCAGTCTCATGCTCCTGCCTCAGCCTCTGGCAGTGCTACCTTCTTCAGTGTGACTTCTCTTATAGGGCTCCAGCTAGAATGATGCTGGACGGGACAGGATGTGCCATCTCTGTCACAAGAGCCCAGCCCAGTTCTGGGCATGCAGCATGTACTCCACCAACAGGGCAAGGACAAATCTGCTCCACGTGGAGCTCAGGACAATGGCCTGCTTTGGATTATGCTCTGGGCTGGGGGCTGGAACAAGAGATTCCTGCAGGAACATCCTCTTCTACCCACAAGGGGAAATCCATTGGATCTCCTTCAGAGACCATATTTATTTTTAAAAATTTAAAATAAAAAATAGACGAATGCGTGTTTATTTGTGTGTGGGTGTGTACACTTCAGTGGAGGTGCCCTCAAAGGCCAGGATAGGGTTTCAGCCCCCTGGAGCTTGAGTGACAGGTAAGTTGTGAGCTGCTTGGTGTAGATTAACTGACCTTAGTCCTTCTGCTCTTAACCACTGAATCACATCAGCCCCAGAGATGCCATTAGCTTAGCTGGATAATAAGAGACATCCACATATCCAAAGAGTTTTGTCCAGTAACCCAGAATAGACCCCTGAGTGTGTTAGCCTGTGGCAGATGTCACACATAGAGATGACTCCACGCCTCGTGAGCCAAGGAGTCATCCTGGGAGTTGGCAGATCAGCAGGAGGCAGTTGGGGGAACCTGCTTTCTCAGGTGCTTTTGGGGTTCATCAGTAGAACTCTTCTCCTGCCCCCAAATGACAGGTCCTTGGCCACAAGCACTGATGCCAGTTTGACTCTGCATGGGAAGCGGGGCAGTGGGAGGGGGGGCCTCTGTGGCACAGGTCCCTGGATATGAGACTTGGCAGGTGGCTTAGTGAGTCAGAGGGTCACTACCATGCCACCAGTCCATCTGAGCCCATTGGTGGGTCTTATTTGCCACCTAACACCATTGCCAGGACGGAAGGGAGAGGTAGAGATACTGGGCCTAAACAGGGTCCCGGATTCCCTCTCAGCTATGTAGGACCTGGTTCCTCCATGGGCTCCAGAGGGGCTGCACTATGCAGTGTGAGGAGAGCCCAGAGGAGACTAAAACAGGCTCAGGACCTGGATAGAAAGACAGGAAGAGGAAGTGACGTCCACCCTGGCTGGCCCACCTCGTCACATGGGGCGATGCGGCCCACCACGTCTGTCAGGTGTCCGATGGTGGACTCCTCTTCAAAGTCTCGTGGGAAGGTTTCGGTCCACTCGGCCAACAATTGGAGCAATTTGGCACCAAATTTCCGAACTCGGGCCTGCAAGGAAGAGCAGAAGCAGGGGCCACTTGGTGGGGTGCAGTGAGGAGCTGTCAGGACCCCACTGAGCATGCTCTGCCCAGCTGGATCATACCATGGGCTCCTGCCACCTGCAGCATCCCTGGCCTCTCCCTTTCTGAGTTAAGGTATATTAGTTTTCCCATGGGGCTCCCTCTCTTTTACCAGAGGCTCAGGCTCAGCTGGCTCAACTCAGAGACGGAACTATATGAGTTCTGGCCAATCAGATCCTTGCGTTCTAATTTATCATGTGCACAGATGAGCACATGACCTAAGTTAGACCAATGAAATCTCAACCTTTTACCTTTAAAGGTCTTTCCAAGTGACTGAAAGCTTAGAAGGTCTCCTTGACAAAGGAGACCACCTACCACCAAGCACGAGAATCTGCCAGCACGAGGTGAGCCCTTAGTCCCAGGTGAAATCAGGGCAGAGCATCCAAGTGAGGACGCCCATGTCCTAGTTCTGTGATTTGGGCCCCTCAAAGAGAGGGCAGTTACATGAGTCAGCCAAGTCCCTTTTCTTGGGACAGTTGAAGTTGAGTTTCTACCACAATACCCCAAAGCCAGACCGACACAGGTGTAGAAAATCATAATTCACAGGACCAGGTCAGGGAGAAGGGAAAGAGTCTGAGGAGCCATGGTATAGAGAAGCCATCCTTCTCCTACAGAAATAGAATGTAACTGGATCAAAGCCCAGCAGAGGCATGGGCCATCCCAGGCCACAGTGGGTAAGGGCCCTATAAACAAGGCTCTGGGGACACATCGCTAGCTTTAAGAAGATCCCAGCAGACTTTGGGAAATGGCACAGGCACAAGGGCACTCCTATTCTTGCAGGTCCTGGGCCTCAGGTAACTTAATAGGCTTCTTTCTCAGAGGCAGAACAACCACTTCCTCCCAGAGAGGCTGATCCTGTGAGGTCATGCCCCGGGATACAGATGCACTCAGGGGTTCCCTGGCCTGCCCAGCCCCTCACCTTGTCCAGCACCGGCTTGTCCAGCTGTTGCTGCTCTATGCACAGGTGGCACACCCGAGCCAGGAGCTCTCGGGGCTCGATGAAGAGACGTGAGCTCAGCAGGAAGGTGAAGATGTAGGCTTTCTGGTGAGGATGACACACAAGCTCATCAGGGCACAGAGTGTGTCGCCAGCCTGCCCCAACTTCCCGGGCGCAAGGCCATTCCCAGTCCCACCAGCTGCCCCATGCTCTCCTCCGCCACCCCTCCCCCCCGCCAAGGTGGCCCACCCACCTCGGGGTAGTAATCGGCTGTGGGCACTAGGTGTTGAATCAGGGTGTCCAGAGAGGCTGAAGATGGAGCTCCATCTAGGAGGGGCTGTCCAGCCTGCTCGCCTTCTGTGGATTCTGTGGGAGGTGGGCTGAGGCTGCCCGGGGTGACCATGTCGGAGGCACTCAGTGTCCGGGGCATGCCTGCCTGCAATGGCAAGAAACAGTTGGGGTAACCTAAGCTGGAGCCCACTGACTCCCTGGGCTCCAGGTGGAAGGACTCTGCCTCTCACTGTCCACATCGTATGAAGCTGCCACTGTCCCTTACTTCACAGCCCAGCATCCATTTTCCATTTTCTTACAGCCTCTCGGTTCCTCCCCCAGGAACTGTTTCTTCCTTACTGTCTGTTTCTCCAGAACCTCTCTTCTTGGAAAACCCCTCCATAAAAGCTGCTTCTCTCTCATTTTTATAGTTCAGGCTGTCCTGTAGCTCTCAGCTACCCTCCTGCTGATTTAGATTCATCTAGCACTGGCACTGTGGTGGCAAGCCACCATGCACGGGAAAAGTTGTTTTTCCAAGTCTCCAACAGTCACTTTAGCTACCAGCCACAAAGCCTGGCTCAGGTACAATCCTGATCCAGGCTAGGGGTTCAGGAACAATCCCAGATCTTCTTTGACATTTGGAAGCTATTGTTCCCCTGGGGTCCCACTGACTGGGCTTTGGGGACTGTGAGCTCGATGTCGTTGAGTTCATCCTGTCACTGTGAGGATCTGGGAAAGCAGGCACACTCTTTCTGGGGGGAAAGAGCTGGGAGTGAACCCTTGTGCATACTACCCAAGGGCTCTACCACTGAGCTAACATCCCCCTTTGCCACTTTTCATTTTGAGATGGGGTCTTCTAAGTTGCCCGAGCTGGCTTTGTGCACACTCTGTAGTCCAGGCAGGCCTTGAACTTATGATTCCCTTGCCTTAGCCTGCTGAGTAGCTGAGATCACAGGCCTCTACTACCATGTATGTCTGAAAGCCAACACCTTCCAAGAACAGTGCTAGAGCTCCTGGATGCTCTGCCTGAGCCATGCTGCAGACTTACCTGTTAGATACACCTGCTTAAGTTGGAGTTCTTGCCAGTGTAGTTAAAATCACTGCTTTCTGCAGCTGCCCTTCCAGGTGCTTTGTGGTATGGGCTCATTCACCTGCCCAACTCTGCTTCCTCCCTTTCCCCTTATGCTTTTGCCAACCACCACTCCACTCTCCTCCCCAAACACCTCCCATTCTGACCCCAGGAACACACTGTCCAGCTGGCAGGATGGCTCTCCCACAGTCCTCACTCTTCCCTCAATACATGTCAGAAACACCTCTGGGGCTATCCCTGCTTCCTTCCAATGTTCCTCTACTCCAAGGTCAGGCCTAATCCCTTGTGGATACCAGTGGACTTTTATTGTGAGCGCAGTTGTAGGGCTGGGGGCTTCTGTCGGTTGCTGGTGTAGAGAAAGGCCCTGGGGGGGGGAGCATTAGTGTTCTCTCCACGCAGGCATATCAGAGTGCCTCTGTGGTCTGGCCAGCAGAGGGCTTTTGCACATTTTTACAGGGAACCTATGTTTGCTCCCAGCTCTTTCACACAGGCCAGTCTGTGAGTGTTGGGCCAGTTCCAGCCTAGACAGTCAGGTCACCTCACTTTCTCAAACACAGACTCTTGTAGGATCACCCCGAGGAAGTTCCCAAGACTTAGTATGCCCTCTGAAAGACTCTGGTCTTTTCTTGCTTTTTCTGCCCGCTAGTGATTCTGACCTGAGAGTAGAGACAGAAAAACAGGAGGTCAGAGCACACTCAGGGATGAGAGGACCCCTTCAGAGATCTATCCACAGTCTGCGATGTGGGGAGTGCTGGGACGGGACTTGGTCACCAGGCGTGGTGGTGCATGCCTTTAGTTCCAGCACTCTGCAGGCAGAAGCAGGAGGATCTCTATGAGTTCAAGGTCAGCCTGGTTTACAAAGGAGTTCCAGGATAGCCAAAGCTATTATGCAGAGAAACCCTGTCTCGAAAGGGGGCAAGGAGAGGCGGCTTAGCCACTCCATGTGGATGAACACACCCAACCTTGGTTACAATCACAGCTTTATTTACACCTCCGTAACAAGCTATAAGCTCTCAATTTTCAGCCCTGAAACTGTATATTTCACAAATGCCCTCTGCAGGTGAAGATACATGGGGGTGGGGTTCCCTGAAGTTCTCAGTGGAGAGGGTGGCCATCTCTAGAGACAGCAGGCGCCAACCGTGTCTCATACCTGGAGCTCAGCACCTGGTTCTAACTCCACGGGTCAAGTGTGGGAGCTTAGACGGTTCTCTCCTGTGTGATATCTGTCATCTCTTCACCTTGCAGCCTGTCCTGGACCCCAGTTCAATTTTCTCCAAGATGGGCCAGTGACAGCATGGCGGTGACACTGACTCTCAGTGGGAGAGAGTAGCAGTCTGTCATGGTGGAAGGAACCAGAGAGGGATGCTTCATGAGACAACAGGGAAGTTCTCAGAATACCTTGGGGCCTGGCTTAGCATCAGACATTTGATGCTGGGTCCATGAGGATGGGTGGCTGGATCCCCAAGTTCACGCTGGGAGCTAAAGGAGTGTTCCACAGGGGTGACCTGAGTGAGGACAAGCTGCAAGTAGGAGTTTGGGGAGGTCATTGCACTGGGGCCTGAGGGTAGGAATGAACCTGTGGACAAACGTGAAGGTGAAGGCTGGGATGATTTGGAATGTGTGCTTATGTGGCAGGGGCCAGGTGACTGGGTCCTGGGTGACAGAGTAGGGGACGAGGGAGAGAACAGGGTGATGGGGACATCACACATCCATGTGTGAAACACAGGTCCTTCCAAGAAGCACATGGAGACCCCAAGCTCTGCCCATGCATTCTTTCCTGCAAGTATGGGTGACTCTGATTAGTTTCTTCTCTATTGCCCTATAGCTTCTTTACACAGAGACAATATAAGTACACACACACACAAACACACACACACGAAATTGCATATCACCCACACAGACCAGTTCTGGGTATTTTTTTATTAGTTATATATCTCAGAAATCTTTCTGTGGCAGGCCAGGGTTTACTTAATTTTTTGCTTAAAATACTTTATTTTAATTTTTAAAACCATCTTATTCACTGTTTATATGTCCAAGAGCAATTCCTTAAAGCCAATGATGAAACAGCCTAAATGTTCATCAGTGGATGGATGAATAAACAAAGTGTACTAGATACATATGATGAAATATTGTTCTACCTTAAAAGGAGAGAAAATTCCGATATATTACAGCATCGAGAAACACAGAGGACATTAAGCTAAGGGCAGAAACCAGTTACACAAGACGAAAGCTTGTCTGGGGAGATGGGTCAGCAGTTCAGAGCATGTACCCCTCTCTGACTCACAACTGCCTGGAAGTACAGTTCCGAGAACTCAATGCCCTCTTTGGTTTCCACAGGTACTGCACTCAGCTGTGCTCTGTCTCTGTCTCTCTTGCAATTACTGTTTGAGTTTCTCTCTTGGCATTTTTGGTCGCATGAGGCTGAGTGTCTGAACTGGATACAGGCACAATGTGGTTCTAGGATGCCTTCATTTTATGATGCGTCATCAGGCTTCACGATCCAGTAACAAATGCCTGAAATAGTCATTGTATCAAGACAGATGGTTTATTTCAGCTTACTGTTTTGAAACTTCATTTCTGGTCAGTGTCTGGCAGGCCTAATTGCTTTGGGCCAGTGGAGACACTATGATAGGGTACTTATTACAGAAAAAAAATCACTTGCCTCATAGGTGGGAAGTGAAAGAGATGAAGAGGAAGAGCTCAGCTACCGCAGTCCCTTTCGGGTGCATGACGCCAGTGACCTGAAGAGCTCTCACCGTCTTACACCTCTTGAAGGTCTACCACCATTCAATAGCACCATCCTGGGGACCAAGTCTTGGTGCACAGGCCTCTGCAGAGCATCAAGATCCAAACTAAGTAAGACCGTGTATAAGCCACTCGTGTCGTTGCTCTGATGAAATACCCTGGGAGAAAGGGTTTATTCTGTCTCATACTTTCTGGTGGCAGGAGCTGGAGGTATCTGGTCACATTGCAGCCACAGTGACAAAGGAGATTTCTCCTTTCTTTGCAACACAGAACCAGAGCCCAGCAATGGTGCCAGTCACTTTTGGGGTAAGTATTCCCATCTTAGCCTAATTAAAATAATCCCTCACAGGCATGGCTGGAGGCTAACCTAATCAAGATAATCCTTTATAAGTGAGCCTGGAGTCTTTTGACAGTCAACAGTAACCATCCAAGACCACAAAAACAGATGAGATTTATACAATAATCAGTGCTGGTGGGCATGTTGGAGCAACCCTGTGAACACTGCTGGGGTGAAAGGGTGAGGGGTACATGATGTCAGTGCTTTTGAATTATGCCAAGATTGGGTTCCATGTGCCAAATGCTTCATGTCCCATTGTCCCTTAACAATAAAATCATTGGCAATGCATTCCAAGAAAATGTCACAAGGGAGGAGTGCTGGAAAGAAAGGTGTGTGCTTCGGCTGTAACCTGGCTCATAGCTGAAGTGGCCAAGCCAAGGCTTACATTGCTAAGTCCACTCTGTGGCTTGTACCAGCAAGGATCCCCTTATTCTTCACACTAGCAGAAAAGCTGCCAGTCCTCTACCCTCGTATGGACTTTACTCCCTGTGTTAAGGTGGTCTCCCTTTTCTTCAGAGCAGTTGTTCAACTTTGCTAGTTCTTGCTCTGCACGGAGCTGGCTGTGCGTGCATGAGTTTTGCCAGCAAACGCCTGCTCCGTCAGTTCTCAGTTGAGCCATCCTTGCATTCCATCATTAGCTCCCGCCGAGTCCTGCTGTGTGATCCCCTTCATGTGCTGCTACAGTTGGTTTGACTGTTTTGTTGCTGTCTAGGCTTCTGCATCACTGTCCCTGAAGAAATATTGCCCTCAAATTTTCTTTTGTTGTAGGATCCCTACACCAGACCTAATCCTTTTCCTATAGAATGAGCTCGGAAGTATACTTCCCCTTCAGTTACTGGTAAAAGTTTGAAAGGGTTGATACTAGTTCTTCTTCTGTATTTAACAGTGAACCCCACCAAGTTTGGGGCTTTTCTCTGTTGGTAGCTTTTGATCATTAATCCAATCTCCTAACTAGTCTCAGGGCTTTTCCAAACCTTCATTTCTTTGTACTTCAGACATTGCAACTTTTGTGTTTCTAGGAATTTCCAACCGTTTCATCTAGGTTATTTAATTTGTTGCCATACAACTGCTCATGACATTCTGATCGTCTTTTCTATTTAAGCAGAACTGTTCCATTCTTTCAGTGCCTGGAGCCAGCCTGCTCTGGGGCAGGTATCTAGAGGCAAATGTGCAGGGTCTCTGCCAACCCAGGGCATTGGCAAGGCTGTTATTTTGCTAGGCTGCCTCTTCAGGAACAAGGAACAACCTGTGTCCTTAGAGGCTGAGGCACTGAACACGGCTGTTTCCAAGGGTCTGGATGAAGAACTTGTTCCACCTAGTTCAGACGGGTTCTGACCTCCAGAGGTTTCAGTAAGGAACAGATTCTGTGTCACTCTTGGTCACTTAATCCTTAGAGCATGACATTCTTTTATTAGATGGTCTCTCACTTCACAGTAGCAAACCTAGGCCCTAAGTGGTGTGTGAGTAGATAGGGTCACCAGGAGGAGACTAGTGGACTTCCCTGGATCCCTGGGCTCCCAATTCTGGACCAAGCCCCTGTCCTTGATCCTGTGAGGTGGGACTTGATAAATATTGAATTGAACTGATGACAGACATAGCTTAAATATTCAGCAGGACTCAGAGCCTGGGAGTTGAGGAAGGACCACCCTAATATGAGGACCCCCCAATATAGCCTAGTCTTTCAGGATGGAAGACGACCGACCCTGAGCATGGCCTGCTGGATGCAGCCAAGGGAGAGACTCCAGGGCTCAGCCCTGAACTCACCCTCTGCTTGCATAGCAACATTGCGGGTGGCTGGGAGAAGTCACTGCATGCTAGAATATGGGCTTTGACCATGCCATCTCATTTCTAGCTTTTCTGATCTTGTCTAGCCCTCTAAGGTCCCCCTCTTCTTCCTTGGTAAAAACTGGGGGTGTTTATATCTCATTCTGCTTGGAGGACTCCTCCCTGTTTGTTGCAGCTTGAAGGATTCTGTGGCTTCTGCTAAGCCTGAGGCTTTTCAAGGTTGAGAATTCACCTGGCTTCATCCATAGGAGGCTGGCGACAGGGCTGGCTGAGAGAGGAGAAGCTTCAGATGGCCCCTGCTCCTACTGACAGAGCCCGATGTTTCCACACTTCCAGAAGCAGTGGTTTTTGGAGAGCTCGAGGCACTTGCAGGGAATCTGTTGTTGCAAATGGCAAGCACCAAGACCCAACACGGATTGGGTGCTGAAAAATAGAGCTCTCTAAACAGGGCTTCTCCCCTGTTCCATTATCCACCCTCAGCCACATTGAGGATGTTATTTCCTAAACTTTACTTGGAGGAGAGGCACTGGGTCAAAGGATGCTAGCCCTTTAAAGGGTTGTCCCACTTAACTGACCCCCCCCCCAACCACAGCAAAGGGCTGTTGTTTCTACTTCCCAATTACCATGCTTTTAAGTTCGGTTTGAGACAGGATGTCTCTCTATGTAACTCTGGTTGTCCTTGAACTCGATATGTAGACCAAGCTGGACTACATATCCGCCTGCCTCTGCCTCCTAAGAGCTGAGATTAAAGGCATGCGCCACCATGCTTGGCTCTAATCACTATGCTATTATTGGTGTGGCTATTATTATTATTAATTTATATGTCCAAGTGTTTACCTGCATGTATGTAGATACACCATGTATCTGTCCAGTCAGGGAGTATGTCAGATCCCCCAGAACAGGGTTTTCAGACAGTTGTTAACCATCACAAAAGCCCAGGTTCTCTGCAAGAATAGTGAGTGCCTTTAAGCACCGAGTCCAGCCCCTCACACCCCACCCCAAACCCATTACCGCCACCCCACCCCACCATACTTCTTTGCTCTCAGAAATCATTTTTGCACTGATTGGCACCTATGTTGGGAAGCAGGGGGAGGGTGAATGAGTCTTGGTTAATGAAAGTACTGAATCCTCTTCCTGCTGAGCTGGTGACCCAGGCTACACAGTTAGAACTCCTGAGTCCTGTTTGGAGAAAGCCATGAAGAGGTGTCCTTTTGATATTTCCCCTTCCTTAGTAAAAATTAAAAAGACTCTATAAGCATAACCAGAATTTAAATAACAACTATTATTACTATCATTATTATAAAATGAATATCTGCTACCTACTTTCTAAGCTAAGAAAATGAGCATTACTGATACTAAAATTTATCATGCCCCTCCCTCCATTAGTTCCACTATCCACCCTAACCTTTGGTGGATAAGCATCTTGACTTTTGTACTAATAGTTTCCTTGTTTTCATTTATCATTTTTCCTATATATCTATCACTAAGCAATATGCAGCAACATATTGCTTAATTGTTGGAGATTTGGGAAATGAATTTACTAATGACTGAGAAATGCATCATTAGGTGGTTTCATCATTATGTGAACACTGGTACATGCTTATATAAATCTAGACCAGTTGGTGTAGCCTGTTATGAACCAAGTGTGTGTGTGTGTGTGTGTGTGTGTGTGTGTTATATATGTATGTATGTCATTGCTCCTAGGGCTACGGGAAAAAAAATTATGAGATTAAATCAAAGAAAAGAGAAAGTGATTCAATCAATAGAAGTGATAAACACATGTAAAAAGTTGTACCTATGTGACATGGTATATGTATTATCAAAGGTGATGGCTGGCTCGTCAATTTTTATTTATTTATTATGTATGCAACATTCTGCCTCCATGTATATCTGCACGCCAGAGGAGGGCGCCAGATTTCATTGCAGATGGTTATCAGCCACCATGTGGTTGCTGGGATTCGAACTCAGGACCTCTGGAAGAGCAGCCAGTGCTCTTAACCACTGAGCCATCTCTCCAGCCCTGGCTTGTCAATTTGATGAATTTTTGAACCACCTAGGAGAAGGGCCTCTAAACATGCCTGTGGGGGGTTATCTGGATTACGTCAATTGAGGTAGGGAGATCTTCCCACTGTGGGTGTCAGCTGTGCCTTGAGTGCGATACTGGACCATATAAAAGGGGGGAGGGAAGGGAGTGGCAGCATGCATTCATTGCTCTCTGCTGACTGTGGATGCATTGTAACCTGCAGATGGATGCAAACTCTGCTGCCTTGATTTGTCTGCCTCGGTGGGCTGCTCCTTGAACTCAAGTTCAGAATAAGCCCTTTCTCTCTGAGGTTGACCCTGTCTGGGCATTTTATTACAAAGTTAAAAAACAAATTTTAAAAAAGGTATTAAGCATTATCATTATCAAGTTCATTGTCATTAACAGGCATTGTGATTTAAATTTAAAATGTCCCATCCAGGCTTAGTGTTTGAAAAGTTGGCTCTCAGCCAGCACTGCTATTTTGGGAGATTGTCAAACCTTTGGGATGTGGAACCTAGCTAGGGAAAGTGTACTAGAGTATGAAGGGTAGACTCAGAAGGTTGTGGGCCTCCCACTGTTTCTAATCTGAATTCTCAACTCCCTGTTCTGGTCACCATGTAAGGTCACAAGCTCCTGTCACCATGGCCAGGAGCCACACTATCATGCCATGAGAGACTAAAATACCCTGATGTTCTGAGTCAAGACAAATCTTTCTCCCCTTATGTTGTTTCTGCCAGGCATTTTGTCATGGCAACGAGAAAAGTGAGTAATACAGAAACCTGGTGCCAAGAAGTTGAGCTGTGGCTGTGATGGGCCTGACTCTGTGGTCCACAGGCCTCTGAACGTGAATTGGGAGAAGAATGTGGAGAGCGTGGACGTGGGGTAGAGAAGTCCCAGGGAGCTCAATGGGCCCTTTGGATAGACGTTTAGATCAAAATGCTGAGAGAAATGCAGACGGCAAAGACGATGCCCATGAGGGCTCAGACAGGAATAACAACTCCATAGGGAATAAAAACAGAGGCCATTTCTGTTCTATTAGGGCAAAGAACTTGGCTACATTCTGTCAGTGTCTGGAAAATGTGGGTGACACTGAATTCGAACGTAATGGATTAAATGGTTTGGTTGAAGAGATTTCAAGACAGTATCACATTCTGGCTGCAGCATGGCTATTACTTGCTGCTTTTAGCTGATATGTAGAGATCATTTTGCAAACAGTACAGCAAAGAGATGTGGGAAAATGTGCAGGTTGGCCACGAAAAGAGTGCACTTAAAGCTGCAGACAGGTGGGTCAAGGAGAAATAATTATCAAAGAGACACTATACAATTTGTACCTGCGACATCAAACAAAGGTGCTTTGCTGGTGAGACCTTTCCCACAGAATATGAACAGGCTGTAAAAATGTGAACACGTTTGAAAGACTTTCCTTTGGAAAGAGTGTCTGAAAAAAATGGAACCTCTTGGGTACCTTACTCAAACAAGAGAAGTATTTTCCCTGGTTCAACTGTGCAGGCATTTTCAAGCTACTGCAGCCGTGATCACAGAGCCCCGGGCTGGCAGCACAGCTCAGTATAATTCATGGGGTGCCAATTTTGCAGGCAATGTCAAATGGCAGAGTTGTGAGTCAAAGCTCCAGAAAGAAAGCCCATGAAATCAGGTCATGTGCAGCAGGGTCAGATCCCCTGCACTCTGAGTAAACTGTACACGATGCTTTAAAGAGAGGCCTGAGTTGGAAGGCACTTCCAGGATTTTGGAGATTCGAGGAACATGGACTATCTCAGAGCAGGGACTGTACAAGAGCAAGCCTGTGTGCTGACAGCATCAAGGCTGTGGGTACAGAGACCTCAGAGGGTGCCATCATGAGCCCCTATACCTTCTCTGCTAGGATGAGAACCACTCTGCCATGTCTTCTCAATCATGATGGACCTCAGCCTCTGGAAGAGTGAGTCAAAACAAGTCCAGCTTCCTTTCAGCTGCTTCTGTTATAGAAATGTGAAAAGTAACTAATACATCAAAGGTTATGCGTACATAAATGGACATGCTATGCTTTCTACGTGGGGTGGCAGCATAGTAATTTTGCCACCAGCACCACCATGAATATGCAAGCGATGTATTGCACTATGACATCATGGGGTGACAATCGTCTGTCGCATATGTAATCTATTACTAGCCAATGTTATATAGCATTTGACTGCACTTTGAAGACAAAGGACAATTGCAAGAGCAGACTGCCTCATCTGAATGGAGGCTCCAGGAAGAGGTACGTGTGGATCAGTTTCAAGGTTATGGTCTCGCCTCTGCTTCTCTCACAGTAGCCAGAGAAGTTGCCAGCAAGGTCACCAGAGAGTCTTGGTGGGGAGTGGGGGTGGGGGAGGACTCAGCACAGCTGGGAGCCTAGCAGGTCTGAGCTATGGACTAGATCTTGGACATGTGGCTGAAATAGCCAGAGGGAGGGGGCTGCCCTGTATTCTTTGCTCCTAAGATTACAGTGGCCTGTCTCCAGGACTTGAGGGGACACTGAAAACTTCTGTGAGTGACATGGACGTCCTCAGCAGAGTGGAAAGGGCGAGACCCTCATCAGCATCTGGTGACTGTGAAACTAATATTGTTGACAACCTAGGCCAAGCTCTCGAGGGTCTCTGTCCCTAGTTATCACACAGCCAGATGGAGAGTAAGACATGATGACTGAAATTTCCTGGTTTCAAGACTTCCTCTAAATTGGCAGTGATCAGCGTTTTGGTACTGGTGAAAGAACAGACAAAAAGGACCAGCCAGCCCGGAAGCAGACCCGCACAAATACGGTCAGCTGGTCTTCAACAAAAGCAACAGGAGAATACATCACCTCTGCAGCAAGTGATGCCAGGACATCTGGATAGTCTCATACAAAAAATTAGCCTTGGTCTGCTGAGATGGCTCAGTGAGTAAAGGCACTTGCTGCCAATCCTGAAATTCTGAGTTCTCTCCCCGGGACTCTCATGGTGGGAGGAAAAAACCGAATCCTTTAAGTTTCCCTCTGACCCTATATGCATGTGCCCACTCCTCCTCCACCACACTAAATGAAACGTTTTAAAAAAGGAAAACAGTGACTATAGACACAGCTACCACAGTCTTTACAAATATCTAGTCAACTTGGTCGGTAGATCTAAATGTAAACACAGGCTTATGAAACTCCTAGAAGAGAAAGTAGAAGAAAACTCAGCCGATCTTGGGCTTTCCAGATCCAACACCAAAGATGTGTTCCAATAAAGAAAGAAGTCATGTGTGGGACTTCATGAAGATGGCCGTTTCTGCGTCTTAAAGGCATTGCCCATCATGAGGACATAAAGAGGAAGCATAGTCTGGGGATAGATGCCATGTCATAGTGCCTTCTTGGCCAGCCTCTAGGGCTTTCGGAATGGGTGCCATTTGCTATCAGGCACCTGGGCATGCAGTGGCTGAGTCTCATGACCTTCCCCAGTCTGTGGTCAGGGGTCGGTTCCCCACAGACGGCGAATCAGCCTGTGCTGGAGACACATACAACCACTGTTGCACTGTGGCTGGTGTAGGCTCACCCAGCTACTGCTTTAGTGGAAGACCTTCAAGCCAGCTGACCACATCCACATCACCAGTCTATACAGCTCAGGCATCACTCCTTCACCCATGCCAGCTTTGCCTCTGGGAGTGGGCTCCTTGTCTCAGGGAAGCCATATTCAGTACGCCTGCAACCAATGATCTGGGACTGGAAAGCTTTCAATGCCTTAACAGCTGGAGAGATGATGGCTCAGTGATTAAGGGTGTGTACTGCTTTGGCAAAGAGGATCCGAGTTTGGTTCCCAGCACCCACATCAGGCAGCTCACAGCCACTTTTAAGTCCAGCTCCAGTGCTCTCTCCTGGCCTCTGTGAGCAGCTAAACTCATAAGACATACCCATGTGCAGACACATATATACGTGCAATTAAAAAATAAAATAAGATATTAGTGGTGGTGGTGGCGCACACCTTTAATCCCAGCACTCAGGAGGCAGAGGCAGGCAGACCTCTATGATTCCAGGCCAGCCTGGTCTACAGAGCGAGTTTCAAGACAACCAGGATTAC
The DNA here is from genome assembly GCA_028555095.1 of Dicrostonyx torquatus. NCBI lineage: Eukaryota > Metazoa > Chordata > Mammalia > Rodentia > Cricetidae > Dicrostonyx > Dicrostonyx torquatus. The sequence continues at coordinate 415,778 of JAQHUG010000388.1, read as the reverse complement.
ACAGAGAAACCCTGTCTTGAGAAATGAAAATAATAATAGTAGGTTAAATTATTATTAAATTATCTAAGAAATAAAATATGAGTCACTAGATTGGAACATAATGGGAGGAAGTGTAGACCACCTACATCCCCAAGGATCTCTGTCCAGTAGTAATTCACACATCGCTCAGAAACCCACCCATAGACAGGCAGCTCCACTGTGCAGATGCATAAATGCTTCCTACAAGTGCTTCGGACCATCTTCCTTGCCCTGCACACAATCGTGCGCATATTTATAGCATCTTTATTTACAGTACAACACAATGTGGTGATAGTCAGGAACGGTATCAATTAGACAGGTGACAGAAAACTAAAACGGGGGCACCCGCTGGCAAACTGGTACAGCCGGAGAAGGCCGTGGGCTTTGAAGAAAGGTGGGAAGGAAGAACACTTCTTAAAATAGGGACATCTTCCCTACCAGCATGCCTCTTTCCCCGTTTCGTCCCCACTCCCACAGTCAGCCCACACTCAGAGCCCTAGGGAAGGGGTGGCAACAGAGAGCAGAGATAGGTGAGACTCTCTTTTGGACCTTTGAGTTTCGCTCAGCTGGGGAAATGTCACGGACAGAGGGCAGGTTCCTCCACGACAGTTAACGACAGCAGCTTTCTGTGTGCTGTAAATTCACCAGGGCAGAAGACGTTAGGTACTTTTACCATTAAAAAAAAAAGTATCTATGTAAGATGATGGTCATGAAAATTTATTTATAGCAATAATTCTACTATATTTATGTACATCAGCATATCATATTACAAACGTCAAATACAGCATGCAGAGTAGAAAAAAGTTCCCTGGCTTGAGGGAGAGGATATTACAGGAATAAGGGTTGAGTAAGTGTTGGTGGCAGGTAGGAGAGGGCTTTTCTTTGGCCTGGGTCCCTCTGCAACTTTGGGGAGTTAAACACTGTCCAGAGGGTGAGGCAATGGAAGTAGTTTCCATGGGAAATGAGGATGGGGCCAGAGGATAGCAAGAAATGGCTGTCAGTCTCTCTGCTGGGAACCCCTCTCCCACTTCATGTGGTTGGCTCCCTGGGCTCTGGAGGATGCTGTCCCTGGAGAGGACTTCTCAGTCCACACCGTGCAAACCTGTCCTGCGAGTCCCTCGACATTACTTCGCCTGGGTTATTTTTCTACAGCCCCTGGCATCTGCTGAGGTTCTCATTTTTGTTTATTACTTTCTTCTCTGTCTCTCCCACAAGGCTGTGAGCCCTGGGACAAGATGTCTCACATATATAGCCATTAACCCAGTGCCTAGAAAGTACTGGGCACCTGGAGGGTACATGTCTGAAATGAAAAAGGAGTCAGGGAATGGATGGCTATTAGTTTTGTTTTTATTTGACTACTAACTTGCTGTGTGGCTTGGACATATGGCTTCTCTATTCTCGATCTCATTTCCCTCTCTGAACTAGAAGGAATGGGAAGGTAACTGGGGCCTAGTCCTGGTCTGCTGAGAAACATGAACATTCTAGGAAGTCATTAGTTGCCTGGATTCCTGCTCACAGGCCCCACCTTCCTCCTCTTGAAAATCAAGATGATGTGCACTCGTCTCTAGCCCCCAGCCTCCTCTTCTTACTACACCGTGGGATTAGCATCCACCCCTGAGTTCTTAGGCATCAGGGTTCAGATCTTAGCGGACCAGGTAGGAAGCTCAGGGAGAGGATGTTTGTGCTCAGCACACTACATTCCAGGTTCATGCTCTGGATGCCAGTCCCTCAAGTGGATGGAGGGGCACAGACCCTCAGCCAAATGGCCATTCATGGACATACAGAGGAGCAAGCGAGCCTCTCAGAGCCTCTGTGCCACTCAGGACCTCTCAGAGCTAAGCTGCTTGCTGTTAACGATAAACAGCTCCCTTCACCTCATTGAGGAATGGGTTGCTCCTAGATATCAATGATCATAAATAAGTTTGTTTATTATACTCATATTTTGGTAGCATTAGATTTTTGACCCTTGTATTTCATATTTGTTTTTAAATGACGTTGTCTCTATCTGTAAAATCAAAAATAGAAATAAAAAAAAAAACAACCATCCACCACCACCAAAAACTCCTCTGGGATATTCTGTAGGTTTACTTGGGGGAGAGTCTTATATTTGCTGTCTTTCCTTTGTTGAGTCTTCCAATCCGTGAACGTGATGTGCCTCTCTAATTACATGGAGCTCTGACTCTAATTTCATCAGATTTTCACAGTCTTTAGCATACCAATTTTGTATACAGATACATTTATTCAGGAGTGCTTTTTGTAGCCAGAGTTATAGCAACATCACTGTATTTTTATTTTTAATAAGTGTGTGTGTGTGTGTGTGTGTGTGTGTGTGCAATAGTGCCTGTGTGGAGGCCAGAGGACAACCTGAGGGAGTTAGCTCTCCCTTCCAGCATGCAAACCCCATGAACTGAATTTAGGTCATCGGGTTTGGTGGCAGGTACCTTTACCCATTGAGTCGTCTCATAGATCTGTGTTGTTCGTAGTTAGAATATGACTGCTGGGTGTCATAGCTCAAGGAATAAAGCACTTGCCATTTATCCTGGTGGCCTGGGCCATTTCCCAGGCTCCCCAGCCTTTCGCCACTACAACAGATACCAGAGACAGTCAACTTACAAAGAACAAAGGTTTACGTTGCCCCAAGGTTCCAAAGGTTCCATCTGTGACTGGGCAGACTGTATCTTGCCTGTGGAGGAGCACAACATGGTCAGACTGCCCAGAGGAGCAAAACTGCTCACCTTACAGTGTGTGAGAAATGGCTGACATTGACTGTTGATTTGACAGGCTCTAGAAGCATCCAGAAGGCCGGCCTCTGGGCACATCCATGAGGGATTTGACAGATTTTGCTAGTCTCTGGGCATGCCTGTGAGGGATTATCTACGTAGCATTAATCAAGGCAGGAAGATCCATCCTAAAAGTCCAACAAAAAGGAAAACAGCTGACCACAGCATCACCGCATGTCCTGGTCCCTGACTCCTGGCCTCAGATACATGTGACCAGCTGACTCAAGCTCCTGATCCCAGGCCTCCTTCCATGATGGACTGTACCCAGGAACTGAGCAAGCAAACAATTTTTATCTAACAACCTATGTCTCCTGGGGGTAGCACTCTCCATCCTTGCAGGGTAATTCCATTTAAATATCTTTTTTAAAAGTTGATTTTTTTTAAAGACTAGCTTACTAATTAAAGGGTTTCTGTGAGGCTTTTAGTGTCTCCTTAGTTTTGGCTAACACACCCACCATCCCCTCCTCCACCCATTCTCATTTATCCCTTCAGCTCTCAGTCTCCCCCCACGCTGTTGGCTCTGATCTCCCATACGAACCCGCACGCATATAGGAAGTGAGTTTTAAAGGTGCTACAGAGAAAGAACTGGCAGAGGTGGAGTAGGAGGCAGGTGGAAATGAGCAGTACGGGTGTGGATGCGGTTCCCCTTCGAGCCTCAGTTTCTGCCCCCATGCCCAAGAAAGATAATAAGCCTATGCAGGCAGGGATTGGCTCTGAGCACACATGCCCAGCTCAGTACCACCTGACATCTTACGATCTGCCCTGGACTTTCTGCTGGCTTAGAGGGGCAATCCATTAGGAACCAAACCCATTTTTCTAACGTTTTATGTCTCCCCTGGCTTCCCTTTCATAGACATGGGGGATGAAGTCCTGCCCTTCTCATCCTTAGGAATGAAATACACAACCTCTGCTCAGAGCGTTGCTGTGAGCATCATCCCCACCTCAGGGCTTGCTGTTCTCGATTGGACGCACCCTACCAGGTCTTCCCCCGGGGCTGCCTCCTTCTCCTCCCTAAGAAGCTTCCCCTTAACTGAGGGTCTACATGGTACTTGCTGCCCAGTCCCTCTCTACCCTGGACCACGTAAGTCATCTCATACTAAGTATTAAATTGCAATATGAGTCCTAGAGGTTCAAGCTAGATTGAAGCCACAGCACCTTCGACATGGGGTTGGCTCCTGGGGCCCCCAGTCTGGATGTCCTCTGTACCCAAACAGCTGCTAATTAGCCTATCCTTGTCCATGGTTGCCCTCCTAGCACGCTGAGCAGACTCTGCCAAGGCTTGCCAGATACAGAGATGAATGAATGAATGGATCACACCATTGGGGTGACTGGGAGTAGCAGATGGAGGAGACCGGGTGTCAGGGCATCAAGGAGAAAGCTCAGCATGTGCTTGGCTGGAGGCCAGGGGTGACAGCAGCGACCTGCCCGCTACTGCAGGGCTGACCAGCTGGGTGGCAGCTGGGGTGGTGGGGAAGCAGCAGGGTCAGTGAGGCGAAAACAAGTCCCTTATTTATTGTGGGGAATGAATGTCGGACTGTGCAAAGAATCCTGTTTGCCACCAAGACCCATGAAGTGACAAGCACCCAGGGACAAAAGCTCTGTCTCTCTGAACTGCCCTCACCCTAGCTGAGAGGCACCATCTTCTAGGACTGCCCACCCTGCCTAGGCATGGCCAGCTGGTCTCTGCTGCCACCCTCCTAAATCAGCCATGTGGTGTCTTCACCCGGTACACCTTCTGTGGAAAACCTCTGTCCAAAGCCAGTCCTCCAGCACTTTACTGTATTGGGGATCCCAGACTGACCCTTGCCCTGCATACCTGGCCTCCTCATTTGATGCCTGAGTACTCACTCTCTGTGTGCTGCAGGCAAAGTCTTCACCAGCCTGTCAGGTCACATCCCTCTCCTGATCCCCCTCCTCAGGGGCTGCTCATAGTATAGTGACCCTTCCCTGTGGATCTTTCCCTCAGGTTGGTCTCCTTGGCTTACTGCCTCAAGTCCCTCCCTCCCTCCCTCCCTTCCTTCCTTCCTTCCTTCACATCCCTCTCCTGATCCCCCTCCTCAGGGGCTGCTCATAGTATAGTGACCCTTCCCTGTGGATCTTTCCCTCAGGTTGGTCTCCTTGGCTTACTGCCTCAAGTCCCTCCCTCCCTCCCTCCCTTCCTTCCTTCCTTCCTTCCTTCCTTCCTTCCTTCCTTCCTTCCTTCCTCTCTCTCTCCCTCCCTCCCTCTATTCCTATCTTTTTTTCCTTCGTGTGTGTGTGTGTGTGTGTGTGTGTGTGTGTGTGTGTAGGCCAGAAGTCAATCTCAGGGTGCCTTCCTCAATGGCTTTTCACCTTATTTTTTGAGACAAGGTCTCCCGCTGAGCCCGAAGCCCATTGATTTGGCTAGACTGGCAGTCAACAAGCCCCAGGAATCCTTCCCAGTGCTGAGCTTACAGGCATGGGCTATCCCATCTGGTCTATTTATGTGGGTGCTGGGGAATTCGATCATGATGCTTATGTAGCACACTTGACCAGCTGTGCCATCTCACCAGCCCCGGACTGCCCACTCTGCCTTCTCACTGACTTTGTTACATGGGAAGCCGGCTCATCCTGTCTGAAGCATCCGTGTCCTGCCAGGGCCTGGATAGGGGGAGACTGCTGAGTTGCTCCACTTGGTAGAGAGACAGCTCAAGGGCAGAGTTCCATGTTCTAGGTTGTGGGAATCACCGTGGGACACAGGCCATTGTTCCCCATACTAGACCATGTCTAGTTAGGGTCACTATTGCTGGGATAAAACACCATGACAAAAAATAACTTGGGGAGGAAAGAGTTCATTTGGCTTACACTTCCACATCACAGTCCACCACTGAAGAAGATCAGAACAGGAACTTCAAGGGGAAAGGAACTGGAGGCAGGAGCTGGCACAGAGGTCACAGAGGACTGCTGCTTACTGGCTTGCTCCTCATGACTTACTCAGCCTGCTTTATTATAGAACCCAGGACCACCAGCTGAGGATGACCCTACCCACAATGGACTGGCTCCTCCCATAACAATTACTAATTACTCAACAGGCTTGCCCACAGCTCAGTCTTAAGGAGGCATTTTCTTTACTGGGGTTCCCCGCTCTTAGATGACTCTAGCCTGTGTAAAACTGACATAAAATCAGCTAGTGCAGCACAGACCCCCTACAGCTCCCCTGCCTCAGTCCCAGCATAGGATACTTCTGGGAAGCAAGACCCTAGTAGAACATAAGATGCCGAGACTCATTCTCAGAGTAGGGATGGACTATGTAAGGATGAGGGAGCTAACTGCAAAAGCAAAGGTTGACCTGCTGACACTGGGGGTGCAGGGTGTGGGGTGGATAGAGCAGGGGCTGTATGTCTGGACTCTGAAGATGTGTGGGAACGGAATGTCAACTAAGAACATAGTCCTTCCTCCTTACGACTTTGGGACCCCAACAAAACTTAGGAGAGAACCAGAGACCCTTCTTTTGACAGTCAGACCCCTGCCCAGAGCCTGCCCAGGAATAAGTGTGTGGTGTTTACTTCTTTTGGAATGCCCACGCCATCTGGGGGTGCCACTGCATGGGCACATGCTCTCAATGCTGGCGTCTGGGCTTGGCCTCTTCTTGCAGCTGAGTCACCCTGAACACCTGCATCCCAGTGCCGTCACCCTGAAGAGATGCTGCCCACCCCCCCCTCCTCCAGAGTTTAGGGCAAAAATAGCCAGTTCCATCTCCAAGTGTCTGTGTGAGTCACCCACACCTTCTGATAAATACCTCTCGGGCTCTTTCCAGAACAGGGAGCATTGAACAAAAATAAACACTTTATTTTTCCTTCTCAGGCTGTGGAACTTCTGTCTAAGAGTGAGCCTGAGAGACCAACTCTGAGTGAGGTCTCAAGGACCTGCTTCAGGGTTAGGGCCGGAGTGTGAGCCCTGGGGGCAGCGTGGGGGTCGCATCTTCCGGCTGACGGACTGTAGAAAGACCCCCTCTATTTTCCAGGTCTCAGGTTATACATTTGTAAAGTGGGGTCAGGAGCTGAAGAAGGTCAGTATTCCATTGGCGGGGGTCCTACCTTACTCATATCACCCCAAAATGGACCAAGAGGACCAGGAGGACAAGTTCTGTGACAAGATGGACAGGAAGGGAAAAGTAGCCACAGGATGTCTCAAGCCTGACCCAGGAATTCAGGACCCCACATGCTTGCCAGTTAGCCAGTCATCCCAGCTTGCTATTGTCTCTCAGGTCCCTGGCTAGCTCCCAGCCTGTTCCCTTACCTCCGAGTCCCCTGAACCAGTCTGGAAAGTGCTTGCCGAGTGCATACTTATGGTAATGCCAGATAAATGATCCTGAGGCTAGCATACTGGGTGTCATTTATTAATTTTCTAGCGTTATTTACTCGCTGGTGGCTTTCAAGATCATGTGTCTGCTTTCCCGGGAAAGCTAGGGGAACTGGTCGAATCAGGCATACTGTTCAAATCATGCCAATGGTAATGTTCATTGGCAAGAACCGAGTGGTCTGCCTGCAGCCTGGGGAGCCGTCACAGCCCTGCCCCATTATCTGCTTACCCTGCTATACCCAGACAGCTAGTCTTCATCTTACAACTTCTGTGACTACCCAAGTCTGGTCAGGAAGGAACACTGAGGAAAGTGTTCTGGTACCCAAGGACACATCAGCAATCAGATTCTCACAAGGATCTCAGATGTTTAGGCAGAAGTGAGGTCATCACTCCTTGGGACCTCTTCCTTTCAGTTAGAGATGTCTGCCAAGGGTACAGAAAATCTTAAGTAATGAAGAATTAATGATCAAAACAATTTACATTTCTCCTCTAAGTCTGGAAATTTTGGGGAATGGGTTAAAACTTGTATTTTTTTTTCATAATGGCAATTTGTGACTTGCGTACACAAGTGTGGGAAGCCCAGGGTAGGTTCAGGAAGTTGGGGACTTGTGAACCTGCTGTAGGAGCCGGGGTGGAGCCTGAGGAGCCCCACCCTGTGAGGGATTCAGGGCTGGTCTTTGTGGTATCCCTAGAGACAGTGGGACTCAGAGAAACACCAAATGGCCAGCATGGAGCTTGGGCCATATGGTACGGGCTTGAAAAAACCAAGACACCAAATAAGACCCAAAATAGCTGAAAATAACTCTGCAAAGCAAGAAGCTGCTTTGAATATTTCTCTCTCTCTCTTTTTTTTTTCTTTTTTGCTGGGAGAGTAAGTCCTCGTGGCTGAACTTTAACAAATTCGTCACCATCTTTTCTGGGAAGGACAAGAAAGATGAAGTCATTGGTGGTGTGATAAAACAAAGAAGCCTAGTGTCTCCTCTGCCTTCCCTTAGAGAAGGCAATCACACAGAGAAAGGGCCCTTGTTAGAAAAACTTAGATGTGTGTGTGTGTGTGTGTGTGTGTGTGTGTGTGTACACCCCCACTCCCAGCACTTCCACACAAAATTCTGGGCTCAGTCCCTTTCCTAGGTTACAGCCTCTAGGACAGCAGGGCCATTATCCATGGCCAGCACCCAGTGTGTGTACAGAGACACACTGCTAGGGATTTTCAACATGGTAGGATGTGTTGAGGTGAAGCTGACACACCGCTCCACCCACCATAGGAGATGGATAACTCCATGTCTTTTGGTATAGTCATGGGTTCTTCTGATTGCTCAGGGACATCCCTGTGCATGTCCATCCTCATGCCCAAACCACTGTGTCTTGGTTATTGTGGCTTTCTCTCTCTCTGTATGTGGTATGTGTGTGTGTGTGTGTGTGTGTGTGTGTGTGTGTGCGCGCGCGCGCGCACGCATGTGCCTGTATCTGTTTGTGTGCATGTGAGTGCGCCTTTGTGTAGAGATCAGAGGTCATCCTGGGTGCCATTCTTCAGTGCCACACACCATACTTTTTGTGACAGTCTCTCACTGGCTCATCAACTAGGCTAGCCTGGCTGGCCACAAAGTACCAGAGATCTGCCTGTCTCTGCCTCCCCAGTCATGGGATTATAAGCACTCATCACCACACCCAGCTTTGTTTGTTTGTTTGGTTTTTGTTTTGCTTTTTTTCGAGACAGAGTTTCTCTGTTTCTCTGTAGGTTTGGAGCCTGTCCTGGAACTAACTCTTGTAGACCAGGCTGACCTCAAACTCACAGAGATCCGCCTGCCTCTGCCTCCCGAGTGCTGGGATTAAAGATGTGTGCCACCACCACCACCTGGCCAATTTTTGGTTTTTTAACTGTGGACTCTGAGGTGGAGCTTGGGCCCTCATGCTTACAAGTTAAACCCCTTACGGAGGGAGTTTTCTCCACTACTGTGGTTTTATAGTAAGCTTGCACATTAGAAAACATGAGTGGCCAGATTTGATTTTCATTCAAGAGCTGGTTGTTTGGAGCCCCTTGAATTGCCATATGAATTTTAGGGTAACCTTGTCAAAATTTGCAAAGCAATCCTCTGAGGCTGTGTACAAGGGTTCAGAGGCAGCTTGGGGAGTGCTCCTCCCTACAGGATCATCTGATGGCACCTCAACTCGAGGCTGCCTTCACTTCGCTATTCTCCAGCTTCAAGCTTTTATGCTATACGTTTTACATTTCCATAATCTTACTTTTCTCTTTCCGTGTATTATTTGATTTATACAAGACAATTGTACCTGCTTGTGGGATATACTGTGACGTTTCAATACATATAACTATCGTGAGGGTGACTGCCATATCTGCAGCCTGAAGTGGATAGCGTATTGTGGTCAGAACATAAACTGTAGCTTCTCTAGCAAGGCCATTGTATTGCCATCTGCGTGCCGCAGGAAGGGAAACTGAGGCTTCAGCAGAGCCTGCCCTACACTGCAGCAGGAATGGGGGTTGATGGGCCAGTCTTAGCCCTTCCTATGGACCGAGGCTGGTAATAGGTTCTGAGCAACTTTTGAAGATAGGTTGGGGTTTTCTAGAGATAAGGTCTCTGTTTCTGAATTGGGGGGTAGGTCCCCAAGTCATAGGCAGTCTTGAGGTCTCTAAGGCTCAGTCCAACCAGGTCCTTTGATCTGAAAAGGGGCCTTAGATCTGGGTCCCTCTCACATGTGCTGTGTGACTCTGAAACATCCTGAGAACCTGGCTCCATTTCAGTGCCTGTGGGTTGAAGGAGTCAGTTCAGGACCAGTCCCCGGGGCTGAGCACTCCCTTCTCCCATTATTTACATTTTAAAATGAACATTTATCCTCACCATGGTATCTGTGGGCTCAAGGGTAAAACGTGCTAACTCCATGCTTTTTAAAATGCATTACAATAAACACCTACTAATGACTGAAGACAGTGACTGATGGGGTATCATTGTATCTGGTTCTTAGCCTGACCCAGAGAGGCAGCATTGCTTGCTAACAAAGGGGTGCAGGACACACGGCTGTTGGGGTAGATTTTAGACCTTGGTGGATTAGAGTCGTTAAGAGGACACCCCTTAGCCTGGGTCAGTGCAGCAGGTGGGCCCTGCACGCAGAGGCAAAAGCCAAGGCAGCCCTCCCTACCCTTTGCAGGCTTTTGGCAGACAGACAGTCCCCTGGAGGGCACTTGATCCAGCCACGCTAAGTGCCCATTTTAATCTTGCAAAGACGGGGGCCTCACCCAGGTCCATCAATCCTGTCATCAGAATAATGACTTCCGGCCACATCTCTGCAGCTCTGGGCTCAGCATGGGGCCTCTGGTCAGCTCAGGAGCTATCTATCACACCCACCCAGCTCTGTCGGGACAGGAAGGGGGGGTGTTGTGTGGGCTCTGCTGAGCTATACCAGTAATAGAAGGATCTGCTCTGTGTGTGTATGTGTGTGTAAGTATGTGTCTGAGTGTGTCTGTGTGTGTAGTGTGCAAGTAAATATGTGTGTCTTCTCTGTGTGTAAGTATGTGTGCCTGTATGTGTCTGTGAGTACATGTGTATTCTATTTAAGTATGTGTATGTGTGAGAATATGTATATGAGTGTATCTGGGTGTCTGTGTGTGTGGAAGTATGTGTGTGAGTGTGTGAGTCTGTGTATGAGTGTGTGTGTAAGGATGTATGTCTGTGTGTATGTGTCTGTGTGTGTGAGTGTGTGTCAAAACAGATTCAGCCATAATAGAATATAGAAACACCACAACTCTAGAGATGCCAACTCTTGCCATTGGGCAGGGAACAATTCTATCTCCTGTCGTGGCTTCTGCATAGCCCAAGGCCTGGCCTCACCTTAGCCAACCTGGCCTCTTAAAGGAGGAGGCTGAAGGCGAGGCAGAGGGAATCCAAGGCATGGTAATTTTATTAGTATGTGTGGAATTGGGGTGTTAGGCAAGACCCCGGCAAGAATAAAGAGGTGCAATCAATTAGCATTACTTCCAGAAACATCTAGGAGGAGACACATTCCGAGTCCTCTGTGCACTGGAGCTCTGCCCGCTTTTTCTTCGCCCAGCCTTGTCTCTGTCACTTGTTATTCAAGCTGAATTCACTGAGTGCCTTGCTGCTCTCCGCAGCTTCCCCGAGGAAACAGGCTGTTAATTGTCTCCACTTTTAGCCTCATCTAAGCTGCAGCAATGAAGGCCCTCAGAGCATGTCATTGCTCAAACCTCCCAGCCAGGCTCCAGGAAACATGGGCACAGAGAGAGGCTAGTGTGGGGTAAGCCCTGGGTATCACAGGAAGGGTCTCGCTTGCCTCTGGGTCCCATGCCAAGGGCTGGCCGTGCTGCAGCTGCCCAGGGTCATAGCCTCCATGGCTTCTGCCTGTCCAGCATCTGTTCTTCCTCCGACAACAGAACCATTTGTCCTTCCTCTCTGGCCTAAGACAGAAAGACACCCAGTCCCAACACCGATGGAAACGAGTCGCCTGGGTCTGCACTGGTGTGAGATGGACATGAGAGCCAGGCTTGGGTGTTTACTAGGACAGCGAGCCTGTCTCCTCCTGCTGAGATCAAGGGAGGAGTAGGAGGTGAGAGCAAAGCCATTGTACCTTGCCGGGAAAGCCAAGAATCAGGCTGAGACCATGTCTTACAACCAACTTTCTATTCACACAAGTGTATTTATGAAGCCAAGAGATTTTCCTCTTGTGCCTAAGTTTGTTTGAATCAGGCTTCCACACCTGTAATAGAATCCTAAGTAAGACCCAGGCTCTAGAATGGGCGTGTTTCTGGAAAGCGCTGTTGCCATCCATTGGGGGCTACATTAAGTCTGGTTTGGACTATGGGAAGCTGTTTTCACCCATTTTCTGTTTCCATAACAGAATACCTGAGACTATGTAATTCATACAGAGAAGCTTATGTTGGCTTATACTTCTGAAGGTGGAGAGGTCCAGGAACATGGTTCTGTTCCATCTCATGGTGGGAAGGAGGAGGGGGCAGGGGCATGTGTGAAAGACAGATTGCCAGGAGTTGCTTTGCTTTATACTTATTTTGTGGCGATAAATTCACTGAGAGAGTTTACTCGGTGCTGCTAGAGTGCCATTATCTCTCCGTGAGGATGGAACTTATAACCCAAGCACTTCTCAACAGTCCTACCACCTTCCCAGACTGTTACACTGAGAATCGCACTGCAACACGGCTGTGTGTGCACACACATGCACATGCATGTACATCTTCATGTCGGTGTGCATGCATGTGTGTGCATGCATGTTGGGGCTGGAGGTAGGTATCAGGTGTCTTGTTGATTGTTCTCCATCTTATTTTAAGACATGACTGACGCAGCTAGACTGGCCGGCCAGCAAGTCCCAGGGATGCTTCTGTCTCTGCCTCCCCAGATCTTGAATTACAGGTATGTAATGTTGCACATGGCTTTTTTTCCATTTATTTTTTTATTTATAAAATGGGTATGCATGTGTACACCATGTTATATGTGTAGAGGTCAGAGGAGAGCTTGTGAAAATTGATTCTCTCCTTCCACCATGTGGGTTCTGGGAATCAAACACAGGTGGGTCATCAGGCTTGGGAGTGAGTGCCTTGACCTGATGAGCCATTTGACTGATCTGGGTGCTGGTGACCCAAACTTAGGTCATGATGCTTGTGCAGCAAACACTTTATCGACCGAGCCATCTCCTAGCCCCTCAACGTGAGTTTTAAGGGAACACACCACGGTCAAAGCACAACAGAAGTACGGTGGCTTTCACACAGGCTGCTCAGAGTGCACAAGTGTGGGATCCTTGCTGGCTGGGGGGCCCTGGGGAGGTCATTTACGTCCTCATCTGTAAAATGGGCCCAATGACCCTACCTCCCAGACCGATGTAGACAAGCAATATCTGGTCTGGAACTTACCAGCAGGAAGGGCCTTGGGAGAGGGAGGTATGCGCGTGCGCTTGTGGGAGAGGAAGTAGAAGGCAGTGAGTGCCGTGGCCCAAGGAAGACAGCAAGCTGAGAGGAGCACTATCATTATAGCTGGAACAAGGTAAGGGAGGACCCTCACCAGGGGGCAAGGGTACAGTGGAAGTGGGTTTGACCAAAGCCACAGAGCAGCCCTGGAGTGAAGAATGGACAGAGGCCAGAGGGAGAGTCAAGGGTCGGGAAAGAACTGGACTTAAGTGGGTAGCAAGAAAGGGCTGCAAGCCAACTGGACAGATCAGAAGGATAACACCCCGGGACAGGCTACTGTTTGGATGGAAGTGGTGATCACATGACACATGAACCCTTGGCTCCCAGGGTCAGAGAAAGATATATCCTCAAGGACACCCTCCACCCACTGTGATGCAAACCTCCAACCAGGTCCCACCCTTCAAAGCCCATTGATAAAATTAGTCCCATGGTTATCTAGTTATCTATCTTAATGGCTGGTTTCAACATCTGGGGTCCAAGCCTTCAGCACCTAAACTGTTCAGGGGAACTCCATGTTTGAGCTTCAGTCGTGGGAGAATATATAAAAGAACTGGAGGGGTTGGAAGAGGCATGAGCCACAGGAGGGAGTCCTGAAAACGGAGGGGGTCTTGGAAGTGTACTACTAAAAGGGCTCAATGTGTGTCTTAGTTAGGGTTTCTATTGCTGTGACAAAACACTGTGACCAAAAAACTAGTTGGGGAGGAAAGAGTTTATTTGGCTTACACTTCCACATTGCTGTTCATCACCAAAGGAAATCAGGACCAGAACTCAAACAGGGCAGGATCCTGGAGGCAGGAACTGATGCAGAGGCCATAGAGCTGAGCTGCTTACTGTCTTGTTTCACATGGCTTCCTCAGTCTGCTTTCTTATAGAACCCAGGACCAGCGGCCCAGGAATGGCACCACCCATCACGGGATGGACCCTCTCCTATTGATCACTAGCTGAGAAAATGCCTTACAGCTGGATCTCATAGAGGCATTTCCTCAGCTGAGGCTCCTTCCTCTCTGATGACCCTAACTCGTGTCAAGTTGACACACAAAGCCAGCCAGTACAATGGGTCAGAAAGAAAGAAGCTAGCCAATGGACCAAGGATGCAGAGCAGGAAATAGGAGCTTGAGGGCATGAAAAACCCCAGAGTGTGATAATCCCAGGCTTTGAGGACGCCCCCTCCAGAGCAACTCTGGAGAAGGCATGAAAGCAGAAGCCAGCTGGAACTGATACCTTTGAGCTTGGACCCAGTAATTATCCTGAGGACCGAATTCAGAAAGAAGATGGCCAATGCAGCAGCTGTCAACTGAAAAAAAAATCCCTGACCACAGCACTGAGCAGCGAGAAGCAATTAGTCCAGCCATGGATGTCGGGTAAGCAAGGAACAGCCCACAGCTTCAGGATGAACACAGGGACCTCGGGCTGAATGGCTGAACAGAAGATCACTGAGAAAAGCCAAACCAGTCAAGCTATGCTTAGGACAGAATCCTCCTGACAGAAAACCATGCAAACCAGAGAGAAGGCCTGGGTGTCTTCAGTGACCTGGGTGTGGGAGGTGAGAGCTTTATCTTTTGGGTTCCCACTCTGCATTTCTGACTTTTCCTCCAACAATGAGCTCGTATCATTTTTACAAACAGAGAAACAGAAAGGTGCTCTCAGTTTGGGCAGGGGTGGGGTGAGGGGAGGAGAAGGGAAGAAAGAAAGGACAAGGAAAGGAGAGAGAGGTGATGAAGGGGGCACATTGCTCTCCATGCCCTACAGCCAGGAGTCTCTGGACCACCACCAGGAGGAGGCAGCCTGCCCGTGCTGAGACGTCACGGCTCTGGGGGGAAGCCAGCCAGTCAATTACTCTAAAAGGCAGCAGATGTAGTTTCCTCTCCCTCCAGCCACTTATTACTCTGCAGAGGTAATAACACATCGGAGCATTTAGGGCACATTTGAGTATGACAAAGAGCAGGGATGATGGATTCCAAGCTATTTGTCAAAGTAGGAGTTGGCATGAAAGGTAGCCCCTCGCTGCCTACAATTACAGCTACCCTGGGTGCCGCCTTTGCTGAATCCAGCTCCCCATCACAGCTGCCCTTTGATGTGAGCTCCAGGGCCCACGGTAGTCAGAATACTAACCAGCAACTGCACTGTACTTTACAGTTTGCAGAGTCAGATTGAAATGCGTACCCCACCTTAGAGTTTGCAGAATCAGGCTGACGTGTGCGGCCTTTTACATTGTGCTGTGTCACATCGACTCCATGTCACATTTACAGTGTGCATGACAGACAGACAGGAGATGCTGCCACTGTTGGGTTCTTCATACACACTTAAGGAACTAAGCTGCCGCTCCAGACTGGCCACTGGGCAGTGTGCCAGTTTGCTACTGCCCAAGGGATGGACAAACCCACATACCTCCAGTATCTCTGGCTTCACTTTCAGACTCAGTTGCTGTCTGAATGAAGTTTTTACTCAAATACAACCTACAGCATGGGTTTTATAGTATATGTATATAAATATGTATATATATGACACACATATAGTGTGTACATATATTATAAATACATATGTTATACACATATAATATATTGTGAGTGCATATATTATATATACATATATTACAATCTACAGCACATGTATTTGAAGGGGTCAGCTAGGCAAATTCTTCTGATGTCATGACCTTACTTAAGCTAACAGCACCCACACTGAAAAACAGACGTTTCCAGCTGTCTACAAACCCACCAGTGTCATTTTCCACTAAGCTATAGGTTCCAAACACGAGGAAACATGAACAAGAGGCACCACATTGGGAGTCATTGCTGTACATACCAACTTGCAAGGTTTAAACACATTGTACCCAGGAGGGGACATTCCCTGAACACAGGAAAAAGATAGTGAGCCCTGTGTGCTTGACACCATGGACACCAAGATAGGCCACAGAAATCAGCTGCTACGGATCTGCCCACCTGCTGGACCACATCTATCTGGGACTCAGATTCAGTAATCAGGACTTTTTCCCCAGCAGAATATAAGTCCAGTATCCCTGATCTCTTTGTGTGTCAACTTGAAGCCACAGTGGAAAAGCCCCGCCCGGGAAAGCACACACATTAGCATATTGACCAGCATCGCTTCCAGGCTGCACATGTAAGTTACAGATGATACATCAGCAAGTCTTGTGTTGATCCCGCTATGGAGTTTAACTATTTCAAAATCTGAAAACAGTTGGGAACTGGAAACACTTCTTGGTCCCAGGTATTTTGGATATGTCCTTTAAATATAAATGACCATTTAGCTGGACGGTGGTGGCACACGCCTTTAATCCCAGCACTTGGGAGGCAGAGGCAGGTGGATCTCTGTGAGTTTGAGGCCAGGCTGGTCTACAAAGGGAGTTCCAGGACAGCCAGAACCGTTACACAGAAAAACTCTGTCTCAAATAACCAATATATATGTGTGTGTGTGTGTGTGTGTGTGTGTGTGTGTGGTGTGGTATATGTATATAATATATAATATACATAATTCTATGCCATGAATTCAGCAGCCCAATATATGTGTGTGTACACATGTGTATATATAACATAAAATATATATAATTGACCATTTCAGGCAAATAATTACAGTGTGGTGTGGGTTTACAGATGTGTGGACTAGAGCTTAGTAACAGCACTGTGATGGCTGGATTGTGTCTCCGACACAGAAGACAAGCTAAGTCCCAGCCCTCACTATTTCAAAACAGGGTCTTCTTTGGAAATAGCGTCCTAGTTGACATAACTCCTCAAGATAAGCCCATATTAGAGACCTTCAGAGAAACGGAACATCTGAGGACACAGGCACACGAGGGGAACACCCTGTGACAGAGACTGGAGTAGTATGGCTTCACATCAAAGAGTACAAAGAATTTCAGGGGAGCCACTGGAAACTAAGAAGAGAGCAGGAAAAGGATGGTTCCCCTCCGAGTCCAGAGGCACCATAGCTGCTCTCACCTTTAAAGATTTTTTTTTTACTTTTTAAATTTATATATATATATATATAAATTATTATATATACATACATATATACACACATGTGTATTCGGGTGCCCATAGAGACCAGAGGAGGAGGACACCATATTTCCTGGAGCTGGAGTTACAGGTGGCTGTGAACCCCCTGGCTTGGGTGCTGTCAACAGAACTAGGAGTCCTCTACAAGAGCAAAGAGTACTCTGAACGACTTAGCCACCTCTCCAGCCCTTATGTTGCTTTGGCCTTCTAGCTCTCTCTCCTGACTGTGAGAAAATTCACTTCTATCATTCTACAGCGTTCCAATTTGCAACACTTTATTAGGGCAGTCCTAGGAACCAAACACGTGCAGAGGCTGAGAGCCTTTGGAAGCACGCCGGTCCGGGGCTCACATACCCTATCAAGAAGTGTAGTATCGTCTGATGGTCAGTTGCACTAAGTTAATATTGCAGTGGGAAGAAATCTAGGATGGCCCCCAGTTCCCACCCCAGTGGGCCTTGCCTTGTATCATCCCCTCCTTGAGTGTTGGCAGGATCTGTCAATATGATGGATGTCACTCCTCTGATTAGGTTATGTTCTCTGGCAAAGACGAAGGGAGTTTTGCAAATTGAATTAAGGCCCTTCATCAGTTGACCGAGTTAATCAAGAGGGATGTTGTCTTCAGTAAACCTAACCTCATACGGTGAACTTGAAATGAAAGTCTAGACCAAGGTGCTCGTTGTAAAGAAACAAGCTGCCATGAATTCGGCAGTTAAAAAAAAAAGTCACCAGCCAAGTGAGCTTGGAAGGAGACCCTTGGTCTCAGTTGGGACCTGGCCCCGGTCCCACACTGGCAAGACCACAACGGAAAGATGTAAAGAAACTGTGAACACCTGATTCTTGGAAACTCAAATAACAATGTGTGTTTTAACCGCATTAAAGAAGAGATCACACACTTGCAGGTGGGACACCCAGGAGGAGTTGAAGGTAAGATGGTGGGAGAGTTGTACATACAGGGTGCATATATGAAGTTCTCAAAAATAACACTATAAAAATAAATAAGTAAATAAATGTGTGTTTTACCTTTGAAAGATGGTTTGATGTTTGGGTAGCACATGTGTGTTATGTCCCTTAAGCACTGAAACAGAATGATGAAGGGCTAAGTAAGACGACAAAGGACATTAAATAGAACCACAAATACCTAACTAACTCAAAATATGTTAGAAAACAGGATAAAAGAAACAAATAACTTGTGAAATAAATAAAAATAGATTGAAGGAGGTTGGAGGGACGGTTCAGAGATTAAAAACATGTACTGCCCTTATAGAGGGTCTAGGTTAGATTCCTAGCACCTACACTGGGGGTCTCTCAGTCACCTATAGCCATAGCTCCTGGGAATCTGATGCCCTCTTTTGGCACTGCAGGTACACACACACACACACACACACACACACACACACACACACACGCTGAAGTGAACTTAGCATAAGCATTTATCTAAGAAAAACAAAATCCTGTGTGCACACAAAGACTGTCCTCACAGCTTTGTCTCTTTTCTTCCCAACCCAGATCTTCATCAGTCGGTACAATGGCTACAAAGATTAGTTTCTCATTGCTGTGTAACTAATGAATACAAATGTGATGATTTAAAAACAAAGTAAACTCATTGTTTCATAACCTCCCATAGGCTGGGATTCTGGAGCATTCGAGTCCGGTCTTCTGCTCAAGTGCTCAGCAGGCTGATGTTAGGAGGCTGATGTGGTACTTCCAAAACTCACTTTGAAACGTACTCCCCAGTGTAACTGAGAGGTGGGGGCCCTTTAAGAGCTGGTGGGGCTGTGAAGTGGGGTGGGTGCCCTTCTCACAGGACTAGGTTAGTTACCACAGCAGCAGCTTGCTGTAAAGTAAGTGTCTTGACTTCTGCCTCTTCCTGTATTCTTACCAAGCTCCTGCTTTCTGCTGTGAGCGGTCATAGCCCCAGACCCTCCCCGTTATCTCAGCAGATCACAGCACCTCGCTGTGAACGTCCAGCTCCTGGAACTGAGAGCTGAAGAAAATCTCTTTTATTGATATCGTTTCCTACCATTGGGTATTGGAATATAGCAACAGAAACTGGACCGAGCCACTGCTACCAGTGAGGCTCGCTGTCTCGCCTTGCAACAGGTCCTCTCCTCAGCTCACCAGCTATTGGCAGAACTCATTCTCTGACAGCTGTAACATCCAAGGTCCTCGGTTCTAACCAGGCTCTTGTTGCCCACATGCCATGATAGTTTGTGTTTCCAAGACAGAAAAGAGAATGTTCGGAAGTTTCAGGTCTGTTCTCTCAAGGGTTTGCCGGATTCCATCTGTTGCCCCTTTTGTTAATTCAAAGCAAACCAACGACTGACCTTGACACTGGCAGAACCGTAGGCCACATAATGTACCTAATAGCCGAATGTCTCAACACGTGCCGAGGCATCTGATGCGTTTGTCACGGGGTAGGGGCCTTTTTTTCTTTTCTTTTGTCCCATTGCTAGGGATCAAATCCAGGGCCATGTGCTTGTGAGGCAGAAGCCCCAATTCCTTGAGGCAGCAATCTTTTTTGTCTATTTAAAAAAGTTTTTTTTAAAAAAAATTGTGTTGTGGGGGCATCTACAGGGGCCAGAATAGAGCATTGGATCCCCCTGAAGCTTGATTTTTGAGCTGCCCCAAATGGATGCTAGGAACAGAACTCTGGTTCTCTGCAAAAGCACCGTTGCTCTTAACTGCTGAGCTATCTCTTCAGTCCAAGGAGGACTCTTAAGGACCACCATAGAATACTGCCTACCATGATAAAGAAATTGGGTATACCTATACAATGAAAATACTAATTGACAGTTAAGAGGCAGAAACTCTTGATACACATAAGAATGTGAACACAGTAGTCCTTTTTTATATATGATTTTTCTTTCTGCAATTTTAATTTACCCATAATCTACCATGATCTAAAAAATAGTAAATGAAAAATTCCATAAATAAATTATCCATAGCATTTACTATGAAGCCCATGCTGCGTGTTATGATCAAATCTTGTACCGTTTCCATTCAGTGTTGCCTGGGACATGAACCCTGCCATGATGCCTTTGAGGTGTACCCATGCTATAGATGCTACCCATCCATTGGCTACTAAGTAGCCATTTCAGCTGTCACAACTGTTGTTGGTACAATGCTTCTATTGCCAGTTTCTGACATCCAGTGGGAGTCTTGGAGCATACTCCTTGTGATAATGGGACACTAGTGTGCTTAAGGAAAGCAGTAGGAATACTTCCACAAATGCTTTTGTTGAAATATGTAATGAGAACCCATCACATGCTAAATTATAACTGTTGTTAAAAGGTTTATAAGTCTGATGTGGGATAGAATTTGAAAACTTTAAATTTTTTATTTTACATGCATTGGTGTTTTGCCTGCATTCATTTCTGTGTGAGGGTATTGGATTCCCTGCAACTGGAGTTGTGAGCTGCCATGTGGGTGCTGGGTCCTCTGGGAGAGCAGCCAGTGCGCTTTACTGCTGAGCCATCTCTACAGCCCCAGAATTTGAGAATTTTAAAATATATTCTCAACTGTGATTTTTATGAAATCCAAATGCAGATCGATTGTTTCTGATGAAAACAGCCTTAGAACAGGGAGGAACTATACACACACAAAACCACATCTGACTTTTTCAGTGTCTTCAAAGGGATCTAAAGTAAATCCTTACTGGCTTCTATACTGGTTTTATGTTGGGTGGTAACTTCTTGAATATATACCAGTTTAAATAAAATATACTATTAACATTATTTTTAAATATATTTATTTAAACATGGGCGTGGTGGCAACACCTTTAATCCCAATACTCAGGATGCAGAGGCAGGTAGATCTCAGAGTTCGAGTCCAGCCTCTGTTCTTCTGGAACAGAACAAGTTCCAGAAATAGCCAGGGCTATATGGAAAAACTCTGTCTCAAAAAACCAAAAAAAAAATTTTATTTCTGTGTATTTGTATATGGTGTGTATATACATGTTCACATGTGTGTTCCTATGGTTTGTGTACATACATGGTTCATGTATGTGCATGGATAGGCAGCCAGAGTTTGGTGCTTGGTGTCTTCCTTAACACTCTTTAGATACTGAAGCAGGGTCTCTAACTTGAACCCAGAACTTGCCTGTTAAGCTAGTCCAGGTATCCAACCTGTCTAAGGTTCGCTTCTCTCTGCCTCCTGAGAGCTGCCATTACCAGCAGGCTTCCATGCCCACCAGCATTTCTGTGGGGGCTGAGGATCAGAACTCGGGGTCTCATGTAGGTCTAACTACTGTTGAGGGGAGGCATTGTATAGGGGATAGACAGATGAATTAAATGACATTCTAAGAATACAGACAACCAAATTCAGAAGCTTGGGATTCTCTCCAAATGTCCTTATTCCTCTTAACAAATCAGTGGACTAGAGACCAAAGACAAAGCGGAAAAGAGACTTCAGAGTTATAAAAAGCCAAGGCCAATGGGAAATCTGAATCCTTCCCCACTGGAATAAATCACCTGCTAAAAAGCATTAGGGGGCTGAAGAGATAGCTCAAAGGGTCCAATGCTCGCCGTGACGTGTGAACTGATTCTGAATCCCCAGAACCCATGTAAAGAGCTGGGCACGGTAGCACACATCTGTGATCCCAGCACTTCTAATGCAAGATGGCAAGTGGAGGCAGGAGAATCTCCAGGAAGCTGAGAGGCAGGTAGCCTGCTGTACTAGGCACTGAATGACACAGAAAGAAACCCCATCTCAAACAAGACAGAAGGCCAGGCGAACACACACACCAGAAAGACTTCAAAATTCATTTTGAAGTAACTGGGGCAAGACTGCCATGGTTTGAGTGTGATCCACTCCCAAGGGTAATTTTTTAGAAACAAATTCCTAAAGTCATGTGTGGATGTTATTTGAGAATTAGGGCCTTTAAGAGGTCATTAGGGTTAGATGAGATTATGAAGGTGGCCCCATGGTGGTAGCAGTGTCTCTAAGGAGAGAGGAGGAGGGACCCAAGTTGACACAGTTGCTCTGCCTCCCGTGAGAAACCCTCTGCAATTCTGGAGAGAAGACCCTCACACGACACCAGCTGGTGCCAACCCCATGCTTTGGGTTTCCCAGCCTCCAGAGCCATGAGCCAAATAAACTTTTAGTCATTATGTGCTATACTATCTGATCTTAGGTATTGTGTTACAGAAATACAATATTACTAAGTTATTCCCAATATTAATAAATTATTACCACTTTCAATAAATACATCAAGAATACTAAGGTTATGAAAATACAGTTGCTGTGTACCCAAAGATACACATTGGAGGCTTAAGAGGACTTGAAATGGGGCCTTAGATTTGCTTTAAGGAGCTAAATGGAGGCCAGGCGGTGGTGGCACACACCTTTAATTCCAGCACTCGGGAGGCAAAGGCAAGAGGATCTCTGAGTTCGAGGCCAGCCCGATCTACTAACTAGAAGAACAATTCAGGGAAGGTAAGTGGAGGACCTAGAGGGATGGCCCAGTCAGTAAATTGCTCGTCACAAAGACCTGACTTAGATGCCCAGCATCCACATAAGACTCCACCAGAAGGGATGATGTGTGCCTGTGACCCCAGACTGGGGAAGCAGAGCCAGGAGGATGGCTGGGATTTGATGGCCGGTCAGTGCATCTGAGCTGATGAGCCCCAGGTTCAGTGCAAGACACTGTCTCAAGAAATAGGTGGAGAGTGATAGAGATACCCACCTCAAACCCTGGCCTCTTCATGCACACATATGCACAAGCATCCATGCACACACACACACACACAAACACACATTAGAAGGCAAGCTGGGATCTGACGTCTGTGGGAGCTGGGGGATGGGAACAGTGTGACTTCTATTCAACCTATTCTCCATGTTTTTTCAATTCTCTGTAAGAAAAGATTGGGGGGAAAGTGAGGAGGGTCTATGACTTTCTTCCTGGAAGTCTTGGCAGTCCTTGATGCTGTGTGACCTTGGGCTTTGACAGGCAGACCTGCTGGGTCCTGGTCCCTGTCTGAGCTGGGGAAAAGACGGCGGCAGCAGGGGATGCTAAGCTCCCCGTTGCTCTCTCTCCTCATTAAGGTGAGTGGCAGTCCTGCTGACCACGTTCATTATGTGAAATGTGCCTCTGTCAACGACTCTGCACATAAAATTGGTTACGGCACAATAACCTAATTTGTTCTTCCTTCTTAGACTTGCTGTTTGCAAAACAGAAGTACATTTTCCCCGTGAACGTTTCAGAGCAGCAGCCCGAAGCATTTGGCGCCCCTTCCATCACCTGGAGTGCTATACAATTTGGCTGTGCTCATGCCCAAACATCTGTTTGCAAACCACAGGCCACTGGGGACCTGCAATTCTTGTCCCCCGAGCAGCTGTCGCACACTCTGTCATCTCAGCCTCTTTAAGCCTTTCCCGCAATCTGCCTTGCACAAGCTCACAAGACCTCCGTGTGTGCCATTTTTTATCCTTAAAGGGCTTGTCAGAAGAGACCCGCTGCCAGAAGCACTAAGCTGGAGAAAGCCCTGGTGTGGTCCAGATACGGCCAATTCCCAAATGGCTGGTGGGTGCTTCTGCCAGACACCGAGGTGCTGGGAAGTTAAATCATTTGATGGGAATTCGTCACCAGTAGAGAGCAAATCCCTTGAACTGACCTCTGAGGACTCAGGGCCAGTCCAACTGTCTCCATCCTGTAAGCAGAGCGGTTAGGTTCTGGAAACTGAGTGAAACCTGTCTTTCCAGGCATGTCCCCAGTCTGTTGTGGCTCAGAGCCTCAGGCCCTACCTCTGGCTTCTCTATCAGCCCCTCTTGTGCGTGGAGTTTGCTGGTCTTTGGCAGGGAACCAAAGTGGGGTGTCTGGTTAATGAGCACCAAATACAGTGGGGTGGTGGGAAAGGACGGCCAGTGTTTTATAGCACAGTGGGGTCACTCAGTCTACAACAATTAGTTTAGCAAGCCTCAGTGGCCAGAGAGGAAGGGTTTGAAGGATCCCAGGATAAAGAAATGATCACACCGGAGAGAGAAAGAAGTCCTGGTCTAATCACTGCACACTGTCTGCGCACACGGCAGTTTAGTGTTGCATTCCATAAATAAATACCAATGAACCAGTCTAAAAATAAATATTTTAAAGTCAGAAAAGAAAGAAGGCCCAGAGCAGCCTGCACATTTGATATACCACCTCACCCCAGGTATTCAGGGTAGCGATGATAGAACGGTCCAGGGCTCGATGCAGAGTGGGTGCCGAGACAGGGTCTTCCACGCTGGGATCTAACCATCACTCCTTCCGTCCCCAGATTTTACATGTTTGGTTTGACTTCTGTTTGACTGTTAAGGATGGCTTGGAGCATCATTTTCCAACATCAGCTCCGATTAGGTTGATTTCCATTTCCACACACACACACATGCACATGTGCTCGCGCACGCGCACACACACACACACACACACACACACAGGAACACTCTGGGTCCACACCTAAAGCCTACTGCAAAAAGGCACAGTGACGGGGGCTGGAGAGATGGCTCAGAGGTTGAGAGCACTGCCTGCTCTTTCAAAGGTCCTGAGTTCAATTCCCAGAAACCACATGGTGGCTCACAACCATCTGTAATGGGGTTTGATGCCCTCTTCTGGCCTGCAGGCATACACACAGACAGAATATTGTATACATAATAAATAAATAAATATTTTTTAAAAAAGGCACAGTGACCATGTGGCTTCATTAGTCAATGGTGTCCGAAGTGAGAACAGCCCATGAAGAGCATGGCAAGCGAGTGTGGGGACTCATCTCAATATTCTATTATAGACTGAAAGTCCAGAGTGTAGACTGCTCCAAAATCCAAAGCTCTTTGAGCAAGTGGAAAATTCCACACCTGATGTCACATGATAGATGCAGCCAAAATGATGGTACACTAAAAATAAATGGCTTTCAGGTTATGTGTGTGAGCTCTATGAGAATTTCCTGTTTAAATTTGCATCCTCTTCTCAATAAGCCTCATTATGGATACATAAATAACCCCCCGCCAAAGGAAAGACCTTAAACATATAGACTTCAGCTTTTTCAGGCGTCTTGGATAAGGGATGGTCAACCCACGCTTGTTGAAAAAATCGTGTTAATACTCTTCATGCGTATGTAGCATATGTTATGAATCACAGGAGCAAATTAGAAACCTGGGGGATTCTGGCCATTCAAGCAGCCACCACCATTAATCATTGTCTTAGTTAGTGTTTTTGTTGCGGCAATGAAACACCATGACCAAAAAGTAAGTTAGGGAGGAAAGGGTTTGTTCAGCTTACACTGCCACTTCGGTCCATCACCAAAGGAAGTCAGGACAGGAACTCAAACAGGCCAGGAACCTGGAGGCAGAAGCTGATGAAGAGGCCATGGAGGAGTGCTGCTTACCAGCTGGCTCTGCCTGCTTTCTTATAGAATCCAGGACCACCAGCCCAGGGATGGCACCACCCACCATGGGCTGGGCCCTCCCCCATCCATCACTAAGAAAATGCCTTAAAGCTGGATCTTATGGAGGCTTTTTCTCAATTA
The DNA here is from genome assembly GCA_028555095.1 of Dicrostonyx torquatus. NCBI lineage: Eukaryota > Metazoa > Chordata > Mammalia > Rodentia > Cricetidae > Dicrostonyx > Dicrostonyx torquatus. The sequence goes on along the minus strand of JAQHUG010000388.1, from coordinate 390,211 downwards.
AGGTTCCCCTTCTCAGATAACTCTAGTTTGTGTGTCAAGTTAACATAAGAGCAGCCAGCACAGTTATCTACGCGATTACCCCAGATCTAAAACATATGATATTAAAGATTTGCATTAGTAAATGAAAATAAGTAAATCAATGATTATGGTGTGTATCCATGTGTATGCACATGTGTGTATGTGTACAGCCAGAAGCAGATACTGACCATCTTCCTCTATTGTTCTTTGCCCTGTTCCCTTGGAACACGGTCTCAGTGAACTTGAAACTGTCTGGCTAATGAGCTCCCTGAGATACTCCTGTCTCCACCCTGAAATACTATGGTTACAGGTACACCGGCCACACCTGGCTGTGTTGGGGACTCAGTGCTAGGGACTTAAACCTAGGACTTCATGCTTATAAAGCAAGTACTCTCACCCACTGAGCCATCTTCCCAGCCCCTATTAAAGTACATTTTGTGAATAAAAATTATGAATATTTACAGCAAATGACATGTTGTTTGATAGAGGTATGACAGGATCAAGCTAATAGTGTATTTGGTATCTGGAGCTTTGAAAATGTATGTATCAAACATTTTCTCTCAGGAGTAGGCATCTCTCAGCACTACATTGTATAGCTGACTTTTGCATCTTACAAAAATGGTGTCATCCTGCATGCTGTATTCTTTACTCTAACACAATGCGTGTGCAATTACATTGCTTCCAGTTGTTGCTATGGAGAGCGGGGTCCTGTAATTCACACACACTGTTATCCCATGCACGGACACAGTGGGGGCAGGACTCCTGCTTTGCAAGTATACGCAGCAAAGACCAATTGCACTAAGTGATTTCATAAACTGGTTACAGAAATCCACACCCCTACCTCAAGACGCTAAGGGTCTCAGTCACCCACATCCTTGCTGGTATTTGAATTGCTAGATGTTTTGATTTTTATTGACAGAATAAAGGTGTGGTGGAATTTCTTTCTTAAATATTTGGTAGAATTCACTGTAGAAGGCTCTTGGGCCTGACATTTTCTGTATAGCAAAAATTCTAATTATAAATTCAATTTCTTTAATAATAAAAATAGTGTTGGGCAGGTTTTCTTTCTTCTGCTATTTTTGATAAGCTTCAACTTTCAAAATATTTGTCTCTTCTACCTAAAGTATCAAAGTCATAGTATATGTTTAAAAAGTCCTTGTTATTCATGTGTGTGTGTGTGTGTGTGTATGTGCGTGTGTGTGTGTAATTTGCAATGATATCCCCCATTTTCATTCTTGATATCGGTGACCTGTTCTCTCTCTCTCTCTCTCTCTCTCTCTCTCTCTCTCTCTCTCTCTCTCTCTCTCCCTCTCTCTCTCTCTCTCTCCTCTCTCTCCCTCCCTCCCCCTACCTCGTGTGTGTGTGTTTCCTTGGTCAGTTTGGCTAGGAATTGACTAACTTTATTAACCTTTCCGAAAGAGAATTTCCATACCATTTGTTTTCCCTTCATACATGTGCATTCTCATAAGATACTGCTCACAAGGACCTGGAGCCCTGCAGAGTGCATAGTAGGGAGTGGGTACCCAATAAGCGCTCTAACTGCAAAGCAACATTTAACTATAAACACTCCCAAATATCACTTCAGTTTCCTAGGATCCAGCATCAACCAAACATACAGCCAGATGCTGTTGGCTGGAGGCTGGCACTGATGGGGCTCTCTTCAAATCTAAATGCAAGGAAAAAGTCACTCTCTCTGTGGCCGGCCAACAGTCAGCAATATCCTGCCAACCCTCCTTAATCTCCCCAGGACCATGGTGCATCTCCTAGAGTCTGCGACATGAGGAGTTTTTCTTAAACACTCAGGAGTTCTCATGCTTGCAAATGCACACCCTTGGGAATGATTCAACAACCGCTGGGTGCAGGGGAGAACTGAGCCTGAGACAGCAGGAGAGACTGTGATAGAGTCCAGGGTGCTCGTCAGAGCAGTGGCGGCTTCAGGCAATGGACACAGAGCAGACAGGAAAGTGTCTGAGAAGCCTTAGCATAGCTACTTCCTCTTACACCCCTCCCTAGTCCTTTTAGGGAGTTTACATTCCCTCACTGCTGCTTGGCATTCGAAATCCCAAAGAAAAACCTGGTTTACCTGGATACGATGCTGACTGCTGACGGACTTTTGTCAGATTTGCAGAAACTCCAACGCCCGATGCCCTGTGCAATCGCCCTCAGATGCATCAACATACATACAGTATGGCTGGAGCTACCACTCCCATGAAGACGAAGATAAAAAGGATGGCAAAGAGTCCTGCCCCATCCTCCTTCTCTTCCCTAAGAAGGCTCCTCGGGACTACGGGGGAGTATAGATGGAGCTTTGAGGAGGTGGCTTTCCGTAATCTTTAGGAATTGCTTTGAATAAGCCTGATTCCTTGGTGCTAATGCATGCCTCTTGAATGTTGACTTTCAAGTGGCGGACTTATTCCAGTAACAGTCTCAACTCGTTCAGTAAAAACACTGAGCAGCGAGACACGGCAAATATTCCAACTGTTTCATAAACTGGTACATTTTGACAGTACACCATTCATTTTGATGTTTCCCCAAGTTCCAAGGCTGACGACATCTCCAAGTCCCCATAACAACATCTTATCGGGTTTAAGAAAGAAATTCAAGTATTTTACAAGAATCAGGAGCAAAGAACAAAACCAAGAAGCACTAGCCACACACTCTCCTTAAAGAACCTGTCAGAAGCTAAGCTTGGTCCAAGAAAGGCATGACAGGACACCTTCTAGCAAAACGGACACTAGCAAAGCTGAAATCCAGCACCACAGTTGCTCATCTCTATAGCATCATCCAGAATCCCTCTCTTGTGAGTCATGCCCTGGTAAGAAGATGGGAGCCTTCACTGTGCTCGAACTGGTGAACTACATCAAAGGTGAGAGAAAATTGTGTCCATGATCATGTGACGTCAGCATTTTGCCCAGCTATGTTATGATGTTGCCCTGTAGTCCTTCTTCACTAGCTTTAGTGGAGTAAGCAGTCAGGGTGGAGACTCCCACATGACAAGGAACTGGAGGTGGCCCTGGGAACTGCAGGTAACCACTGAGGGTTGAAAGTGTCCTCCCAAGTCTGTTGATTTCATCCCCCAATGCAGCAGTGTTAAGAGGAGGGGTCTAAGGAGACGCGATGAGGTCACAGGGGTGACATTCTGGCCAGCACACGCACTGAGGCAGCCATGAGTGATAAGGAGCACATGCGCTAGTCCACTCGCTGCTGACACGCCGACACACAGCAACCGCTAAGCAGTATAACCAGAGTAAAGCGGAAGGCATCCTGTCCACTGGGACTGGTCTCAGGAATGCAGGGACGGCTGAGGACTAAGATTCAGATGTATCTACCTCACCTTTGTCCCAGGCCAGACATTAGGGAATCCGCTAACACAACTCACTACCCTGATGGTGCCAAGGAGAAACAACGCATCGCTAGGCGGGTATGTATGCTTTAGTAAAAACACGTGCCCAATAATATTGGGATGGATGAATGATACGCCAAAAAACAGTGTCAGTGTGTCCCTCAACGGCCTTGTGTCAGAAACTTTACACTCAGTGCTACAGTGTATAGAAATAGGAACAAGAGGCTGTGTGGGCATGGTGACACATATCTTTAATCCCAGCATGTGGGAGGCAGAGGCAGGTGAGTCTCTTTGAGTTTGAGGCCAGCCTGGTCTGCATATTGAGTTCCAGGTCAGCCAGGGGCACTTAGTGAGACCCCATATTTAAACAAAGATGAGGTAGGAGACCCAAATAAAAAGTCATGGGTGTTCAGATCTTTCAAATGAATTGTCGTTTTTGTAGGATGGGATAGTGGGTCATTAGAAAAGACAGCTTGGCTGCCCTCCTCCCTCTACCACCCCAGCCTCTCCTTTCCTTCTGCCATGGGATGATCTCACAGATGTCGTCCCTTAATTAAGGGCTTCCTAGCCTTCAGACCATGAACCAAAGAACAGCTGCTGTTTACAGTTCACTCAGGGTTTGGTACTCCGTTACAGGAGCAGAAAACAGACTAAGACATTCTCTTCATATCTCTGTCCCTGTGTCCCCTGAAGTCTGCATCTTTGCCAGCCTTAGCTCAAGGTAAAGATGCCTATTGCATCCAGTATTTAATACTGAATCAGAGGGATTTATGTTGTTCATGCGTTTGTATGTGTATATGCTAGATGAGTGCAGGTGCTTGCAGAGGTCAGTGAGGACATTGGGTCCCCTGGAGCTAGAATTCCAGCTGGTTGTGAGCCACCTGCTGTGGGTGCTGGGAACTGAACTTGGGCCCTCTGGAAGAAAGTAGGAACTCTTAACCACTGCACCATCTCTGCAGCTCCAACTAAAAGTAGTTAGCTAATTTAATTAGATAATTCCCAAAGATTAGTAAAGAAAAGCGACACCGTTGAGTTTGTAGATGACAGAACACCCAAGCTATCTTCAAACGATTATAAAACAAACAAATCTGATACAGCAGAAGAACACACCATGTGCAGAGATAAAACCATTTAGGTAATACAATGGGAGGAAGAAACTTACAACAGCAAACCAGGTGAAATGAGAACACTCTGTACACGGACGGCTTCACCTGCAGATGTGACCGTGATTCCTATGATCCTGATTCCTATGATTGCATGAAGAGGTCAGCACCAAAAGCTGAGATGGAAATGTAGCTGAGAAGAAAATGAAGTCGGTGACGTGTTTACCTTACAAGCGCAGGGACCCAAGTTTGATCCTTGGAACTCACTTTTTTTTTTAAACCAAGCATGATGGCTTGTACCTTTAATCCCAGTATTAGGGAGGCAGGGATGGGGCAGATAGATCCTTGGGGATTGATGACCAGACAACTCAGTTTAGTTGGCAAGCTCCAGGCCTGTCTCAAGAACAGTAAGATGGAGGATTTCTGAGGAATAGTACCCAAAGTTGTCCTTTGGCTTACACATGCGCACACACATGCACCTGCACACAGAGACATGTGCACATGTATGAACACACCAATATGATCCAATTCCAAATACCATCAACACCATGGGATAGCTAGAAAACCTTTGAAAAAAAGTGACAGTGCCAGGCGGTGGTGGCACACGCCTTTAACTCCAGCAACCAGGAGGCAGAAGCAAGCAGATCTCTGTGAGCTTGAAGCCAGCCTGGTCTACAGAGTGTGTTCTAGGACAGCCAGGACTCTTTCTCAGAGAAACCCTGTCTCAAAAAACAAAACAAAACAAAAATGTGACAGCAATTAACCCTATCAAACACAGAAACACTGAGGGGAGACTTTTGTTCAACTGCTCCCCGTATACCATGCTCTGAGTACAATTTTCTTCCCTTTAAATAAAGATAAATAAAATAAACAAATATCTTAATCAATTACCTAAAGATACAGGCTCACAAACTCTAGCTTCAAGGGATTCAGCACCCTCTTTTGACCTCCACATATGCACATCCACAAACAGACACATGCACACAACACATACATATAAAATAAATCTGACTGAGGGGGGGAAGGAAATCAAAAGCCTGGAATAAAATTCAAAGGTCCACCCACTGAACACAAATTGAAGAAATTAGGGTAGAGCCACATGGTAGAGTAGTGTGTAGTCGTGAAGAGCCACGATCTCTACGGACTGTGAAGAGCTGATTTTTAGGAGGGATTTTTATCACAATACAATGGGGATGTAGCATACCCTAATATAATGTATAAATGGCTTGTTCGATAAAAAGAAACATGGACAAGTAATCTATGAGCTGTTTAAAATATTTACCTCTGATGAGGAACAGGGACAAAGACACAGGGACAGAATTGCGCGTCTAAATAACTTACAAATATAGCTTTTGTATGGTTGTGACCTTTGAGCCATAAAAATATTTATGGTTTCAAAAATAAAATTGTATCATGAAAACCAAGGATGTGCAAAAACGGGCCAAATGCAATGAGAAACTCACAAAACCAACGCTGGATCAGACTGAAACAATGCTCAGAGCTCTGGGTGCACACCCGAGGACATCGGACACAATATAGAGATTTGGGGTTGGTACTGGTTTACACATTTAATTCTGTAACGATCTCTGTGTGTTCTAGGATGTACCAAATGATCAATGTAGTGATGATTTGAGAACCAGTTTCTCACTGTGAGAAAAAGAGATGGAAATATTCATTTCTAGGGGTTTGGGTTGCGGCCACCTGACAACGTCTAGACTCAATGTCACCAGGGTGGCCACGGGCACACCTAACCTAGACAGCGGTTTCTAGGTCCCTCAAGTCTCACTTAAAGAAGCAAAGGGAAACAGCAGACTCTAGGTTTGGTACAAGTAGAAATGTGAGTGCTGGATCAGCACTCCAAGACACCTAATGACAAGTCAGAAAGTCCCAGAGGCTGGGCCTAGTCTGAACACCCAGCATCTCATAGGACCTCTGCAACCCCGCCCACAGTCAGGTGCCACCTGCTGGACCGGAGTGGGACAGCACTTGAACGAAAGCCAGGCTCCTTTTCCACCTGAGTTCCTCAACTCACAGCCCTGCCCTCTTCATGGCTCTGGTTTTCCTAGGACAAAGGCCTTGGAGTGGCTATACCACTAGGGGTGGATTTCACAGCCCACAGCCTCTCATATATCTCGACAGCTCTGATCCTCTGGACCACTCTGCGGTCTGTCTGGCTACCCCTGTAAACCTCTTCAACCACCATTCAGCCTTTCCATCTGCAATTCAAACTCCAGCCGTCTGCAGGCTTCTCACGGCACCCAGAACATCCAAGCCCTAGTTTGTCTCTCCGAGGTATCTGGGTCCAAGTCATTTCCATCCCTCACCTGTTCTCGCCCCAGGGATGCCTCACCTGTTCTGCCCACGTGCTGACTTCTCTATGGGTTCCACTCTTCGTTCACAGTACAAGGGTCTCTAGCCAGGGACAGACACCTCTGGCCAGGTCCAGGCTCTGCCCCGCTACCTGTCTCTCTCCAGCCCATTACCCCATTTAATTGTCTTCCTAGAGATGATCTTCTGAAACAGCCTCAGGTTTCCCCTGGTAGCTAACTCGTGCTGTGCTATGTCCTCTCACACCAGCGTGGGCACAGGGTTCAGGGCAAGGCAGCCGGCAGCACACAGTGTCAGCGAACACAGCATCCTCAGGGCACTTGGCAAGGTGGCTGGAGTACTGGGGTAGGAGCCTGGAACCTCACCTCTGTCACTTCATGGCCCTGAGAAAGGACCAGTGGGTCTGTTTACTTGACTGTGAGGTGGAAACAAGGCTCTGGTCATCAGGTGAGACTCCCAGGACCCTTCTTGGTCTCTCTTACCTGTCCTACAGCCACAGGAGGCAGTCAGCTGGGGCGCAGGGGACCTCATCACCTCATGACCTAAGCTGCTGGGTAGACAGCAGGGTTGAGAGCACCCACCTCTCTCCAGGGCTTCTCTGTCTGCATCCTTGAGCCTGCCCCCTGCCATTGCCTGAGGGACACACCCGGAGCCCCAGCAGATGCCACCACCCTACAGCCCCTATGACTGGCACACTGGTCTTCTGATTCCCAGAAGGCCAAGGACCTTCTCTTCTTTCACATGCACATCACGGGTCAACCTTGCTGTGCCCGTTTCATAGTTAGGGAAACTGAGGCCCATGTGGATGGAGATTCTGGGCCCAGAGTGGAATTTTCTGCCACTAGCAGGTGCAGGGAAGTGGTCTCCCAGCAGCGGCTGGGGGGCGTGCCCTTCGCTGGGCCCTGGCATCTAGCCCTAGCCGCTGCTGGGCACCTCCATCCCGGGACCTCACGCCCGTCCCGCGCCCTCAGGAGGTTAAGGGGGCGGGGGCTGCGTGCCGCTCGGCCCCAAGCCGTCCACCTCCACACCACGAGCGCCGCGGCTCCGGCCACGCGCACTGTCACCCGCCCGCACCTTGCCCCGGGTCAGCCCTGCGCGTGCCCGCCCTCGGCCCGATCCGCCGTCCCCGCCCACACCGCTGCCTTGCTCCACGCGCGGACCTCGCCGCGCCCCGCACGCCCTTGTCCGTAGCACAGGTGTCCCGCGCGACCGCGCGTCACTCACCGGCTCCCGGCGCTCCGGCAGCCCGGGCCCGGCCCATCGGCAGCGCCCGCCGCGCCCGCCGCAGCCGCTGCACCGTGAACCGGGCGCTGCCCACCCGCTCGCCCGCAGCCCGCCGCGATCCCGCACGCAGCCAGCCCGTGCGCCTGGCCGGAGCCGTGCGGAGCCCCCTCGCGGCCGCACGGAGAAGCGCGGGTGAAGCCGCCCGAGTCCGCGCTAAGCAGCGCTGCCCGCTGCCCTCCCAGTCGGCTCCGCATGCCGCCTTGCCCATCAAGCCTCTTTTCTGCTCCCAGCCCTCGAGGTCGGGGTCAAATGTCCACACCTGCGCTTGGGACCCCGCCCCGCAATGGGGTTCGCCTCCCTCGGGCTAAAACTGCCATTATGGTACCCTCCCGAGCCTGCTCCCTGAGGCCTCTACACTCAGACTGCCCCCTGGACAGACCTCTTCACTTGACCAGCTTCTGGCATCCTGAAATCCAGGTCACACTTGCCTCGAAACTGAGTCCTGGCCTCTCCTACAAATGGCCACTGAACTTTGGGTCCTACCAAAGGGGTGGTGAAGACTGCGGACACCCTCCTCCCTGTAGTGAGGGACATGCAGAGAATCAGCCATGTTTCATGGCTCTAGGTCCACTGGGGTGCTAGAAAGATAAAGGGGCAGGGGTTGCGACAATTTTAAATGAAAAGGAGCGTCTGCAGGACTTTGTGACCTTTTGCCCTGACTCCATTCAGGTGTGTCTCACTGTGTGTCAGGGCATCTGTTTTCTGCTTCAGTCAGACCTGCCTGATGAACTGTGGCAGAAACCCAACCCAATCCACTCAAGCAGGGTTTATGGGCTAGTAAAACATAAAAAAATCTAACTATGTTGATTTCTGGAGTAGTTAAATCATGGACTTTGAATCTTTTGTGGCAGGAGTGATAGGAGCCAAGGTGGAGAGTAGCCGCTTGAATCGGGTGAAGAATTGGACCTTGTCCTTGGGTGTGACCCTAGGGACAAATTTATTTAGGCCCAGCTCTGCCTGAAGGACTCCAGCAGGAGGTGACGCTGCATCCCCAGCTGTACTGGTCTTGGCTCCTAAGAAGCCCCTGCCTTGGTTGTCCAGGTGGCATCTCCTATTCACAGGGTCTGGATCACAAAGGTTCTCCCACAGAGAAGGGATGGGACGGAGAGGCATTCATCAGGAGCCAGCAAAACAGAGAATGCAGAGGACAGCTGAGAAGTTCAGACCCTAATCAGGTCCTGAGAATGGGAGGATCCACCAAAGGGCTTGGTGGTCCAGGGCAGAACATGAGAGGAATGGGGGCTTCCAGGTTGGTGCAGGAGTGTGGGGCAAGTTTCCCAGGGTGGGTGTTGGGTAGGTAGTGGTTGTGGAGTTTGCTGAGGAGCCCTTTCCCAGCAGGTGGTGAGATTATGTGGCTAAAGGGGATCTTGGCGGATTCCTGGAGGTGGCTAAACTAGTGGGTGCAGTCTGGGGTTGGGTCCTTGGGGGTAAAAGGAGGCTCCTCGGTTTTGGTGTCTGAGACACCCTATGTGACCTCAGCAGCATGTCTATCTGAGCCTTAGCATAGATGCATCAGATGACTCAGGAAAGAGGCTGACAACCTGCAAGGTGGCCAAGCAGGATCACCAATAGAATGCAAGAACAGAGAGGACAGAACTTTGGGTTCCAGCAAAGCCATTTTATTAGCAGAGCCCATAAACTGTTCATTCTTGGGTCTCATGAAAGTCCTCCAAAGTTACTACAAGGGCAGAGCATTAGGAGAAATTCACTCTACAGTCAGCCACAAGGAGGTGTGTGTGTGAGTCCCGTTGTTTACAAACCAGGATCCTGCCTTTCCACAGAGTCTGAGTGAAGACTGGGGATGTGGAAGAAGAGAGAAAGCCAGTATGTGTATATACGTACAGTATGAGCACGCACATGGTAAGTATATGCTCTATGTGATTCGTGGTGGTCTATACATGCATGCAGAATATATGTTGTAATATGTATGCAGTATATGGTGCATTTGCATGTATATTATGTGTATGGCCAGAGGTAGCATGGGTAGCATTGTGTGTGTGTGTGTGTGTGTGTGTGTGTGTGTGTGATATGCATGTGGAGTAAGTGTGGGTCTGACTGTAGGTGTGGTGGGTTCGCAGTACTATCAATGAGGCTGGTCCTCAAATAAAGGATGATATCACAGATGGGACTCCTGGCACAATGGAACCTGAGATAAGACTGAAGGTTGCTGAGGTGGAAGGAGATTCCAGGGAGTCAGGGCTGGGGCAGGGAAGGAGGGACAGGTCATAAAGGATGTATTGTTAGGATGGGCCCATTATAGGCAGCTAAAGCATGTCTTCCTGGAGACTCTGTGGGAACTGTGCTGAATGCAGGTGGTGGAGAGTACAAAGGCCACAAAACCTGCCTGCTCCAAAATACCTATTGGAATGCTCAGATTCTTGTGGGTCCTGCATTAAGCCCAGAGGTCACCTCCCTCCTCTACCACACAAAGCCACAGGCAGCATCTTTTCCAGTTTGTGCGTATGTCTGAAGTTGACTTGCAGGCCCCTCTTGGGCCATGGCTATTTGTACATCTATGGCTATAAGTAGACACAGAAGCACAGAGTCCAAGGTCCTCTGAGTCCTTTCATACTACAGAAGCCCTGGCTCTTTGAAGTGAGCAAGGCTGACCACCTCTTACTATGGTTTGACCAGGAAGTGTTCCCCACTAGGTCGGACTCCAGTCCCCAGCTGCTGGTGCTAGTGGCCTCTGAGAGGTTGGACCCGGCAGGAGGAAGTAGAGCCCTGGGACATTCCTTTGCAGGTTGTTGTAGGACCCGAGTCTGCTCTCCCTCTGTCTGCTGTGAGGTGAAGTTCCTCACCATACACTCCTGCCATGATGACGCTCTGTCCAAGGACATAGGACAAAGTGACTGTGGTCTAAGCCTTCAGAAACCACGAACTGAAAATAAGTGATCCCTTCATTTATTTTGTTGTTGCCACGATAACGAGAACACTATGAGAAGTGTTTGCTGTTGCTGGAGCTGATGATGTGGTCTTTAGACCTTTGGAAGCGGTTGTGGGAGACATTTGAAGACGTTGGAAAAGCAGGCTAGGGAAGTCCTGAAGTGTTGTATGCTCATCTTAATGGGCAGTTCTGGTGAGAACTCGGAGATCAGAACTCCAGTGAGAATGCAGGCGGTGAAGACCGGGGCTTCAGACCAGCACATGGGAACTGGACCAAGGCTCATGTCAGTCTGCCAAAGAATTTTTCTATGCATCTCTACATCCTGAGACTTTGTGGGATTTATGAGAGACAGGGTTTAAAGGCAACAAAGCTGACACCCCCCTCCTTCTCTCCCTCCATCCGTCCTCCTTTCTTTTTTCTTTTTCTTTTGGAGATGCTGAGGACTGAACTCAAGGCCTTGTGCATGTTAAATAAGTACTCTGCCACTGAAATGTATCCATAATCCTTTTTTCTCCCATTAAAATTTTTTTTTAGATAGAATCTCACTAAGTTGCCCAGGCTGGTCTTGAACTTTCTTGGTAGGCCAGGAGGATCTTAAAGTCACAATCCTCCTGTGTCAGCTCCCTGAGTAGCTGTGGAACTAGGTCTGGCTTTCCAGAGGAGATGTGAAGGAAACACACATGCAAACTGTGGCATGGTTACTTCCAGCTTCTTTTAGCCAGATTTACAAGGAGAATCAGGAGTAAAAAACGATTTGAAAATATGCAGCCTAGCTGGGTGTGATGGGGCACACTTTTAATACCAGCACTCAAGAGGTAGAGGCAGACGGATCTCTGTGAGTTCCAGGACAGCCAGAGATACATGGTGAAAAAAAGAAAAGGAAGGAAGGAAGGAAATAAGGAAGGAGGAAAATGTGAAGTCTGGTCACAGAAGAAACGTGTTTAAAGTTGAAGACAAGGAGGGTGTGGTCATTAAAGAGATTGGAGCCATTAAAAATAATCCAAGCACTTGCACCTTGAAGGTTATGGCAGAGGTACATTCTGCTCCCCTAAACTCCCCCATCTGTCTGTCTATTCACCTTTCTGTCTGTCTGCCTGTCTGTCTGTCATGAGGTGAACATGCTCCTGCCACTAATAATGTTCTTCCAGGTACACAGGACCATGGGACCATGAACTGATTCCTCAAAACCTTGATCCCAAATAAGCAATTACTCCCTAGAATTTGTGTGGGCTTTTATTTATTCAGTGATCCTGCCACAGCACGGACAGTGACTAGTCCGGTGGCGCTGAACAAGGTCAAATGTTCTGCTTTTGTTCAAAACTAGCCCAGAGCCACACCACTGTCACAGCAAGACTTGTGCCAATAATCTCAAACTGTAGATACCCTTTGCTCATTATGATATTAAAAGGCACATAAAAATATCAGGAAAGGAAGGGAGGGGATTGGAGAGAGGAGGAAGAGGGGAGGGAAAGGTTTCATGTTTGTGTGTGTTGTGTGAAGTTGGAGCATTGGGGCTAAATTCTCCCTAATGAATGTTCTGATTCTGAAGCTGTGGGTGGCCTGCAGGAAGCCTCTCCTCCCAGGCATCCTCTCATTTCCCAGGGCTTAGAAGCCCAGAACTCTGAGGAGGGAACATGAAAATGCAACAGGCAACCCAGTCAAGCCATAGAAGGGCAGTGACCAGGCCCTGAAAAGCCACTATCGCTTCACCTGGCGGGGACCTTTCCTACTTTCAAGTCTGGCAGAGCCTGAGAATTCACCTTAGACCTTGACTAGAAGCCATTGCCCACCAGACAGAGAAACCAACAGAGACTCTGGAACTTTTGCAGAGGTGAAGCAGCCACGTTGGACACTATGGACACAGGGTTGCCAAAAGAAGACTTGTAAAGACTAGAGCAAGAAGACTAAGGTGGCTTCTCTTAGCTAATGTCAGGAGCTGGAGATTTCCATCACACAAGTCCACAGACCTGAACTTGGCCAATGCTTCTGAAGGAAGCAGGTACTTTCCAGAAGCCCTCCCCACTGGCACCTTTGTCTTAGCCTCACAGCAAACACATCACCTGAGCCATCTTGAAGGTTTTGGACACAGAACTGCGAGCCGATAAATGGTTGCTCTGAACACGGTATCATATTTGTGGCCATTTGTTATGGCAACAACAGAAAACTAATACAGAAGTAGAACTGAACCTAACCACCCCCCCACACACACACACTCTGTGGTCCTGCTCCCATCGGAGAAGCGTGCCCCAAGACTCACGCAGAAATGCTTAGCACAGCACCATTTGCCACAGCCTTAATCTGGAAACGATCCAAATGCCTATCAGCAAAAAGGATAAGTCAATTATGCTGTCGGATGTGGCAGCAATGGAGAAGGACTTATAACCGTTTCATGACGTGAAGAGAATCAGAAACAGCACCTACCGTACCATGCAAGTAACTCAGCACAGGGAACTGTGTGGTTAGGGGTGGGAGAACGGTGACCTTGAGGGCCTATGACTGCACAGGGGAAAAGGAGGAGGCTGGGGGGAGGAGTGTGAAGTTTCATGTGGAGATCTGGAGGAGGGGTCCTGTCTGTACAGGTGGGCTCAGCTTGGAAGACTTTACTAAACCATCCACTTGAAGCCTGTCCTATTTCTTATATATATGTTACATTTCAGAGAGAGGGCTGTTTTTAAAATAGCAAACATACCTCTGTTCACAGCAGGCATTTGACATCGTGGAGTTTGTAGTCTGTTAACACCAGGGATATTGCTGTCGTGTGTAGATCTAAATACAATACTGGATTTGAACCAATATGTTTACGTATGCTGGCTCAAATGCTCTGCCTAGTGAGCTACATCTCCTCCACCCAAGTCTTTCTTTGACTTAGATAGGAATATTTGTAGCAAGCATGGTGGTGCACACTGTAATCCTAGCACTTGAGGGCTGAGGCAGGAGGTTCATGAGTTCCAGGCCAGCCTGGACTACATAATGCTAAAAACCAAAGCAGTCTTCAAGGTCAGGTGTGGTCCTCTTGTCATAGTTTCCCCACCCTAACTCACTGGGCATTCATCTCCAGCTGGGGCCAAGGACTGATGCAGTAATTGATCATATCCACTGGTGCAAGATTAACTGGTCATCAGAGCAGCAGTGGTGGGTCTTGTGTGTGCTTCCGC
>JAQHUG010000388.1:316626-374622 GCA_028555095.1 Dicrostonyx torquatus | reverse complement strand
TGCACAGTGGGTAGATATGAAGAGATATAACGGCAGCCTCCTCTCATCACCAAGTTTTGCCGTCTTCCAAGAAGGCTTATGAGACTTCAGACTTATGTTAGATAAAGAGGAGGTGGAGAGAGCCCTTCCCTTCCCCTGACCCCACATGTGTGAAGTAATAGTTGCTACCCCTTCTCATCCCCAACAAGATCTGTTGTCCCCAAGAGGGAGCTCTTTTCTGTGCATTTTTTCTAACACTTAAGAAAAAAAAACTCAACGTATCTGAACAGCTAAGCCATCCTCATACTCTGGAAGAAGGCACACAGTCCTGAGTCAGTTCACAGCCACGGGAAGGCCATGAAATTTTCTCAACTTCATCCAACTTTGGAATCCAGACAAAACTAGTCTGAAACTGGGTTAGGAAAGCTTCAAGAATCTTCTGTAAAGTAGAGTTTCTCTCTCTCTAGCTTTTTGAGACAGGGTTTCTCTCTGTAGCTTTGGTTGACCTGGAACTCTGTAGACCAGGCTGGCCTCAAACTCACAGAGATCCACCTGCCTCTGCCTCCTGAGTGCTAGGATTAAAGGCGTGTGCCACCACCATCTGGCTTATTTGTTTCTTAATGTGTGTGTGTGTGTGTGTGTATACAAAAAAATTCTCACTGCCAGATTAGTTTAACTTGGAGAATACTGGGGTTTGGGAGCAGGTGGCTCTTGGCTATTTCATTTTCTTTGATGGTCACTGGTCCATATGAGTTTTCTGGAAACCATCTAAACACACAGCCTAAGAGCAGGGGGCAGGTGTCTGCCATCAAGCTCTGCATGCCCTCTGCTTTAGGAATGCTTGCTCTCCTTGTCTGAATTTGCAGGTGAAGATAACAGTATCATTCTCATGGAAGTACTGAGATAGTTAAAAAAAAAAAGTGGTATGTCTGCCCTGCTATTGCTTCTTGGGGCAATTTCATAACTGCATTTATAAGAAAGTCTTTGTACAGATGATCATAACTGCCAAAAGATTCTAAACATTCTTTCTCCCAGCTGCTTCCAGATGCCACTTTGCATTCTTTTTTTTTTTTGGTTTTGTTTGTTTGTTTTTGGGTTTTTGTTTGTTTGTTTTGTTTTGTTTTGAGGCAGGGTTGCTCTGTAGCTTTGGAGCCTGTCCTGGAATTAGCTTTTGTAGACCAGGCTGGCCTCGAACTCACAGAGATCCACCTGCCTCTGCCTCCTGAGTACTGGGATTAAAGGGGTGCACCACACCGCCCGGCTCACTTAGCATTTTTGCACTTCATATTTATCTCTCTTATTCTTGTGGCTTTGATATTTTTTCTTTTTTACTTTCTAATGTTTGTGTGTGTGTGTGTGTGTGTGTGTTCATGTGTGGGTGGATGCACATGAATACAGGTATGTGTTCATGTATGTGGAGGCCAGAAAACAACCTCAAATTTCTTTCCACCTTTTTATTTTCGGAGACAGGAACTCACTGTCAGGCCAGGCTGACTGGAACAAGGCTCAGGGAACTATGTGCCTCCACCTTCCCAGCACCAGGATAACAAGTGGCTGGTACCACCCCAGGCCTTTTGTAGTGGGTTCAGAGGACTGAACTTGGGTCTTCATACTGTACAAGACGAGCACTTTCCTGAGCCATTCTCCACACAGCCCACCTTGCTCTCTCTTCTAGTTTCTTGATCCTTGTGCCTATCTTTATTATTCTCTTTTGCTTGAGTTTGCTTTGTTCATCAGAGCCAAATTCTTAAGTGCTAAGTGTATTTTCTGAGATCTGTAGCAAATGCTTGCCAGGTCATGCTGTTTCTATGAAATTTGGCATTCATACATTTTTCAGGAATTTATTTTTCTTCATAAGTGTGAAACCTTAAAAATTTATTTTCAATTCTATTAACATTGTTATACCAAAAAAACTTACGATGCCAACTTTGGAATTTCCTGACAGTCCTCTGTGGACTGAAAGTTGATTTCCCTTTAATTTCCATTGCATGATCAGAAAGCATTTGCCTGGAGGTATAAATATGCCCTATGAGCCCAGTTAAAGACTGACACTCCAAACTTCAAAATCTGTATTCAGCTTTGACCTGTCTGACCTTTCTATTGTAAGAGCAGTGTATTCAAATTTTAAACAGAACTTGATTTTTTTTCTATGATAATGTCAATTATTATATACCCAGTTGCCATTATATGAAATATATAAGGGTGGATGCTTTTGTATCTCATTATTTTGCTACATTTGTTATTTCCTCAGGATCCTTACAAATGCTCACCAATTTGCCTGAGCCATTTGTAATTCCTGGTGATAGTAGCATTTAATTATAGTCACATTCATTTTCTTTTTTTTTTTGTATTTACTTTTTTTTTTTTGGTTTTTTGAGACAGGGTTTCTCTGTGGCTTTGGAGCCTGTCCTGGAACTAGCTCTTGTAGACCAGGCTGGTCTCAAACTCACAGAGATCCACCTGCCTCTGCCTCCTGAGTGCTGGGATTAAAGGCGTGCGCCACCACTGCCCGGCCTTGTATTTACTTTTAATTTTTTTTTCTTTTCCTGACTGAATTTCCTTCTGGCTCATGTAACAAATTTTAATTTTCCATTAACTTCTTCAGTTTCTTTTATTTTTTATATGTATGTTTTACCTGCATGTATGTCTGTGCATCATGTGTATGCCTGGTGCCCGCAGAGATGAGAAGAGGCTGTCCATCCCCTGGAACTGGAGTTACAGACAGCTGTGAGCTGCCATATAGGTCTGGGAACCAAACTCAGGCCCTCTGGAAGAGCAAGTGTTCTTAACTGTTGAGCCATCTCTCTAGCCCTTTAAAATATCAGGTCTCCAGTTCTGTGACCCTCAATGCTAAGCAGGTCTTTAGCAGGCTCTCACATCCCTCTGGCTCTCTGCTTCATCTCCACTTCTATCACTGAAACATGTATCCTTCTGTAACTTTACCTTGAAGTCCTGTGGTCAAAACATGTATTCAAAGGTTTCCAAATGATCTCTTATAAAGTATCTGGGTTCTTCAGAGATGTCTCTACAGTTAATGTGGACATGTGCAGCTACATGAATGCTGGTCACACTGAATACCGTATGTATATCAGCAAACATGTCTCTGCTTGTAGCTCTGCCTATAAAAATCAGATTTGTATACCTTTTGTATACATTAGTTAATAGACATTAAAAAAATCTGGTTGCTAGCCAAGCAGTGGTGGCACACAGCTTTAATCCCAGCACTCAGTAGGCAGAGGCAGGTGGATTTCTGTGAGTTCCAGACCACTCTGGACTACAAAGTGAGTTCTGGAACAGCCAGAACTATAACACACAGAAATCCTCTCTTGAAAAACAAAACCAACCCCCTCCTCAAAAAAATCTGGTTGCTTAACAAAAAAAAATTTTTTTAAATTTTTTAAAAAATCAATGGGACATCAATGACTATATATTATTATAAACACATGTGTATTCATATGTGTGTTATGGGTGTAATTGTGTAGGTAGAGGATAACAAACACGTGGAAAATGTTAACATCTGGGGGTCGGAAAAGGACATACAGGAATTCTTTGTTATATTCTTTCTGCTTTTCTATCAGTCTGAAGTTACTTCAAAATTAATACTTGAAGACTAATGGGATCAATCAACATGGCACAGGAATCAGCTTTGGGGGGGCACAGCTGTGGCAGTTTAAGTCTCAGAAGGAACAATGAGACGTTCAGAGAGAAAAGCCAGAAAAGCAGAGTCTGGTGAGACCATGCAAGTGGCCTTCACGCTGTGCCCATTTGAACACCAAGGACTACACAGAAAAAGCAAAGCGCAAAGGCCTTCTTCAGGAAGCAGCCCTTGCTCATGCAAAGATGCGCTTCCTGACAGCACGTGTCAGCAAATGACAGTCACTGGATAGATGAATTGAGGAAGTCACTCTTCCTTAAGGCCCCGTGAGATTCCCACTCACATGCGATGATCAGCTAAGGCTGACAGTATGAAAAGTGTGACAGATGGGGCATCCCCAAGGTAAGCCCACGCAGACAAGCTTCTCATCATAGGAGGAAAACGTAACTGAGATTAGACTGTCATCCCTCTAGTCAAGTGGTCAGCTTTAGTGTCTATGACCATGGGCCACAGAGATATGCAACGTCTTTGGGTGTGATTTAACACATTATCACTTAAATGTATGATTACCGAAAGATCATGTGGACCTGTCTGAGCTTGAGGAATACCTCCCAGATTCCAGAAAATTGGAGAAAGGGAAAGAAAAGTCAGTGTAACCTTATGGAAGCTGCTACATGTGACTAGAGGATGAACATCTTACAGGACAACCTGTTTTAACCTTTTTCTGTTGCTCTAACAGAATACCCAAGATCAGGCAATTTATAGAGAAATGCATTTGGTTCCCAGTTCTGGAAGTTAAGGAGCACTGCTTAGCCTCAGGCAAGGGCCTCTTGCTGGAAGAGAGTATAGTAGAAGTGCAGAAAGGGGATGCAGGCGCATGCTCACCAGAAACACAAAGCAGTCCGTGACCTGCTTGGCAACAACCCACCCTTGGGGCAACTAACCTAGTCCAATACTTAACTCATTCTCATGAGACCCAACCCAGACTAAGAGAACACACCCCATTTCTAAAGAAAGACATTAGTCCCATCATGAGAGCCTCTTGAGATCCAATCACCTCCCACTAGGCTCCACCTGTTGAAGGCATCACCACCTCTCAATTCTGATTATTCTGGGGACCAACTTGTCATCACATGAACCTCTGGGACAAATAGTATCCATAACAGTCAGGCTTGGGAGTCAACTTGATGAAATTTGGACCTATCTAGGAGACACATCTCTGGACATGTCACCGAGGGCATCTCCAGAGAGTTGTGACTGAAGAAATAACCATCCTGAAATTGGACAGAGCAGTTCCATTGGTTGTGTGTGTATGTGTTCCCCAGACTAAGTAAAAAGAAGAGAAATTGAGTCAAGCCACCAAACATTCCCCATGATGACAGACCATACCCGCAAACTCTGAGCCAAAGTCCCCCTATGTTTGTAAGGTATTTTGTCACAGCAGTGAGCAGTGAGGAAAGGGACTAATCCAGGCCGTATCAAACCGGCACCAAACATTACCTTCACTGGGGATGAGAAAATAAACTTAAGAACACAACAGCTAGAAAGCCCAGCATCATCACAGATGATAAGGACAAATTATGCTCACAGTGACAAACTTTTGTTGGTGCTGGCTCACAATCGTCTCGCAGGCTCTGTAATGCTTCTATTGGCAGAGGTTCTCCTTGGATTCTCAGGGGTCTTTATAAACAAAAGAGAGTGAGGAGTGAAGCTGGTGAACACTCTGGGCCTCGGGCCTTGGAAAGGAGCAAGCCTATTGCTCACTTCTTTATCCCTGGGAAGGTGTGCTAGCTCTCCCCACTTCCTTTTTCACTGCTCTATGGTGGGGATATAGGTGAAATGATCTTGAATTTCCCTTCCAACTCCAAGACACCAAGACAGAGAACTGAAGCAGGAAAATGCTGTCACAATGATCCCTGGGCTTTTAAACCACAGAAGAGTATGTTGTTCCTGGCTTTGAGGCACAGCATGGGACCAGTTCCCAATGGTTCTAAGAGTATCCCTTTTACATTTAGCTGCAAGGGATGTAATTCTCCACCCTGCCATCCCATTACTGATGTTGCTGCTGACTGCTGATTCAAAATAACAACAAAAAAATATGTACCTAACCTCTACCTTATTGTCAAAGGTAACCTTATGCTTAAATTCACAGGAGCAGACACAGTCTTCAGAATAGTGTTGAGTAGCTGATCACTCACTACTTTTAAATACAAGTACACCTACTACAAAAAACAAAACCCCACCAACACAGACCATCAGTTAATAAAACAGTTCTGGAGCTGTCTACATTGAGAGATGGTAGGTCAAGAGAAGAGTTTCCCAACCTAGACCTTAACACCAAAACTGGTGCCAACTATCTGGACAGGTTCTAGTTCTGACAGAGAAAGCGAGCCTCGGGAGGAAGCCTGCTACTCCTGTGGTCTGACGTTTCAAGCATCCTCAGTATTTGGAAACAGAGGTGAGATGAGAACGGCTCATCCCGTGCACAAAATTACAAGCACGCAGGCACCATTAAGGCTTTAAGACACATAAGTAGAAACAGCTTGGCATGTTCTCCCGGTTACAGCTTGTGAGAATAAAGCTTCACCAATATTCTGAGCATATTATACAATTTTTAAAGTCAAAACTTACTGCCATTGTTTTGGAAACAGATGCAGGGATTTGCAGAAGATTTTCAGTAACAGAACTAACAGAGCAGTATTCTTACTTGGGGTTTGAAAACATTTGTGGATGTCTGAAATCACGACACTTCAACATCTATTTGTGTTAAGTTTGTAATCAAAATGGTGATGTGGAAAGATACAGTCAGTCAATTGTCACTTTAAAACACACAGGAATTGG
Organism: Dicrostonyx torquatus; assembly: GCA_028555095.1. Lineage (NCBI taxonomy): Eukaryota > Metazoa > Chordata > Mammalia > Rodentia > Cricetidae > Dicrostonyx > Dicrostonyx torquatus. Next base: position 368,207 of record JAQHUG010000388.1, on the reverse strand, counting down.
ACATGCTGTACATTTCTCTTTTAAAATGTAGTTTGTATTATTTTCCATCAATCAAAACACACATAATATATTTTATTATAAAATATTAGGCAATGTTACTTTTGAGTTTTGCAATTTGAAAGGTCACACCTGTATTTACTACCAGCATGAGACACCGGAGGAGTCACGGCAGAAACTAACCAGACGAACTCATACACCATCAGTACGACTCACACATCACGCAGCCCAGGCTGTTTCTGTTTTAGATGCAGGCCCAGACTGTCAGTAAGGGCCTATGGAGGGCTTTCTCCTTCTAACACCAGGGCTCTGGGCTTTGTGTTCTCAAGATGAGAGCATAGCCTGGTTCTGACTGCAGGCCTAAAGCTGCAAGGCACTATGCAGCCTGTGTTCCGAGGCCACTCTCCTACCCTGGCTGGACATGTCTGCCCTCCAGACCTGAGCTTCACATGGAAACCCAGATCTGGAAAGGGCAGTCCTACTTTTGGCTGAAACTAAGCCAACAACAACAACAACAAAAACTAACCTAGTGCAAATTCCAGATAATCATCAATTACCTGGTTTATAAAAATACATGTCCAAAATAGTGACTTCCAGGGTGTGTACAATATAAATTACAAAAATAAAATAGAAAAGATGAAAAAGTTGAGCACATTTTTTCAGTTCTTCATCCAACTTCGGCATTTGCCTACAGAGGTCAGTTTGAAACCTTTCGCATTGTCCCAGGACCCTGGCTCAGGAGAAAAGACCCTGAAACTGGGGTGAGGTATTTCTTTGGAGCCCTGTGGCCAGTCATAGGTGCACCTGCCTGATAGAAGAGGGTCTCTGCAGGAGACCCTATCCACACTAGCACAGGCTCCATCCACAACAGGCTCATTGGATATGCAGAGTAAGGGGGGAGCAGAAAGCCACTCTTTGGGGGCACCTTGCTCCAATTACAAGTGTCTCCTGTCAGTGGGACTTTGGATGAGCCTACCACAGCATGCTTCCTTTACAGTATAGGGCAGATAATGCAGCTTAAAAGCTTGCTTTCTATATTTCCCCTCTTAAAGACAGTTTTAATGAAGTCTTTTAACAGAATGTGCATCAGAGAGAAGACCACTGTAACATGTTAACATATGTATAGTGGTAACATTCATACCTGTGACTTCAGGCTTCCAGGGTCTAAATAACAGGTGTCTCTGCCTCCACTCACCCTAACACTTCCACTTTGTAACTAAAAATGTCTTTACATGATAGAAAGCTAGTCCTTATTTCAAGATTAATTTTGTTCATTAAAAGGTTCCAGTGATCAGACCAACCATTAGGATACAACTGGTGCAGACAGAATCATGTATCAGATGGCACTTTTCATAAAAGTTCTCCTCAAATTTCCTCCTAGAACACACTCCATAGCTCCCAAAGTAACTGAACACAAGATATGAATTGATAACAAAATAAGCTCAAGGGGGAAAACACTCCGAGCACAGACAGCCAAGGCATGACCATCCCAACTCCATTTCTGCAGCACAGAACACTCAGCATCTTACTAAATCCCGCGTAATTACAGACCAGGGTCCGAAAGTATCGATTTCAGGTGAGCAGTTTTAAATCAGAAAATACTCAAGAGTGAATTGCTACTCTCTAGGGTATTTCTTCTTATTCTTCTGAAGAATGTTTCCAGAACATTCATGTATTCCCCTTAAGAAAAGGAAATGCCTCCACAAAATGGAAAATGGCAGCAACAAACAGGCATAGTGAGCCTGGCCTCCCAAGAGACCAGGTGCTCCTTGTTGGGTGTGGCTTCTGTCAGTGAGAAAGACCAGTTCGGAGGTAAAGCTGCAGAAGGAAAGGCTGAGACCCAATCACCTTACACCCTTGAAGAAAGAGAAGGGAGCAGAGAACGGTGAGCTCTGGGGAGGGAAGCACTGTCCAGTGGCTATTCTGGAAAGGCCACTGTCCATTCTAGGCCAACACTAGGCCGTGGGTGCTTTGTGATAAGGAGGATTATAAATCCATGACCAGAGGACAAAGAAAAAGGAGATGCATGGGTTCAAGGTGATGTATGTCTTAAGCAGCATGGAATACAACTGGAAATTTTGTCATGCAGAACACTGTATTGTAAAGTTATCCCACACTGGGCAGTTTAAAGGACACAGAGTGTCTATATAAAGAACTTGGTTTTAGCAGCGGTAATTCTCAGCCCAAACATCACAAATTTAAGAAAAGCTGTATTTTTATTTATTAAATAAATTTAATTATATTTCTTCTGAAATACAAAATATAGAATAAATCAAACCATAAAAGTGGGTAAAATATGATAATATGATGGTGGCCAATTAATATACATAAATCTTTTTTTTTTTTGTGGACATACACCAAATTATTAAAGAGGATTGAGAGATTATTCTAGAAGCAGAACTACCTGGAAGATTATTTGGCATTTAAATACTGATTCCCAAAGTGCTACATGGGTAAGTTCAAGCAAGCATTTGTGGTCACATGCATACGAGTCTCCACGGTTACACATGAGCTGTCACCACGGACACCACACAACTTGGAAAAGAAACTCATCTATTCTAATTGCTCACCTGAAATGATCTTGAACAAAATTTCTAACAGTGTGGTTTGTACTTTTTCTTCAGACATAGTCTGCCTCATTTTATAGTCTAAGCAGGCAATCCTATTGGAACTGAGCAGGGGCAAGGCATCGTGTTTCTTACATGCAGAACATGGAGTTTTTCAATTTGGTTCCATCAACTCCCATGTGCTTAGGGTCATGGAAGCAAGAGTTCCTTCACAGACAAGCGCACTGTCTCCAACGTATCATCGACAGCCTTCAAGGGGTCCTGTTGAGGCATCGAGACTGCTGTCCGTGTCTGAGGCCAGTGTGTGCTCAGTGGACATGGACGAGATGTCGTTGATGGATGACGACTGAGAAGGGGTGGCCTTGCTGCTTACTGCTGCATCTGTGCTAAGAGAACCAAACGGAATAAAACCTGAGGCACAGCGTCCTGCACGCCAGGCACAGGGTGCCAGGCTACTTGTCACTCTGTACTTTGCAGTTCCCTGATCCAGTCAACTATACTTTGAGCTTCTGGGTTTTCCCTTGAGTCCTTTGGTTCGGTTTCCAGTCTTGGCTTTTCCTACAATAGTCTCTTTCTCTCTCCTGTAGACAGTGATTATGTGGCTACGTATGATCATGATTACTTAAAAGATACACCCACTGACTTCAAATAGACCTTAAAAGGAAATGGATAAATTTATCCCACAATTACCACAGGAGCCTTAGGCCTGAGTGGGAGTCAAGTGTCACGGGACATTTCATTTATAACAGACACACCTCATCTACAGAAAAAAAGCATCAGGATTCAAATAAATCTTTTGTGGTAAAAATGCTTCCTGAAATATACACCTAAAAAAGAAAAAAAAAGGTCAGTGCCTGCTATGAATTTTATTTTTGTTTAATGAGTCTAAAAACGTTATTTTAATTTCAAAGGTAAATAAAGCTGTCCTATTTCCTACTACCCATGTGTTAGTGTGGCTTGAGCAAAAATAAAACATGCAGGATCTTAGGTATGCACAGATGTCCATCTTTTTCTAAACTGGATGGGAACAGTGCAAAGAGGGCCACACATTTTGAGTCTTCAAATCTAACCTCTTTCTCTCTAAACAGCTGGCAGCAGCTGCTGCAAGTCACAACAGGAATGTCTCAATTGCAGTTAATTAGGGCCTGCCACCTCAAGAAAATGACTGCATCAGGTGTCTACATCACACCAGGGTGGCCCAAGTGGCATTAACACATCATTGCCATTTATAAACATTGAATAGGCAAAATAGTAGACAAGATTAAAGCAATCACCAACCTGAAGGCTGGTCCTTTACACCATTCTTGCTTCTTTCTTCCCAGTCCATCACTTCTTTGTAAATTAGTTCTTCAAAGAGAAACAGAAGTTAAGATGCTTTCTTGTTTCCCCTGCACCTGAACTCTGCCTCCACATTCCTGGAGCTACCCCGGGGCACTAGGATTTCTCAACTTCCTTTGGCTATCACATAAGTTACTAGAGGCTCAAATTAGCACACTGCAAGCATACACTGTGAGCACTACCATGAGTCTGTACATGTGTCGGCTGCCGACATGCCAGTGTGGAAAGTCTACAGTCAATGCTGAGTATGGCCCTTAGTTTCTAATGACCCTCCGTCTGAATGAAAACTTTCAAGTTTTGTTTCTTTGTTAACCAATTTAGTTCACTGTGGCTATGTGGCTGTGTACTAGTGATACCTTCTTGCCCATTTTTGGCAAGTTCCTTCAAACTAGATTTTAAAACAAAACTTATGACTTAGTAGACAAAGACATGGACCACAGTTGGGTTCCCCCATATCTGCTTAGACAGGCATCTTTGTAGGGAATATGTGGCCTGAACATTGGGTTTGCTCCACAAACTCCCATGTTATCAAGTCACTTAGACCACACATCAGAACATGATAATGGAAAGTCACATGAAAAGTCCTTGAGTTTCGGCTGAAGCAAACTAAGATGTCACAGACATTCTACTCTAACACTATTAGAGTCACCTTCTTCCCCAGCTGAGAAGTTGGAGGAGAGGACATTAGGGCTTCTGAGTCTCATGGTCCTTCCCAAAATGTTAGTATCAAAAAATAGTGAAAGCTGGTTCTGTAGGACTATGAAAATGTCCTAAGGATCAAAACACACTTCTTTACCTTTCCACTCTTCAATTGCATGCTCTCTTTCTTCTAATTGGGCATCATAAATTTGAGGTGGTGGCTGAAAATTAAATGAGATGTCAGGTCAATAGCTCAAAACTAATGGGGTATGATGGGCAGATAACACTACTTAGAATGTTTTGAATCTACTTATAATGTGGATTTAGTTTAATTAACATGTAAAATATTTCGTAAGTATATTTTATCAGTTTTTAAAAAAAATCAAACAATTAGAAGGTGATGGTGTTGCATGCCTTTAATCCCAGCACTCAGGAGACAGAGGCAGAAGGATTTCTGTGAGTTTGAGGCCAGCTTGGTCTACAAGAGCTAGTTCCAGGACAGGCACCAAAGCTACACAGAGAAACCCTGTCTCAAAAAACTAAAAAGAAAAAAAAAAATCAAACAACTAGAGTTAACCAAACCTCAATAATCATATAACCTCAAGATGCTCTGCAGACATAGCACATAGGCAGCCTGAGGTCCCCAGGGACAAGGGTGAGTGAGATCTGGTACTTTTTTTTTTAATGTTTGCTTCTTTATTTATTTATTTATTTATTTATTATGTATGCAATATTCTGCCTGAGTGTATGCCTGAAGGCCAGAAGAGGGCACCAGACCTCATTACAGGTGGTTGTGAGCCACCATGTGGTTGCTGGGAATTGAACTCAGGACCTTTGGAAGAGCAGGCAATGCTCTTAACCGCTGAGCCATCTCTCCAGCTCTGATCTGGTACTTTCTTAGGACACACTTTAGTTTACAATTCTTTATGACAGGACACCCATGCCCAAGCCACAAGTTTATGAATGTAACATTTCACAACTGGCTATTCATAAATCCAATTATTCTGATATAATGTCAAATGGCAGTTAAATCTATACTCAGTACACAGCAGTGTGTTCCACAGCTGGCCTGAAGTAAATGCCCCACTGTGCTATTTTACTCATAGCTAAAGATCATTCACACACGACAAAAACACATGAGAGGATGAGATGCCTAGATGCAGTGGCGGAGGTGTGAGCTATGAGTCACTTGGGAAGGCTACTTACTTAGCCTCCCTGATTCAAAGGTCTGAATAAGATGTAAGCAAAGCCCATGGCTTAGTGCCAGGTATGAAGCAGATGCTTCATGAATTATTATTACATATCAGCTTTATAAACATGAAGGCCAACTGATCACCACAGCACACTCATGCGCACTCCTGAGTACTCAATTCTGTAGCAACAGCTCTAGCAGCAAGTGCCCCCCAGGGTACTGACCTAGACTTCAGCTAGTACTTGTTCTGTTTCTAAAGTCAGGGCCCTGACCTGCTATCCTCATATAGCTGGACCAACAGACAGTGGGCCCTGGAGAGAAAAGTAGTGAGCCCTCTATACAGACATCTTTTCCAAACAGACACTTACCGCTTCTGCTTCAGCAGGGTCATACCAAACAGTAATATATGGGTGACGCAAGGCTTCATCCACAGAGATCCGCTTGTCAGGATCAATCACTAACATTTTCGATAACAAATCTCTGGCTTGACTCGCTAGGGTGCAAACAAATGACGTACTTACATTGGTACCGTGGAAAAGAGGAAACCACACAATAAAAAACTGAATGTGAGTGGAAAGTACAGAATACGCTGACTTTAGAAAAATTAAGGGGTTCAAGATCAACACAGCTCACAACCTTTAACAGTCCAATGGCCACTATTACAGACCAGGCTTTTGTCATGTGAGGTAGAGGCACTACAGATGGTAGCTCAGACCAGTGTCCAGATGACCTGAAGCTATGAGACCACAGCAAAGAAGACAGTAAAAGCCTCTCTCATTATGGCGCTGCCAGGGTGTGGATATGAAGTGCCATGAGCGCTGTGTGCTGACGTAAGGACCTTCGCAGCACCCATAGTTCAAATGGTAGAGAGACAAGTGCAGAATAAAAGAATGCCTTACTTTTTATTTTGTCTCGCTCAGATTCTGATGGAAATATCCAATCTGGAAAGAGCTCTTCAAATTTGATTCCAGGGTATTTTGGCCTGTTTTCCACATAATTCCTCACGGTTGGTTGAAGTTTCTTCATGAACTCTGCGGATGGTGTTCCTAGCTGTTCAATAACTTTATTCCATTGATCAATATCTAAGGATTCTCTTGAGGAAAATACAACTGAAAGGCTTCATAGTCAAAATATATACAGTACCATCATGCAAAAGAAAATTATATTCATATCTATGGACAAGTAACTACACCACCCCACAGGATCAGCAAAAACATTTTAGAATAATATTTAAATGAGGTTTGAGTTTCTAAATTACTTAACTAAAACTCTTACTCTCTGCATCTTAAAAACTATAATCATCGATCATTAAATCAACATAATCTATATGTTTTCTGTTATAATTCAAAATAAAATTATGACAAAAATGATTCAGCCTATAATATAAATGTAAAAATGAAATAAATATTATATAAGCAAATTGAAATCAATCTTCAGACTAAAGCTCCCTTTGACTCACAGGTCTCTAAAGGAGAGAAAAACTGAAGAGACCATCTGACCTCTCTCACAGCTGGGCAGCAGAGTCTGTGAGACAGGCTGACCAAGGGAAGCATGGAGAGGGAAGGGACAGGGGCCCAGGCTCTGGCCTTTCCCACAGACCACACTCCCTCCTGAAAGTGCCGTAGACAATGATGCTTTCAGAGGCCATTCTGTTTCACCTGGCACCAGCCCAGCCCTTCAGCATCTGGTGATGTGTGGTTTCTTCCTTTCAGCATACATGACCTGGGTTTCATTGTCAGTGTGTACTACCCTCCTCCTCAGGAGCACTTCCTCACCTGTACATGCAGGTGACACCAGCATTGCCTAGCTCTCAGGGTGCTCGTGAGGCTTAGGGTGACTGGGACAATGTTTGTGGAAAGTGACACTGAAGCTGTAAACAGTCACACGAGACAATGCAAGCTATGAAATCACATGAGCAGGTGCTTGGAAAGTGACAGGCTTCCTCAGAACATGCATCACACAGACTCAGTCTTCCAGTCTTCCTGTGGAGGACCTACTCAGGAAATGGGTTCAGAAGGTCAAATCCTGAGTGTCCTTCTCTTTTCACACACTTTGACAAACTGGGATTATGTACTTATTTTATTTAGTTGCTTGGCCAAAAACAGGAAACCTGGCTCATGTTATCCCTCTCTCCTTGTACTTTTAACACCTTTTATTCATACTCATTCCTCACTATGAAGACATGATGCCCCCACCCCCATATCTCTGTGCTACTTACCACTGGGAACCATCTGGGCTTCTGGCTAAAAGCCAAGCCCACCTACTTCCTTCTCACCTACTGAAGGACAAGTGTCTCTTATTTCTTGCGGCCCCACCCGCAACAAGATCTCTACTGGAACCTTCTGCCATCATTCAGACATGAGGCTCTCTTCCAAGTTAACAACAACCACTTTCCTGTGACACCCTAGCCTGCTACTGATACCTGTGCCTAATTCTCACTCCTCATCCTCTCCTAACATTCTCTCATCAGGTTTCCCTCCAGCCATCTTGAGAATGGTTATGGGTATTAGGTTGCCAGGGGCAAACACTACACCCAAGGGTCAGTTCTGAGTTCTTTCTCCTTTTCCTTAGTCATTGACCCTTTGTTCATCTCTTCAATGCTTAGCGCCAGCTCAAGGTTTCTGTGCTATCAACAGACCAATGATTTCCACATTCCTTTCTTTATTCCAAATCTTTGCCTTGAATTGCAAACTTATAGAAAAGATACTCCAAGTCCACAAAATCATTTGAAGCAGATTCCAGGGCCAACCGACTGGCCTAGTGTGACCCCCACCATCTCTTTCTGGGTGACAAACAGCCTCTGCAGTGTCTCCTGTTTTTACTGTCCTCTAGTTAGCTTGGCAGTGAGCCTTTTATACCCTCACTTGGATGAAACGCCTAGAAATGGGCAAGTACTCAATATATGTATATCTGGATTAGTGCTACAGGATCATTTTGATAGACAGCAGGGAGGCAGCATGGGGTGGGAGTGGAGTTTACCTGGGAAACCATGGTGGGCCTTCTGGGTAGATGGAACACAGGTCTTTCATTTAAAAAAAAATAGGAAGCTATGGCCCTGAGTTTCTCCAGGATGTACAGATGCATGGGGAACCGTCTGAACTTGGGCTTCAGGTAGGCCCGCTGAAGAGTTTTCATTCTCAGAAGCCACAGTAAGGAGAGCAGTTACTTTTCTGCCAGCATCACAGGCAAACCTCTAGAGAACCTCAGCTTGGTTTCTGGAGTTTATATGTCACCCAAATTTTCAACCTAATCTTTGAAAAACTGAGCAAAACTTTCTTTAGAAAATGATAGGGCTGGAGAGATGGCTCAGAGGTTAAGAGCACTGACTGCTCTTCCAAAGGTCCTGAGTTCAATTCCCAGCAACCACATGGTGGCTCACAGCCATCTGTAATGGGGTCTGGTGCCCTCTTCTGGCGTGCGGGCATACATGGAAGGAATGTTGCATACATAATAAATAAATTTAAAAAAAAAAGAAAATGATATAAATTTCTGTGTGACTTTAAAGCACTTTAGGTGTCCTTATATATAAAACATAAGCTCTTGTAACATATACATGAAGTACTTTTAATTTTTTTTGCTTTGTTTTGTTTTGGTTTGGTTTGGTTTATCTGTGTAGCCCTGACTGTCCTGGAATTTAGACCAGGCTGAACTTAAACTTACAGAGATCCACCTGGCTCAGTCTCCCAAGTGCTGGGATTAAAGGCGTGTGCCACCACCGCCCAGCAGGAAAAGTAATTCTTAATGGGGGGAAAGAAAGGTAGAAAACAAGTAAGAACTGGCACAAATTTAATCTTAACTGCCACTTATAGTCCATCACAGTAAGCCCCCTTCACTGGTATTCCTAAGTCACTGGTTTTAGAATACCTTGACTTTCCTTAGTTGATTTTACTTGTAAAATAAAGACTTATTTATAACTTGGAACAGATAAATCCAAGGTAAAGTTATGGGAAAAATGCCAGAGAAATTATTAGAGCAAAATAAAATGCTATATTTAATTTTGCATATTTTATAACTTATCATGAGGAAAATGTAAAGAACAATAAATATAAAATGAGTGGAATAAAGTATTTCATCTTATGCACATGTTGTGAGGAATTCATATTTTAAAAATGTTATCCTCATGAAATTATAAAAACGAAAGCACTTTTTGTGAAGTAGGCACACTCCAAACCCTGACTGCAGAGCCTGTTCCCTTGAACTATGGGTCTGCTACCAGACAGAGGTCACTACAAGCTTTCACAACAAACACAAAATCAAAGGCCAATGAAAATATGAGGGTTAGAACACAAATGAAGACGCACACTAGCGTAAAGAATGTGAAAGATGGAAGAACGCACAAGGGGAGAGAGCTAGCGCCGCTGTGCTGTCTGCTCCCTTTACCCTCCACACTATACGACTTGATGACCACAGTATGAGTCATCTTTTGTGTTTAAATTTACCTTCCCCAGTGTGTCACAGATACCCTGCTACCTAGAGTCTTGAGAAATGTCTATAAACTGTCAACTAAGCAACAAATGTGAAAGTGTGATATATCGATCCTGACACGATTTTCATCTAACCGTTTCACCTAAGTCTGCACAGTCTGCTGCAGCTCCTCTGATATCATACCAGTAACTAACAAAATCATCTATGACTTAAATAACACATGCATGTTAGCCTATTTAATTCAGAAGGCACCTCTTCTGGTTAATGGAATGAACTAATTTATAAAATAGTATTTCCACTTAAATACCAGAATATATTTATCAAAGATAAATGACTTTACACATCCAGCTATTTTGGTAAAGAGCTAATATGACTTACTTTAGCTTAACTCTAAGTCTTTATAAAACTGTCACAGGTATTTGAGTGAAAAGAAGAAAATGCAAAACTGAACCACTTGGTCTGTGACATTGATTTAACAAATGAAACAAAGGCCCCCTGAGAACGCAGTCTGCATCCCGACAGTTCCTTCTGAGCATTCAGTTCAGTAAGTAGGCGCAACCATGCTGCCCTTGGCATGGAAATCATGGCCAGGGTCAAGGTCCTGGGGAAGGATACGGTCAGTGCCTTGGAATATCACACAACCTTTCACCAGCTCTCCCATGATGCAACCCACTGACCAGATATCAACTGAAAATAAAATGAAATGATAAAATTATGAAGTGTCATGAACAAAACAAAAATGAGGAAAAAGGAAGTCTAACAGTGTAGTAGACACACAAACATGGAAAAATAAGTGGCTAGCTAAGAGTGAACTTTTTACACATATGATGATTGCTCATCTCTATTTTAGCCTTCAGTTTGCAGCAATCTGTGGTTTTAGTGCCAATACTTTACAGCTTAAAAACAAAACAAAAAAAAGGAACAAATAAACAAAAAAACCAGACACAGAAAGTGCCAATGAACATGAAATTCTCAGGGCCACACCCCCCAGCCCACCCCAGCCTCCATGGCCGAGGGCTGGTCTCTCCCTGTGAAGGATACAGTCTCTTCCTGGGAACAGGACTTTGTGGAGTACCATTTCTGCCATGATGCACCCGACAGACCAGATGTCCACTACCAAATACCAGGTGGTTAAAAAAACAGCCAGAGAGCCTTGCATCTCTGTTTCTAAACCACCTCCCAATCACAGGTAGCCCCAGTAAACACTCATCAGGTGGAACTTCTGTAAAATCCTAACACCAAATCTGAATGATCATTTTCTAAACTGCCGCAAGAGAAATGCAGCAGCCAATAAGGACAGACTGGACTCGGGGCAAGGCCCTGCTTGAACATGGTTCTGTGGTGTCTGTCCTGGTTGGGGTCAAGCATGGAGCTTGGCTGATCTTGTGCCTCAGCCATGGAAGGGAGAGCTAAACACAGGCAGCTACTCGAGGGCACTGTGCCTCTTAGACCAGGCTACAAAGTATCAATATAAACTCACAGCCAAACTTATCTCAAAAGACTCCAGTGAGTTTCCACTGCTGTTCTTTCTGTTACTCTTATGTTATAATCACACACATTTGTTAAAAGCTGAAGTTTCGCTTATGTTTAGTTGACACTGCTAGAACAAGGGAAGTTTTGATGTCAAAAACACCAGCTTTACATGAAAGAAAACACAGTTCATTATTCCATTCACATTAGGGCAAAAAAAAGAAGTAGTAAAACCAGTCTACAGTGTTGGCGACCAGGGACACAGGTCCCAGGGCTGCAGGCTGTGTGGGTGTGCTGCACATTAAGCACTGCACTTCTGTGAACACACACTACTCTAATCACAAGTAAAATATTTCAAGACCAGCATAGTAGCAGCCTTTAACTCCAGCATTCAGGAGGCAGAGGCAGGCAGAGTTCTATGAGTTTGAAGACAGCCAGAGTTGGGGAAAAAATTTTGACAAGTGGGAATACAAAATAAATGATTTCTTATTTGTGGATTACAGGCATCTATATACAGTACAGTGCTCACACTGAATCTCACATGGTCCTTGAGTGAGGATAAGAGCACTACTTTACTGTTTAGTGCCTGTAGTCCTAACTGTACTTACCATTCTCTTTGTAGCCCATGCCCAGGATGACTTCTGGAGCACGATAGTAGCGAGTCACTACATAGGGAGTCATCATAAAATTGGTGCAGGCTGTCCGGGCCAGGCCAAAGTCAAGGATCTTGAGAGTGCAGTCTGATTTTACTACAATGTTGCTAGGCTTCAAATCCTAGAAGACAAATAGTTTAGCTATTTAAATGAATCACGGCATACTAAACACACAGTTTATACCGGCAAGGGGTTGTGAGCAGCTATTCAAGCATCTGAGAATGGAAAGGAGGGAGGTAGAATGGCATCGTGGGGGTGTGAGACTCCATCTCCAAACAAATCAGATGGCCTCTCACTACCACTTGCTTCTTTGCTCAAAACCTGAGAGCCTGCAAGTCTCTTATCATCGTGGGGTGACATTTGCACATAACCTACACACCCTCTGGGATCCTCTTAACTCATTACTAAATGACTATAATACCTAAAACAATGTTATTGTTTAGAGACACAAAAAAGTCTGTATGTGTTCAGTACAGATGAAACTTTTGTTTTCCAAATACTTTTGATCTGTGGTTAGCTGAATCCATGGATGTAGAACCCAAGGGTATGGAGGTACTTTGGGTAGCAGTCCTTGGCATCTAGGCTGCATGAGCAAGGATGGTTGCAACAGCACTGCTTCTAACAAAGACAAACAAATAGCTCTCCTAAGACACCCTCATGGCTACCCCCAGCTTTCTGTAGGGCTCACTCAAATGTCCTTTATTATTAAGCAAGGACTTCTGAGTCTGAGTAAAACGACAGCCCCTTCCCTGCCCCAGTGCAATCTCCTCGGTACTGCACTAGACTTCCACGTGACATTTAACATCCTGCAGTTTGCCATTGCCTGTTACCTCCATTTAAATAGTGTCTGGAAGAGTGTTAACACACAGAAGTCACTGAAAATGAGTGTTTGCTGACTGAATGGAGTATGAATAGGATCATCTGTATTTTCCTCATCCATCGGCCCGAGAACAGCATCCCTTACGCCACAGTGGAAGAAGAGTTGATTGGAGAATTCGTAGTATTCCATCCGCCATGGGAAGGAAATCAACTTCCTCTGAAGGGACTCGGAGACTGGTCAAAAGTGCTGCACCTTCCAGCACTGGGTATACCAGAAAACCAGTGGCTGTCTCCTGGTCACAGACATGCAGGGTGAGCAGGCTGCACCACCCAGTTCTGGGGATGCTGTGGGCTCTGGGGTGTTTTTAGGGGTAGGAGGAAGAAGGGAGGAAAGTAAAGAGGAGGAGAGGCCTACTGGGTACCAACAAGCATCTTCTCCCTAAGATGTTATTCACGTCCAGTTGGAAATGAAGCTTGGCAATGGATGATTGGCCAAATGAAGTAATAAAATTAATATCAATAACAAAAAAGACAAACAAATATAGCACTGGAAACCACTCAACAGAGAAAGCCTTCATCTGTCAAAGGAGCCTTAGAGAATGGGAAAACAGCCCCTAGTCTAAAAACTATGGTGATGAGAACAGCTTTCTCCTTAACTGCCATCTGCTGGACAACTAGGATAATAAAAATACAGCTCTGGATGTGTCAGGACACCTTGCGCTCTGTCCAAGGTGTGAGAGGCAACTGATGCCTGCCAAAGAAGTAAGTGAAAAGGTCCCTGAGGTTCCTCAGCTCTCCCCCACACCCACAGCCTTCACAATACAGTCAGCATCTCAAAACTCAACTATCTAGTGACTTGACATTTTCAGTGCCAAAGTGGCAGAATCAAGACAGTTCTGCCCCTTCAAATCTTGAGGACCATCCAAAACACAGAAAATAAAAAACATAAGTAAAGACAGGAGGATAGTTGAGACCTGCAGAGGTCATGGGAATGGTTAGTACAACATGGACGCCATAGGGGTGGCTAACAAAAAGATCCAAAATAGGCAAGAACAGAAAAGCTGGCCGTGTGTGTGTGTGTGTGTGTGTGTGTGTGTGTGTGTGTGTGTGTGTGTATGAGAGAGAGACAGAGAAACTCCAGCTTAACCACCACTATTACTTGTTCAACTCTCAAATCCAGAACCACCAACTGAAGAGATGTCCTAGGAAGGAGAACCCTACACATCTTTTTTTTTTTTCTTTTTTTGGTTTTTCGAGACAGGGTTTCTCTGTGGCTTTGGAGCCTGCGCTGGAACTAGCTCTTGTAGACCAGGCTGGTCTCGAACTCACAAAGATCCACCTGCCTCTGCCTCCCGAGTGCTGGGATTAAAGGCGTGCGCCACTACTGCCCGGCAACCCTACACATCTTGACAAGTGTTTACTGTCTGGATTTCCTTGGTCTTTGCTCATAGGTAACAAAGCCATTTATTCAGGAGGCAACATAGTGGTAAATGAGAATGAATAGAAACTTTGAGGATGACTGAATACAAATTTAAGTGTGTGCTGAGCTGGAAGACCCTAAGTGCACACCTCCTCTACTTCGGGGGAGTTTGGTGAAGTCCAGAGAATAACTGGAGTCTGAACCAAATCCCCTCAGATGTTAGGGTAGAGATGGAGAGTTAACACAGACCTGGGGTAACTGCAAGAGAGCATCACCGTCTATCCCATATAAGTGGGAATGGTTTCTTACCCTTGTTTACAATCAGCAGGAGAAATGCATCGGCATAATTGACATGCCATCCCCAAGGTCTTACTCCACTTTTGTATCTACTGAGCCAGGACAGAAACTGCAACCATATGTAGTGGTCACAGCCATCCTCCAGGATCCATGTAGTATCTTCAAGGACCAGAGAAGTGAATTATACCTGAGTCCTAAGAAGGATCCTGATTCCTGCATCCCTGAGATTTTAATGGTGGTATTAATAATGTCTATCTGTCTCTACACTCCCAGGGTGCAGTGATTCTCTCGAGCTGTCTGCTAATGAGGTAGCTTCAGGTGTCTATTTGGCTTTCCCCATATTTGTAGCTCTTACCTCACAGGTCAAAGAACCAATCTACAGGTTACTTGTTATTAGAGGCAAAGATAAGCAGACATTTGTGTAAAGCTTTGTACAGGACCAAACAAATTTAAAGGGAACTCAGAGAAGAGGAAAATCAATGCAGCCAGCTCACATGTTACAAAATTAAAAGGGAACTCAGAGAAGAGGAAAACCAATGCACTGAATAATAAAATATTTCAAAATTTTTTACACTCCAAGATGACAAAGCACACAGGCAACAAGCACAAGCACTACTGAAAGGAGCTTAAAGATTTTAAAAGAGATGTGCTGGCTAAAAGCACATCTTTTTCTGAGAAAGAATAAGTAAAGACCGAAGAAACTCAGATTTCTTAGATGTCGACAGCATGTGCTTCCCAGACTGAAGGGCCCCATGCTCGGTGCAGTTAGTAAGGAAAGGTCCACACTGAGAAAGAGTACAAAAAACTGTCTTAAGGTTTCCAAAGATGAATGCAGGACACTTAGAAAGAAGCAGTAAAAAGATCATGAGAAAGCTCCGGAGATG
Organism: Dicrostonyx torquatus; assembly: GCA_028555095.1. NCBI lineage: Eukaryota > Metazoa > Chordata > Mammalia > Rodentia > Cricetidae > Dicrostonyx > Dicrostonyx torquatus. Next base: position 352,506 of record JAQHUG010000388.1, on the reverse strand, counting down.
CTTACAATACCTCACTGTGATGGGTACCATGTCCACTACTGCAGGTGACTGATGTGTAACAAAGAACCCACATCTTACCCACACTATTAACCTTTGACAGAAAAAAATCTGCAGCCTCACTTCCCTTCCTGCATATTTTGTGTGTGTGTGTGTGAACATACATGTTGTGACATACATGTGGAAATCAGAGGTTAATTTACAGGAGTTAGTTCTCCCCTTCTACCATGTGTGTCTTCGGAGACTGAATCTGGGTCATCATGTTGATAGAAGGTACCTTTACTCACTGAACCATCTTGATGGTTCCCCACATAATATTTTAAGCAGTTATTGGAAGACACAGTACACCCAAAGAAGGGAGTAAACAGAGAGAAGGAGAGAATGGAAGTCAGGAAGTATGGAATCCAACATGGGAGGGAAGTGGGAAAAAAGTGTTAGGGGAGACTCAGGGGCACCCCTGCATTAGGTATTTGGGCAGTAGTCCAGAAGGAAGCAAGCCTGAAGATCCAGCATTGACTGAGATGCATCTGGGTGTGTTCACAATGTGGTAGGAAATGTAGGGTTCTAAGAGTAATAAGAACACACAGTCTCAGGCTGGTGAGGTGGCTCAGCTGGTAATGTGCTCGTTGTGCAAGCATGAGGTTCTGAGTTTGATTCACAGCACCATCTAAAAATCTGATATGACAGTGAATATTTGTAACCCAGCACTGGGAAGGAGAGAGCCAGATCTCTGGGGCTCATCCCAGTGAGACTCAAAAAACAAGATGGGCAGTTCCTGAGGAACCATACCTCAGGTGGACCTCTGAGCCTCTACAGACAGACAGACAGACAGACATCCCAAACACATGAACATGAATAACATGAGGACACATATAACACATAGTTCTAACCCCCTTAAAACAAGCAAACACACAACTTGGACAAATAGAGGATAAGTACTAACTCCAGGAACAAAATACTGAAGGGGAAAGAAATATAATTAAAGTATTATATAAGGCTCAGCTTTGAAAAACTTCCATATGATTATGAGGATATAAAATACCATGGACTCAACCAGAAATTCTAACTAAAGAGGAAGGGCAGGGGAAGAAACAGTTATAGGGATGAGGGCTGGGTTTGTGGACAAGGACTACATCACTATCTTATGTCCCAAACTGAAAAGGGCCAGTGAGATCTAAACACACTACCCTGAGATATGGAAATAAATTCATTGGATATGGAATTCAGGAAAAGAACTAAAACTCGGTCTGGTTATATAGCTTGGTGGTGAAGTGCTTTCTTAGCATTCACAAGGCTCCAGTTCCATCTCTGGCACCACATCCAAAACAAAACAAAACAAAAAAATCCAAAACACTTCTTTCTTTCTTTATTTTTATTATGTATACAATATTCTGTCTGCATGTATGCCCAAAGAAAAGAAGAGGGCACCATTATAGATGGTTGTGAGCCACCATGTGGTTGCTGGGAATTGAACTCAGGACCTTTAGAAGAGCAGGCAATGCTCTTAACCACTGAGCCATCTCTCCAGCCCCTCCAAAACACTTCTAAAGGAAGACAGAAATAGAAGCAAGGAGAAGAGGGGATCCAATTTTCATGAATTTTTATATAACTATTTGATCTTTGATGAAAGTACAAATGCAAACCAACCAATAACAATATGGTCAGCAAGTTACACTATTCTGTTAAGAGGAGTCCGACTTTGAAAACTCTCAGCCAATGAGGGACGTGTGTGCAGGCAGGCCTGCACTGGTGCAGGTGGACAGAGAAGCATCTGTGCAAAGCTGAAAGGAGGTGCAGGTTGCTACTGTGGGCCATCTCCAAGGGGCTGCAGGGCTGGCAGAGGCTTTCATTTTTCCAAAGTTTGTGAATTATAAAGTAAAAGTGGGGGCTGGAGAGATGGCTCAGCAGTTAAGAGCATCGCCTGCTCTTCCAAAGGTCCTGAGTTCAATTCCCAGCAACCACATGGTGGCTCACAACCATCTGTAATGAGGTCTGGTGCCCTCTTCTGTCCTGCAGGCATATACACAGAGAGGATATTGTATACATAATAAATACATAAATATTAAAAAAAAGTAAAAGTGGTAACGGTAAGGGATAAAACTTCTTTTGCCAGGGCTGGAGAGATGATTCAGTGGTTAAGAGCACTGGCTATTCTTCCAGAGGTCGTGAGTTCAATTCCCAGCAACCACATGGTGGCTCACAACCATCTGATCTGGTGCCCTCTTCCGGCATGTGGGCATACGTGGAAGCAGCATGTTGTATACATAATAAACAAATAAATCTTTAAAAAAACAAAAACAAAAAAACTTCTTTTGCCATGTTTCACTCTAAAAACTTTCAATAAGTAAAATTTCTGTTTATTGTGAAACCATTTTTGTTTCTTCAAGACAGAATCTTGCTATATGGCTTAAGCTGTCCCTGAACTTATGACTCTACTGTCTTAACATCTGAGTTCTGGCATTACAGGTGTGTGACAAATCAATTTAACAACAAAACCAAAGGTATATATCTCCATGTGAGATGCTGTTTAGAGGAAGAGGGCCAGTACTGCTTACATTGGACAGTTGGCACTCTGAATCTAACTTGGGCTCCTCACCCAGAGGCCTGTCATCCAGTTTAATGAACCTGTGCATTTAAAATCAACTCTGGTTTCAGTGCTGGTTGGTTTCAGTATTGGTATGTCAACGTACCTGTATATTTGAAACATCTCCTCAATGGCAGCTCATACCTTTCCCAAGTAGACACAGAAGTGAGTATATGGAGCAGGAGTGTACAAGGGATCCAGAAGGAACTGGTAAGATATGGTGGAGGTGTTGGGCAGGGAACAAGGTGACCATAGAACATTTTCTCAGGTCACCATGGGCTCCAAACACTGTGCTAAGCAAAACATATACTTCTTTGGACCCTATTTCATCTGCTTGTAGACAGCAATGCTGTCCCTCAGTTAAAGGACCAAATATTCCATGAAAAGGTGTGTACATGTCACAGTCTCATGGAGTCTCCAGGAAGTGGGGACATTCTTCCTGCCCTTACCTCTGATTTTGGGGGGAGAAACAAGTAAGGGAAAACATTTCCCCTCCAAAATTTAATACAGCTTGTGAATCTGGGAAATTATCATAAAGCATACATTTCATTAAAGGTGTATTTAGAGGGCTAAAGACATAGCTCAGTCTATGCCTCATTTGAACAGGATCCTAGGTTCCATCCTCAGTACCACACAGAAGGCAATGTATTTAAGAGACATTAAGAATACCTTTGGGATGTGGGTGGATGAAGAGATGGCTCAGTGATTAAGAGCACTTAATGGACCATGTTTTGGTACCTGACACACGGCGGCTCATAACCATCTATAACTCTAGTTCCAGGAGACCTGGTGCCTTTTCATGGCTTCCATTCATGCATGTGGTACAAAATATCCATACACATGAAATAAAATGAATATACCTTTTTTTGAAAAATGCCTTCTGTACGAGAGAAAACAGGATTGTACTTTACAAGCACCACATTGTTGGTGGAAAATTCAGTATCTTAAATAAAACCGAAAGGGATGCCTTCAGTTATTTAGAAGTCTGGGGGAATTTTCAAGAAATAGAATGGTTCACTGGAAATGTTTTAGTTACTATTTTAAAAGTGAACTTTGCCATCATAATGTCTATCACTTGGAACGACCACTTGGTGGCAGCAAAGGCTACACTTTGAATAACAACTTGGTTGTGGGAGTGCACAAGGGAGTGAAATGCTGACCCCAACATAGGCCTAACTGATCAGAAAGAATTCTGCCCAATGCTCTATTTCTGTATCTCATCGTGGTTTCCCTGCAAAAGGGGACTTCTTACTGTTGGAACAAAAAGTCTGGAGGCAGTCTATGCAAAAGAAGCCTAGAAGCAGTTAAGAGAAAGCTGTGATATTCCCAGTAAAATCCCAGTCATGGTCTCTGCTCCTTGTCTCATGCAACATGTTGAGTATATTTTAAAATTATTTTTAGTGATACATGTATGTGGGGAGTCTGTATACACGTGTGCAGGAGCCCTGGAAGCCAAAAGTGGGCCTCAGATTCTCTAGAGCAGACAGCTGCTAACTGTCTGACCTGGGTTCTGGGAACCAAACTTAAGTTCTCTGGAAGGGCAGCAAGTCCTCTTAAACTCTGAGCCAGGTCTTTTTAAAATTCTATCATGATTTTCTGTTTATACAACAGTACAAATTTTTAAAAAAAAAAAAAAACAACAAAAAAAAAACTTATAAAAGCAGCTTTTTCCTGCCCCAAATCTAATTTTCTTGCTCATAAAAAAGGAAGTTTCAGCCGGGCAGTGGTGGCGCACGCCTTCAATCCCAGCACTTGTGAGGCAGAGGCAGGTGGATCTCTGTGAGTTCGAGACCAGCCTGGTCTACAAGAGCTAGTTCCAGCGCAGGCTCCAAAGCCACAGAGAAACCCTGTCTCGAAAAACCAAAATAAATTTTTAAAAAAAAGTTTCAAATATGGCAAGAATATTAACAATAGTCTGAAATAGGATCATTGGTTTTTGGAGTTTTTTTCCTATTCTTGTAGTTTTTCTCTAAGTTTTAAGTTACCACAAAGTGAAAAGTTAAAACAGAAAACCAAAATTGTTCTGTGATAGGGTGGCTCCCCATCTCTGTGTCTATAGTGGCTGAAGTATATGGGGCTTGGGCAAAACAGGGTTTGTCTGAACAGTGTTTTAAACAGTATGTTCCATAGCTTAACTTGTATTTTCAAAATACCAAATTTAAGAGAAAAAGTTCTTAGGGATGGGGAAATGGATTGATGGGTAAGAATGCTTTTAAACAAGCATGGGGACCAGAGTTCAAATCCCCAGTGCCCCCATAAAAGGCTCGATGTGATTATAGATGTAATGTAAGTCCAGCACTGTGGGGCTGGGGAGAAGTGGAATCAGGAGAATCCCTGGGCTTGCTGGCCACCAGCCTCCCTCCAAGAAATAAGGCCAATAATGAACACCTGATATCCTTCTCTGGCATCTAAACACATGTAAATAAGTGTGCACTCACACACGTGCATATACACCACACACACACACTCTCAAACAAAAATATTAAATTCTTTTGTTAATTAGATGACTGTGACAACAAATGGTGATTATTTTTAAAATAAAGTTATGTGCTTACTTACTCTGTGAATTATACCAGCTGAATGTAGATGCTTAATGCCACAGAGCATCTGATAGAGAAGATATGACATTCTTTCGTGATCCAGTTCCATATGAATAACCTGACATAAGTTAGCATCCATTAATTCCATAACCAAGTACCTGAATATTCAAAAGAGACCAACCATAATCATTAATAATTTTAAATCCCTTCATGATTGTTAAATCACAATTATTATGAGACATAATAATAGTAATGGGATATAATTACTGCACAGCAGAAGTAAAAACACAATGTGTTTCACTTTGTAAAATTTCCCAAAGAACACACACATAACTAACTTACCCAATGTCTTTGAAATTATAAATGAAACAACTTTTATATCACAAAACAATCTTATACAACTTTTCTTTTTTATCTATCTGTCTGTCTATCCATCCACCTACCTACCTATCATCTATCTGATTAACCTTCCATTATCTACACTGTGCTGCTAGAGATTCCCTGATCTTTAACAACACATGATTCTGGTAGGGCTGCTGACATGAAGTTCTACTACACAGGGTTAAATGGGAACTCTGAACTTTCTGCTCAGGTTCTTTATGTATCTGGACTGCTCAAAAAAAGAAATTTCTTTTTGTTGTTTGGAGACAGAGTTTCTCTGTGTAGCCCTGGCTGTCCTGGAACTCACTCTGTAGACAGGCTGCCCTCAAACTCACAGAGATCTGTCTGCCTCTGCCACCTGAGTGTTGGGATCAAGGGTATTCTCCACCATCACCTGGCTGAAATGCATTCTTCAAGACTGAATATACAACAATAAACAGAAAACTTTCAAGCTGATGGTCCACAGTCAGCACATGTTTTTGGCTCACTGTGAAAGCATAGCCCTGACCAAAGAGGTGCTTAGACACATCATCTCTAGTTCTCCTCCCACTGTGTCATGCCATTCTGATGTGGCCTATGCCAATTCTCTGTTAAAACTGATGGCTTCTACATTTGCAGAGACCCCCAAGGTCAATGTTTCTGCAATTAACTATTTCTTCCTTTGGAGTGGCTGTAATAAGATGCTGGCTCTCCTCTCACAACACTTTTTCTTGGTGATACCCAGTCTGCCATGCCTTTAAGGACCACTTACAGATTCCTTGATGCTTTTAAATCTAGACCTCTCTTCTGAACCCAGGATCTTTCCCATCTACTCACTTCACCATTCCACGTGAATAGGCAACAGATATCTCTGAGCCCATGTCTAAAACTATACTCCTGATTCTACCTGCTCACCCCCACCACCCCCCACCCCCGGCTTACAGCTCTCCTCACCTCAGCTGCGAGCCTTCATGTGTGGCTTTTCAATCCTCTAACATTTAGCTGTCAGCAGATCCTATGCCTCATCTTCAAATAGCTTTCGTGTTCAATCTCATGCCTTCACCCTGTTACCCACTTGAACCACTCACATGAATTGCTGTGATGCCTCCCTATATAACTAGGCTTTTCTGTTCCTGCCTCTCACAGTGGATTCTCTGCTCCTCCCCCACCTCAAAAATTGCTCTTTTAAAACATGTCAGGTGAGATCACTGCTCTGCTAGAAATGTCATTCTGACTCCTTTCCTATCTGCATGCCACTTCTCTAAGCCCACCCTCTCTGCCCTGTGTGCTTTCCCACTCGAGCCACACAGGCCTCTTGTTGGTAGCAGCACATACCAGCCATGCTCCTCTGTTGCTCCTTTGCTCTGGCTCTTCATTCTCAATTACACCTCGTCCCAGTATCTGTAGGACAAACTCCTCACCTCCCACAAGCCTTTCTCCTAATGCCAACACCTCACCGTAGTCTTTCCTCCATCTACCCCACAATGGTGAATTTGCCTAGGTCAAGAAGACTGCAGTGGTAAAGCCTTACATGAGGTGTGTCTTGGAAGGTGTTTGGAGCAGTAACAAGCCATCTTGTGAGTCTGAATGCACTAAGTAAGGAAGCATAGTGCTCAATGTGTATGAACACTATCCAACTGAGCAAGACCCAGGAAGAGCAAATCTAGAGAATGGAGGAATCTCTTCTCTGAGAGGTGAGACAGACTTTTACCATTGTCTTAGAATCAAAATGCTAGGGCTTATATCAAAATGAAAATGCTAGTGACTCTCTGAGTGACATAGCCAGGGGCTCCTGATTCTGTGGTCCTTAGACTTGGACTGAGTCTCACTGGCAGTATCCTAGGGTCTTGAGCTTGCAAATGGTCTACTGTTTCAAAGCATAAAAACACTAACTTTCTAAATATTCAATCTGATGCAAAAGATACTTACACATCTTGAAATTCTTCTAGAGTTTTCTGTGGTGTGAACACATTTAACAAGCTAATTATCTGCAAAGAGAAAATTCATTATACTTTAATATGTCAGATGGATTATAAAATTAGGTTGAACACTGAAATGTATTAAAAGATGGAAAGGTAATGGCAGAACTCAATATTTATCATTACTATGGCTATAACCAAAGCATTCTAGTAGAAAGCATTGGAAAACTTAGCCATCTATTGAAAGATGTGCTTTAAGAGAATCATTCATGTCCCCAGTAACTTAATCATTACTATGGAATTTACATATGTGTAAAAGAGTAAAAATAATGATTGGAAACACACTAAAATAAAGTACTACGCTAACTCTGTAAAGTTAAATTCTATATACAACTTTCTGAAAGTTTTTAAATATGAAGGCTGAGTTTGTACTTTATGGTCAAGAAGATGAGGCTCTATGCAAACCACATGTTTCAAGTACACACCCTCAATCATTTCACATGAACTACAGAAAGGTGAATTACTCTTACACTGTGGGAAGGGAAAGAAAGCTGAATCCACCTTTCAGTCTTGGGAAACAAACTGGAACAAAGTCTAAAACACTAAAGTATAAAGCAAAGAATATGAGCAAACATTTCTGTGTTCAGGTATAATAAAATAGATGGCTCAGTGAGTAAAGGCACTTGTCGCAAAAACTGCTGATAACTGACACACTTTTATCCCGGGGTCCCACATGGTGGAAAAAAAAGAGAACTGATTCTGCCCTCTGACCTCCAAAATGAGCAGTAGCATTTCCCTCCCCACAATAATTAGATGTAATAAAGAATATATTTTAATTTTATCAATAAAATTTAAGCCTTTTAATATTGTACTTGCTGGTTTTATGCATCAATTTGACACAGTTTTTAAGTGTCAAAGGAAGGAGCTGGATGGTGGTGGCACACACCTTTAATCCCAGCACTCAGGAGGCAGAGGCAGGTGGATCTCTGTGAGTTCGAGGCCAGCCTGGTCTACAAGAGCTAGTTCCAGGATAAGCTCCAAAAGCTACAGAGAAACCCTGTCTCTAAAAACCAAAAAAAAAAAAAAAGAGTCAGAGGAAGGAGCCTCACTTGAAGAAATGTCTCACCAACACTCAACTGTAGGGCATTTTCTCATTTAGTGATCAGTGGGGGAAGGCCCAGCCCATGGTGAGTGGTACCATCCCTGGGCTGCTGGTCCTGGGTTCTATAAGATGGGCTGAGCAAGTCATGGGAAGCAAGTCAGTAAGTAGCTCCCCTCTGCAGTAGCTCCTCACTCCAGAATCTTGCCCTGTTCTTGTCCTGACTTCCTTTAGTGATGAACAGCTGAAGTGTAAGCCAAATAAACCCTTTCCTCCCCAACTTGTGTTATAGTGTTTCATCTCAGCAATAGAAACCCTAATTAAGACATACAGTTTCTCTCATCATTAGTTAATCTTCAGTCCACTAACATCAAAGCACATAGGAGCACCTGTAACTTACATTTTTATGATTGACACACTTTAAGAGGACGAGTTCACGATAAGCTCTCTTTGCATGCGTTTGGTTCTGGAAAGGACGGCTTAACTTCTTGACAGCAACATTTATTCCAAGAACTGTATCAAAAGCAGCACTATAATTAGGAAATATAATAAACATTCTATTAAAATGCCCTCTGAAAATAGTAATGGAGAACATACATTCAATGCATTATCTTACAAAGCAAATTACAGACAAGGAGAAATGTTTCTGTTTTCCCCCAGTCAAGCTTTATGTACGTATGGAAAGTGAAGTGGCTGAGCTGGCAGGACAGACTAACAGTCCCCCTTCAACCAAAGGCACCATGCCTTTCAGCTATAGTTCTAGCAGGATTCAGCAATTCTCTGTACATCTAATTTTCAATTAGCTAAGATTAGCATGTTCATAGAACCAGGTAACTTAATCCAAAGTATGTAACACAGGTTAAGGAATGAAATTTTCAGTTTAAACATATCAAGAAATTGAAAACTTCCCTGTTATCACTGATGAAAATCCCAGTATATTTTGGAGTATCAGAGCAGATTCTGTGGTTGAGCTCATGGAAGGAATTTAATAAATCTAAGTTTTGACTGATTATGCTTTCCCAGGCCAAAGAATCTAAATAGACACAGAAGCCCAAGTCTCAGCTCACGGTAAATTCCCAGGATACAAAGTACCAATATAAAGCACTTGCTATATATAAAATTCTGCAGGAAACACTGCCTCCTTTTATAGTAAAAGAAAACCTAAAGCTTCAGTTTCCAGCTCTCACATTCCTTCATGGAATTTAGTTTTCTCAAGAAATTGGATTTAAAAAAAGGGGGGGGAGTTGAAATTTTCAGGTTTCAACTAGTAGTATACAGTGTCATCAGTGTAAGGCCTTCTGATGGCTCAACGGGGACTCAGGGCTGCTAACAACCTGCAAGCCCAGGCATCCTTTCAAGCCCTGCTTCTGTGTTTATTCTCTCTACTTTGTAATACTGCTTACTTTTACTCCTTTCTGTTAATAATACTTTCTGCTGCACAACTTTAACTTAATTCAACCTGTTTTTAAGTTAAAGGCTGTGCATGGTAGAACTGGCTAAGAGAACCACATTTGTTAAATTTATATATGTGTGCATATATACAAGGTGAGCCCACATGCTCACAGGCAAATTTACTACTCATATGAATTATAGGATGATGAAGAAAATCTATTGTGAGAGAACTCATTAACGTGTCTGTGTATATGTGTATGCTTTTATGAATGTATTCCTTAGATTCACCTTTCTGATCTCAAAAGGTTTTGTCTGAATTTTCAGACAAACAGGAGTTATGATTGAGTTCAAGGGTTCTACAGGATAACATGGTGTCTTCAGTAATAACACTACTATACTGTGCTGGTTTTTTTTATTTACTTTCTTTTTCTTCTTTTGAGTCAAGGTCTCTCAATGTAGTCCTAAAACTTGCTATGTAAACCATGCTGGCCTTGAACTCAGAGATCTGCCTACCCCTGCCTCCAGAGCACTGGGATTAGAGGCAGGCACTATCATACCCTACTTGTACTGTATTCTTGATAACTGCTAAGAGAGTAGATGTTAAGTGTTCTTACTGCAGAAAACATGTGAGACATGTATATGTAAATTAGCTGAATTTAGCTATTCTATAATGTATATGTATTTTGAAACACTATGTATAGATGTGTGCATGCATGCATGTGTATATGTAAGTACTGGCTAGTTTTGTTGTTGTTGTTGGCTTGACATAGAGTCATTTTGGAAGAGGGAATCTCAATTGGAAAATGCCTCCTACAGACTGGCCTGTGGGACATCTTCTTGATTAATGACTGATAGGGGGGGTCCAGCCCATTGTGGTATAAGAAAACAAACTGAGGAAGCCAGGAGGAGCAAGCCAATAAGCAGCACTCTCTACGGCCTCTGCTTCAGTTCCTGCCTCTAGGTTCCTGCCCAGACTTCCCTGGATGATGAACTACAAGCTGTAAGATGAATAAACCCTTTCTTCCTTTATGTGGTCATGGTGTTTTATCACAGCAATAGAAACCTATCTAAATAAAATAAACATATATACCTAGGTCAATTAAACCTTTTTTGATGTATAAAATAAATCAAATGACCAATTCTAAGCACTTGGAGACAGGCTTCTCCACTCCTGTTCTAGCTCTAGAAACAATTACCTTCAGCTATTCATGTTTTCTGTTCTTGTGCTCATCTTTAACTACAAGGTACAGACACTTCCTAGTATGAAACAGAGGGTTTAGGTACTTAGTTGGCACCTCCAATCCCTTCCAGCTTTGTCCTAATGGTATTTCAGGGTTTTTTTATACAGGGGTTAACACACCTTATCTTGCTCTTCCTCCACAACATAAGGTGACTATTATCCTCCACTCTGCTTTCTTCCATCTCTTTATCTTCCTCTCTTCCTCCAAACCTTTGTCTTAAACACTCAAGCTTGCTAGCATCTTTATTTTAAACTAAGCTAAGCCTCCGAGTTGCTTCTCCCAGCTGTCTATAAACACAGACAACCAACAGGACAGTACATATACACAGCACGTATACACAGTACATATACATGCAAATACTACTAGTTGCAGAGCTGGGATTATGCCTCATTTTCCAAAGATCACACAATCTTTGCTGCCAACTACACACCCAAAATTAGAATGTTTGCTACATGGGGGTCAGATGGGTTCCCTGTCCTTCCAGCCTATCAGCTGCTTAAACAACCTGACCTTCTATTTTTTATGTGGGCCATGCCTCTTTCTATACTCTTTCCACAAGTTTCTAATAAACATCTTTTTCCTGAGAGAAGAAAAGATCATCTCCCAAAGCCGGTCACTGGTACCATGCCCTCCCACTCAGATATCTATGCTTGGAAATTGACCCATCCTTTGAAGGCATCTCAAAGCCTGCTTCACAGATTCCATTTCTGGCCTCTTGTATTGTACGGCCTTCTTGGAATATGTGTTCTCGTGTTGTCTTAATTGTTGAAATATGTCCTTAAAGAATGTACCCAGACAACATACACTGAAGATAAATGATTTTACTCTGCCCTCATCTTTGGCTGACAGCCTGTCTTTTAAGCTGAAAACCAATTTTCTCTCAGAACGTTAAGGCCACTGCTTTCCAGCTATGGGGGCTGCTGGTGAGGGAGGCTTTTCTCTGACAGCCACTCCTTTGCTTCGTTTTTTGTTGTTGTTGTGCTCAATGATAGATCACACAGAGAACCATGCTCTGCTGGTGCCCCTTAAAGTCCCCTTAACAACCCCTCCTAATTGTTATAATTTTTGCCAACCAAAGGTCTTTCTTATTTTTATTTTAACTTTTTGGTATTTTGAGACAAGGTCTCTCTACATGTCTTGGCTGTCCTGGAACTCACTGTGTAGACCGGGTTTTCTGGTCTGGAACTCAGAGATCCTCTGCTTCTGCCTCCCAACTGCTAGAATTAAAGGTGTATATCACACCTTTAATTCTGACTTTTATGATAATCATTTTCTTGCTTTCACAAACTCAACATGTGCCCTTATATGCACCTCTATGGCTTATTTCTGCCTGTTTTTATAAGTCTCTGATGTCACTCAGCACTGTTTATGACTCACCCACTAGTCTGAGTACTATAATTCACTCTGTCATTGCTGTCATATTCCTACTTTAGTTATTTTCAGGTTTCAAGTGATGATAAGATTCACTGCCATTGACATTCATGTGCGTGGCTCCGTTCCTCCAAGCAAGCATCTCTGACATGCACATAGTCAAGTGGCAATGCATAGATTCTACATTAATAGATAGAGTCAGACTGTCTCCCAACATGGTTTCATCAATGTCTATGTCCATTAGCAGTATGCCAAGAGTTCATGTCTGAGAGCTGTATGTGAATATCTTCACCGACACTTGGTATCATGAACAACTTGCTTTATACCCTCTGGGCTGAGTGTATTTCACCATGTTTTAATTTGCATTCTCTGATGAACAGTGACCATCAAATAATACATGTTGAGTTATTTTAAAACATTAATCTTATAGTAATTAGTTATGAAGCAATAAAAACTAAACCTCTCTTTCTGCATCCCTACTCTGGTCTCTGAGGCTTCATCTGGGTATTTTCTGCTGATGTATCTTCCATATCAGCCATTCTCTCTTCAGTTACGTCTAATATTTGTAAGCACTTTAAGTTTGTAATTCAGTTACCATAGCTTTCACTTTCACTTCTGTAAAATCCACTTAGTTCTCTTTTGTGAAGTTCTTGTTCTTCCACTCAAGTTTTCATCTCAACTTTTATCATCTTGAACACATTACCCCAGCTATTTAAATTTTGGATCTAATGATGCTGGGACCACTTGCTGACCTGACCCTTCTATCTCATCTCCTTGTTGTAGGTCTAGACATTTTTACTGTGTTAAGACCCTGCGTTTATAAGGCTGCTGTAGAAATACTCTGAAATTCAAGATAACGCTATCCTCTTTCAGAACTGACATTTGCTTCTACTGGGCACATGGGGGCACTAACAGTTTAGGCTCACCTCTGTGAAGGATGATGTCTGGATGCTGAGTGGCAGTGCCTCACTCAAGCTAACCCCATTACTTCTAGGGGGTGGCCTTTTAATGGCCCCAAAACAAAGCAGAAGAAGTTTTCTCTCAGAGGCCCTATTAGAAGAAAGCCTAACTCCTATTCTCTAGCCACAGGACATGAACGCAGTCCCTTTCAAAATTTAAATGATTCCAAGAAACAGTCAGCCCAAAGGCTGGGCTTCCTATACTAGGCTTGACTGATGTGACATTGGTTCTTCAGGAACTTACTAGCTCTCTAGGGGAAAACACTGACCCTGGAGGACAGAAATGGAATGCTGGTGGCAAACTGGAATCTGTTTCATAAATGTGTTTAGCCTCCTCCCCACTGTGGTCTGTGGTAGAAAGGCCTCCTTTCTTGTTACAATCAGCGCTATGCTTACTCTCACTTCCTCTGCAATGTTATCTGAATCAAGACCCCCAACTTAATTTAATGTTGCAGAAATTTATCACAATTTTTTTTGTTCATGGATTGTTGTCATTCTCTTTTGTCTGGCTCTTTGATTTACCATCTGAAGTCAGACGTTTTAAGCCATCATTTCAAAGGTGAAAATACAAAAACTCATAAAGACATAGTGGGTTGCCCAAGGTCACAAAGAACCAAAGAGCTTTAGCTGAGGATCTGCACAGGGTTCAGAAGCCAAGTCTCCTATCTCAGAGTCATTCTGGGCTTCACACCAAGAACCTCCTTATCAAAAACATGTTATTTTGGACATTATTTTAAGGTTTGCTTATATTAATAGAGATAAATAAGACCATCTAAAGACAGATGAGCATTCATGCTTACAGAAAGCTGGAAGGAAAGCATGCAGATCTATCTATAATCATTATTTTGCATTAAGGTTGTAACTGTTACTCCTAGGAACTGCCACATCCAATATCAAAAACTTAAGGAAAGGGGTAAGCATGTCATAGAATGAAAGGTTTACATTTTGGGCTGAGCAACTTAGAATTTTAAAAGGAGAAAGGAAAAGTATACACTAAATCTTGAGTCAACAGTATAATAACTTCGTAACATTTAAAAACTTATTCCCTAATAAGTTCTTCTAAGAAACAAAAACATAGAAACAAATCAAATAAGCAAACAACTGTAAAGACAATTCAGAACAGCGGGGTGGGTCTCGGAATGCTGCTCAACACCAGAGGCCTGCCCAGCGCATCTGAATCTGAGCTTGCGGGCACTGCAAAGTTAGGGTCGGAATAGTCTATCTTGGCTCCAGCTATTACACTTAACTCTGCAGGTCACTGAGGTTTCTGTGCACATCTGACCATAGGTGTTACAATGGTCTAGTTTAAGAAAACTAACTGGTTTAGAAACCACAGAGTAGTGCTAAGACATTTTATTTCTCAAAACTGTGAAACACTTGCTTCTTCTACATTAGCTTCCAGTGCTGCTCTTGTGGCAGCATTGAATGGCCACAAGTTATTGATTTAAAACAACACAAATTTCTTATTTTACACTTCAGAAGTCCAAAATTAGTCCTAAGGGGCTAGCATTAAGGTCAGTTGAGCTATGATTCTCATGGAGGCTCTGGGAAGACTCCATTTTCTCCCTTTTTCCAACTTGTAGAAGCTTTCTGCATTCCTGTCCCACAGCATTCCACACTCTGTGATCACATTTCCTTCTCTAACCAAGACATTCTGGACTCCCTTTTTCATAACAACTTCTCATCACACTGACCCACCTGGCCAATACTCCCACTACAAGATCACTGATCTGTTGCTTTGTTTTTCAGATGGGGTCTCACTCTGTAGCCCAGGATGGTCTTGAACTCACTATATGGCCCAGCCTGATCTGCCACTTACAGTTAGATAGAAAATCAAAGTGTATGTACATACACACATATGTATACATACGTAAATATACATATATGTATATATGCACGTGTGTACATGTGTAAGCATGTGTGTGCATAGGTGTATCTGTGTATGTACAAATACATATACATGTATATATACACATATGTATGCACATATGCATGTATGTGCATGTGTGTATATGTACATATGTATTGTGAATGCATATAATAGATGATTTTGGTGCTGGCAAGAAACCCAGGTACTTCCATATACTAGACAAGCAGTCTACCTCTGAACTTCCTCTCTAGCCCTAAACAGTTCTTGAATGTAATCATCTCAATCATCCTATGGTGATAAATATAATTTATTAAGAATTTCTAAAGAGGTATTTAATGAATATTGATTTGTTCATTATTATGAAGATATTAAACAGAGATTAAGTCACAGTCCTTGTCATACAAAAAGTACCAGAGATTCAAGTTATCAAGCTTTAGCTAAGTGCAGTAAGGTTCCAAGAGACCAACAGGTGGTTTAGACCCAGCTCTATCCTAAAACCCATGGGACAGGGAAAGGTCAATGAGCTAGTCCTCAACTGTACCACATATACAGTCATGGCAGAACCCATGTGATTATATAATATATACTATTCCCTTCAAAAACAAGTCAATAGTAGGCCAAGTGAATAAATGAAGCCCATATTTAATATGTATGCTCTGTCCACCCTATAAAGCAAACTCCCCCAAGATAATTCATGTTCCCCCTTTTTCCATCCTCTTGTCAAATTACTGCCTATTTACAAATCAAGTAAACACTCATAACTTCCTATCACCATGTCTCCTTACCTGAGTCATCCACTGACTTTAAAACCTTTCTTGTCACAAGGGGTTTAAGTCTGGTTTGACCATCTCCAGAGTAAATTCAAAATCTCAGCACTCCAAAATTGAGGAAGCCCTTTGAGCAGTGCCATGGTGCTCAGAGTGCTGGATTGTGGAGCATTTCAGATTTTGGGATTAGAGATGCCCACCAGTAAATACAAATATTGAAAAATGTTACAAAAATCTAAACCCAGAAATACTTCTGCTTCTGAGCAGCTGAGATAAAGGACATTATGTCTGCACTAATGCTCTCTATCACTTGGAAGTTAAGACCCCGCTGTGTGCGCACAGCTGGCACTCCTTCCATGCAGCACCATCTCTGAGCACCAGGGCCCCCAGCTGCCTACACTGAGGAAAACAGCCAGCTTTCCCAATCAGAGTCTCTGCAGCACAGCATTAGCTGAAGCCCACTGATGATGCTATGCTCAGCGTCTTCACAGGAAAACCCAAGCCCTCCTCCCAGAATGCTTAGGAGAGGTTTTTCATTTTCAATCCTCTTTGCCTACCAGATGATAACATTAAATGTTTTATTTTATCACATTTCTTTTAAAGACAAAAATAGTTTTGTTAATCAGTGGGGGTTTAAAAAAGCTTTGTCCAGAAAACTATGGTCTAAAGTTTGAGGTGCTGATAACGGTAGTCTAGAAAACACGTGAGAAACGTTACCTTTGTCTGGCCAGTGACGTCGCAGCAGCTGACTGTCTTACCATGCAAGAGCCTAAGGTTCAGGGTCAGACTAATGGTTCTGATGTTCTGGGCTGGACACATAGTTGAAGAGAGACACCAAAGAAGAGACGGCCAGCCCAACCCCTCACACAGCAGCCCTTCCTGGTTAATCCATGGTGTGATAATGATACTGCCTGGCCTCATCCTGCCAATGAATGGCAAGGCACTGCAATGATGGCGCCTGGAAATGAATAGGAGTGATTGGGAATAAAAGGAGGAGGGGGGAGAAGGTGGCCATGATGAAGAAATGAATAAAATGCCAAATTCCTGTTACACTTCACTGTTATACCAATTATTCTGATATCATAATGACAGGGCAAATGAATAGAAAAAAAGAAAAAGAAACCAATAAATAAATAAATAAAACCAACAACAAAGCAAAAGAAAATTGAGGCTGTATCCTACAAATGACTACATATAACTACAGCAAGGATTGATTTAGTTTAGCTCAAAATCTAATCTGCAATGGGGTAATTTTTAATCAGTGCTTCTAAACTCTGATTTAGTTTTACTTTTTACTAAAGATTTAGTCTATGCTATTAGAACACCTAAACTTACCAAACAATTCCTTGAGCTCCAGAGCCGATTGGTTTCAATTGCTGGTAACGTTTTAGGACAGTGAAAGTTGAGTCTGCCACTTGCACGCTGTAAAACTGACCATCACTTTTACTGTCACTCATGATGTAGTGTCATACAGTATTCCAAAGAGCTGGTACCTTCGTTAGATCCTGAAGAGGAAAACAGAATGAACTGAGAGTTAAGCAAGGGGCACATAACAAAATAAATAAATAAAAGGACATTTTATTTATTTGATGGTATAAGACCATCAAAAGAAAGAATTAAGACAATTTTTCTAACATTTATTTATGTATCTGGGTGCTTTGTCTGCATGCATGTATGTGCATGGACAGCTGTGAAGAGGTACCTGGGTGCTAGGAACAGAACCCGGGTCCTTTGGGAGAGCAGCCAGTGCTCTTAACTGTTGAGCCACCTCTCTAACCCTGAAAAGAAGGAATTCTGAGATGCAAAAAGGCCACATTTTTAAAGTACTGTATTATAATAAACTAAGTTGGGGCTGGGGATGAGGCTCAGTAGTCAAGTGCTAGCATGTACAAGGCAGTGAGTTCACCTGAAAATCACGTGGCAGAGGGGATGGTGAAAGACCCACCTCTGGAGAAAAGAATGTACACATTATTCCCAGCCATGGTGTAACCACTATGTCACAAATGTGTCTCATCCACTTCCTTACTGTGGGATCAGCTTAAGTCTAGAAGTCTCGGCTACAGACGGGAGCATTATTTCAGAATGATTGATTCTAGAATTGCTGCAGATAGCAAGTACTGGTCATCTAAGTGTATGGATTCAAGCTAACATGATAAACCACAAAGTGAGCGTTATATGCCAAAGCAACAGGCTGTTACGAGGATTAGAGACACTGGTGTGAGGTGTGCACCCCACAGATGGGCCTGTTTCATGAAGGTGGTGCCAAAGGTAGCCTTCATTTTTGCACCCCAAACTCAGCTATAGCTCACAGTAAAATAACTACCTACACTCTAAGTATATTCACAAATATGGCTATAAAACAGTGGTTTCAGAAAGTAGTTTTCTTCTGGTTTGGGCAGCAAGCTGATTCCCAGTTTGGCTTGAGTGTAAAATGTTCTTCATAGCCTCATGTTTGAACACTTGGTCCTCAGAACGGGGTGCTGTTTGGGGAAGATGAAGAACATTTAGAGGTGTGGCTTGGCTGGATAAAGTGGGTTGCTGGAGGACAGCATGGAGGGTAACAGTCTCACTGCTTCCAGAACAAACCGCTCCCTGGTTTGTGGAGACTGAGTGATCCCAGCAGCAGGTTCCTACCACTGTGTACTCCATCAGGGTGGGCTGTATCCTGTAAGCCATGAGCCAGAAGACCTCCTTTCTCCCCTAAGCTGCTGTCATGCATTCCATGATAGTGACTACACAGGGAGAGATGTGACAGATGTGCTCACCCTGTGAAAGGCTGGATGGTGTTAACTGGAAAATTAGTGAGTTATTATTTTGGTCTTTTAATTTAAGATGCCAGAAACAAAGTCACAGAGGCAAACATTTCATAAGCAAATTTTTTTCTACAGCATCATTATTTCTACAGCTCTGACAAACCCCTACCTTTATGTTCCACCATTTAATATTTAATATCCACCAGGTGAGTTTTCTGCAATGAGAATTTTCTCCTCAACACAATGATGCCTAGAATTTCCCTTAACCTTGAAAATAAGCTAGTAAAGGTGTAAACAAAGGCTTGAGGTCAAACAAGCAATGGAAGTTACATGCTGGAAACAGTTGAACTGCCCACCAGCCAGATGAGTCATCCCTATTCTGGACCACCTGCCCATGCTGTGACTGGCACAAATCTCAATCTTCTCTGGCAACTCTCTTCTTCAGCTGCTCACATACCACAGCTGGACTAGTACAATACAAGAATAATTTCCTTGAACTTGGGGACTAGAGCTAATCAGACTAGGCTCAGTAAGTATTAATATAATTTCATCCCAAGATTTAAAATCATTCTAAAGTTAAGATAAACATTCTTGTTAGGTAAGGGGGGAAATCATCTAAGAACGAACCTTTCAAAGCCACTCCCCCCATTACACTTGGGCTTCATGAGAACAAAAAAAAGACCCCCACCCCACCCCACCCCTGCGCACACACATAAGACAACTTGAGAAAACATAATAAGTTAGCTACTAATGGATCTATTTAGTGGAAAAGATATTTTAAATAAAAGGTCCATAAACTAGGGCTCAGGAAAACCATTTTGCAAGTGGGCAAGTACAAGTATTCCTCAAGCAACCACATTAGCCACACATCCAAACCTAGATGTACTGCCTTTGCCATGCCACCAGCATGGGTCCAACACAGTGCTCCATCCATGCCACTCCCATAGTCTTGGCAACATGCTGAGCTGGGGCTATAAAGATTTTTATAGGTCTGTCTTTTCCCCAGGCCATGAGCTTCTTCTCACAAAGTAGGGAGATACGAGCTGGGCAGGTAACTCACTGGTAGAGTGCTTGCCTGGCATAAGGCCCTGGGTTCATTCCAGAGTGGGGTAGAAGAACACAAGAGAAAGGAGTGAGTAGAACAGTACAGACTGTCATGAAGGAAGGCATCACAAAGGCAAGACCTGTCCTCAAGTTTGTTCACACAGTGGGCAAAGACACAAATACTGATGAGAACTCTAAGGTTGCAAATCATACAAGTATAGCTAATGATGTACATCCATGTAAATCCTAACCCAGCAACTACAAGTCTAGAAATGTACAGGGTGAGTATGCATTCAAAACTCAAAGATATCTGTACAAGAACAGAGCACAACTAACCAATAAGACTATAAACAATTCAAAACATAAAGTACCATGAAGTCATTAAACAGAATCTAGGGACTGTGTGTACTGGCTTGGAAAGATATAAGATACACAAAGGAAATAAAGCAAGTTGAATTAGAGTTCACATAATGTCAATCTGTGTGCACTGGGTATAAACACACAACACATATACACACGTGAGCACATAATGCACATGTATACACATACACTTCATAGACTTTATGCCAGCAAGAACAGATAAATAAATGGGACGTTAGGAATGTTTCCATTAGAACTTCCTGTTCTGTTTTAAGCACGTTTATATATAAAAAACTAATAAAAATTTTAAAATGAAAATGAAAAGCTACAAAATGACACCTTCAAGAAGGGCGAGTCTGAGACAAATGGATGACACTGGAGAGGGGAAAACAGCTCAGGCTCTGAGGGACACATTCACAAATTGTCTCCAGCAACTGTGAGAGGTGCATTACCACCCTGACAGCAAGGAAGGAAGCTGAGGTTTCCAGACAGTAAGGAGCTGCCCAATTCCCAGTGTGGCCCAGAACTGAACTGAGGTGTGTCTGACCACAGCACCCTCCTTCCTCCTCGCATGTCTCTAATTAATGAAGGACAAAAGCCAAGGTCCAAGGGCTGGTCAGTATCAAGCCAGAGCAAAACGGGCTTCCCTGGCCAACACACTTCTTCTCTGAAGAAGACTGAGTGATTCATACTCAATTAACCCTTTAATTACATTGAATTCAGGCTGCCCAAGACTAAGGACCCATTGCTATGGCTAAAAGCAGATTCTTAAGTCACATTGTTTTAAAACATGCTCTTTACATATTTCTCATAAAGCTCTTCACTGGCTTATGACAACTCTCGTGGAAAAACAAAAAACCTAGCTTATGGTAATTTAAACTGCCCCCATGCTGGGGACTGAGCTGGAGAACTGAGTGGTAGAGCACTAGGCAAGCGCCCTACCCGAGTGACAGCCCCATAGCCAATTTCAAGACCTGATGCTGCCCTGTACTTACGTAGACATACAACCATTTGATATTCAAGAACCAGGGCCTCCCTTCTGAATTTCTTTTTTGCATTGCAGTATATACTCAATACAGGACATGGTGTTCACTGCACCACCTAAGGACTGTGGCAGCTTTCTTCCTGCCAGCCCTGTTCTCAGGTACCAGGACCCTTAGCTGAGAGCTATCTGCCCACATAAGAACTGACCACAG
Organism: Dicrostonyx torquatus; assembly: GCA_028555095.1. Taxonomy (NCBI): domain Eukaryota; kingdom Metazoa; phylum Chordata; class Mammalia; order Rodentia; family Cricetidae; genus Dicrostonyx; species Dicrostonyx torquatus. The sequence continues at coordinate 331,054 of JAQHUG010000388.1, read as the reverse complement.
ATACTCAGAGCAACTTTGGCACAGATCAAAACTAGAAAGAGCCCAAATATGCATGGCTGCATATCTAGACCATGGAATACTAGCCAGCACTGAAAGGAGCACTGATTAGGTAGATCTCAAATGCAATACACATATTCATGAATTCTGAACTTCTAAAATTCAACCAACCATAGGTAGAAAATACTTAGTAAGATCAACTGCACTAAGGTACAGCTAGGTAGAACAAGAAATTCTATGTGAGTGGATAGTAGTATAACTAACTACAAATCACATTAATGTGCATACTTCACATAGCTAAAAGATATCGCAAAGTTTTTATGACACAAAATGATAGATGCTCAATAATCTAGATGTGATTTGACCTAATTTAAACACTAGATGAATAAAAAAAAATCATACAGCACACCATTAACAAGCATAATTTCATATTTTCATGTATCAATTAAAATCACCATAAAGTAAAAGTGACAATTGGGGAAAATTGAATCTGTACTGAATGTGTAGAACACATTTTTCTTATCATTTCCCTCAAGCCACGTAATACAACCTCAGAGCATTTGCTTTATAAATACTGTAGAGATGTGGAAGACACATGGGAGAATGTGCACGAATACTACACCGTTTTATAGGACTGTGGCATCCATCTGGGAATTCTGGTCTGTTGGGGTTTTTTGTTTTTGTTTTTCGAGACAGGGTTTCTCTGTGAAACAGTCCTGGCTGCCCTGGAACACACTCTATAGACCAGGCTGGCCTCAAACACAGTCCGCCTGCCTCTGCCTTCCAAGTGCTGGGATAAAGGCATGCACTACCACTGCCTGGCCTCATGTGGGAATTCTGGATCCAATCCCCTTAAGGATGCTGGGAGACAACTGTATTTTCTAAAGTGACCCTCGGAAGGTCACCTCATAAGCCTATAGGGATTCTTCAAATGACAAAACTGTAGACATATAGAACAGATCTCAGTTGCCAGAGATGGGAGCTGGTGAGTTAGGCAGGCTACAAAGGGGCTACAGGAGACCTTGGAGATGTTAAGAAGGTTCTATATTCTGTACTGGTTCAGGAATCTGCACTGATAAGATTACACTAAACTGCACACACACACACACACACACACACACACACACACACACACACCCTGTAGCAATACCAGCTTCCTGTCATGGTACTATACTGGAGTTATGTAAAGATAAAATCAATGGTGAAAACTGGGTAGGATTTTCAACCTTCTTGTAGATCTATAATTGTTTCATAGTAAGGGATTAAAAAAGAGATTTGTTGGAAATGTACAGCAATCCCAACCTTCTCCTGTCTGAATTCTTTTGACAGTGACTTTGAGAGTTTGACTGAAGTCCTTAGCATAAGGGCAGACTGCAAGCCCTCTGGCTGATCTGGGACACCAGAGAGGTGACGGCTGCACACCTGCAGGCCTCTGCTCAGCAGCTCCATCTGTCTGAGCTGACCTCTCTGTCCCTTCTGCTCCTCTGGCCAGCATTCGTCCTCCTTCAAAACTTAGTTCAAACACCTGCTCTTCCTGCAAGTTTTCCTACTCCACCCTTTCCCTTTAAACAGCACCAAGCGCTCCTTTCATTCAGTGTGGGAAGCCTGTCAGTGATAAAGGCTGTACCTGACTATTTCTGAAGCCTGGTCGATTATACAGTCCAAGCAATGACAATTAAAAGCAAGGAGGCACTGTGGAACAGATTAAGGTCAGTTTCCAGTCAGGCTCATAGTGGACCAGTCACTCAACCAGTGCCACCCAACTACCCTCATCTGTAAAACAGAGATGACAGAACCTCAGGACACCTTTAGGTGAGAGTTCAGCTGACCTGAGAAGGCACTCTGACTTGAGTCCACCCTCAACTGAGGGAGTGTCATCGAGATTCAACTACTACTTCTCAGGAAATTGAAACATATTATACCACAGAGATGGAGGTACTCCAAACCACCAGCTGCTTCCACCAATAAACTACAAGGAAAACAAAAGAGAAGCAGGGAGAAAGTAACAAATTAAAGAAACATTGTTGTTGAGTGTGGTGGCTTCTGCCTGTAATTCTAGCACATGGGAAGCTGAGACAGGAGGATTGCCATGGATTTGAGGTCATCCTGGGCTACAATGTGAGATTATGTCTGAAAGAAGAAAATAATAATAGTAATAATGATAATAAACACCAAAAACCAAAAGTCAACAGAGGAAGAGAATCAAAAGACATCAATCAGTAACCACAACACAACCTTGGCTTTCCTTTCAAATGATTACAGAAACTATAAAATACATGAGACACCTTGAATATTAAATTCCACACCTTGAATGAATATTTATTCAACACCCTGAGTAAAATACATGAGACAATTTGCATTCTGGACAGTCACTTGATGCTATGAAAGAATTACTGCTTTTTAAAGCATGAGGGAGCCCCTATCTTTTACAGCGTGACTGAGAGAAGTCTGCAGTGGTATTTAGGTTCTGCTTTAGAACCTGCTCCGCACACTTTGAGGAGAGTTTATGCACTCTGAGATGCAGGGTAAAACCAGACTGCCAGAGTCCCAACCTGCAGCCGCTGAAACTAGTTGTTTATTTCTTGAACATATTTGAAAGTCCCCACCATAAACAATTAAAATAACAGACTGCTGTTGAAATCAATTCACACGGTCAAGTACAAATCACAAATCATTAAGAAATTTTTAAAAATAAAATTGCTACCTTCCTAGCCAGGTGTGAAAGCTAACGTTCATGCAGAAAGTTAAGGGTTTTTTTTGTTTTTTTTTCCATTTGAAACTGACATATTCAAGTAAACACTTGACCTTTTATTTAAGGGATGGAGCAAAGCCATTCTCATCTGTTAACAAGTTATTATACAGTCCTGGCAACTTGCAAATTACAACCTCAGGAAAACCAAAGCTCTCTGGAGATTATGCCCCAAAAAAGACACTTATTTTTAACCAGGCAGGACTCCCTATGGAAGGGAGGGGAAACATTTATAGATTGGCTATTGTTCTTTCAGAACAAACTGAAAACCAAACACAAATAGAGCTGAGAACCGTAGATCTAGGGGTGATCTGGGTGCAGGTTCTCACCAGCTGCTTGTGGTGAAGCAGACTGCTGAAGCACTGTGTGCCTGTTTCTTCCTCTGTGAAGTGCCAGCCACACTCAAGTGAGTACCTGGCTGGTATCTGGGAGAACAAGGCCTAGCCGTTCTGGCCCCAGGCTACTGTTCCTGCTCCTCAATGCTGCTCCCTCCCACACAGCCTGCTCAGGAGGTTAGCATTGCTGCATGAGGTCCGCATTCGGCTTGGCACCAAGTAACTAGTTTTAATTAGCTATTGCCAACACTGGAAAATCAGAGTCCAGATACAAACTTGGAAACCTAGCTTTTACAAAAATTGCTGAGAGAAGTTCCGGACCTCCAGGAGTCTCGACCACTCCACAACCCCACGCTTACTTTGGAGAGTTGATTCCTGGCTCTATATGGGGCAAAATTCCTTGCTGATCTTGCTCTTTCATTTTCTATGTCCGCCCCTGTTCAAGGCTCACCAGCACCCCCACCCCATGCTCTCCATTTCTAGGGCACAGACCCTTCACTACAGCAGGTGTCATATCCTGGCCTAGAACTGTGTGCATGCCAGCCTGCTCTCTGGGGCTCCTGGGCTCTCTGGGGGAAGGTACCCTGTTGCTATCTCTTTTGTGTCCCTAGAGCCCAGTAGAAAGCATGACCTAGATAATGCAGAATTCAGTAGATAATTCCTGAATGTGTGGGAGGAGGCTCGAGCAAAACTCTTAGCAAAATATAAAAATGTTTATCATAAATTGTTCTGACAGCTATTAGAAAGAGATAAAAAAAGCATCAAAATACTTCACAAAATGAGAATAGGAGTCTGTTTGCTAACAAGCTTCACAAGTTAAAAGCCATCAACATAAACGTTCAAAGCAGACACAACAGGCAGGCAGGGACGGTCTTACTGCTCGTTCGTTCACTGAGCCGACACTACCGAAGAGTGAACACACCAGCCAACTACCATATTCACAGTGCCACAGACAACGAACGAGTCAATAAATCAGAGAGCGTCAGACTAGAGTAGGTGCCAGAAGGAAAATCAAAAAAACTGATGAACTAGCGTGACTAAGCGAGGGAAAAGGATGGTCGGGCCTCATCAAAAACAAGACGCTGAGGCCCAGAAGGGAGCGATCCGTGAGCGACAGCAGGGTAACAAGAGTCTTACAGCCAACTCCTAACGTGGAAAACTGGAAGTGCAAAGGCCCTGAGATAAATAAATGATGTTGGCATGTCCAAGGCAAGTGAGGAGAGTAGGAGAGAAGAGCTCTGCTTCTGTTCAGAGGGGAGGGGAGGGAGTGGCAAAGGAGGTGGGCAGGGCCCACTCTGGCTTTGCTGGGCACTGAAGATGAATGACAAGGCACTGGGTGGGGGGAGCGAGAAATGGGGGGGGGGGACTCGAAGCGGATGAGGGAGAGTTCCTACGACACTCACACCAGCAAGGGAGCACTCACCCACCCAGATGCCCACAAATGTGCGCCCTAGGTCTCTGCCCCAGCGCTTTGAGACGGTCACACAACCCCGACCAAACCCCGAGACAGTCTATCACTTCTCCAAAGGGAAAACAGAGGGCCGGTGAGGGTTGAGAGTCACCGCCAAGGTCGCGGGGACCAAAGCTTGGGCTCCTGGACACGCCGCGAGGTGCAGCTGCGTTCCTCACAGCTGGAGGGAAGACGCCCTCAGATCCCTGCGGGCAGGTCTACTGGGGCCCGGTCAGACAGCGGGTACGCAGCCCGGGGCTACAGACACCAGGCAGGAGTGGGCGATTGCGGCACCGTGGATAACCGGGAGGTACTGAGCAACCCACGCCCCGCGCCCCGCAACCCAGGCCCTGAGCGGCCCCGCCAGGCCTAGCCGCCCGCCGGGCTCACCTCGGCTCCGCGCCGCCGCGCCGGAGGTAGAGGGAGGGCACGCAGGCGGCGATGCGTTCAGGCGGTTCCCGGCTTCGCGGCCCGAACCAGGCCGCCCCGCCCCGCTCTGCTCCGCCCCGTCGCCGCCGCAGTGGGTGTGAGGGGCGCGGGGCGCTGCGACCCTTCCGGTCCGGTTACCTTCGGCTCCGCTGCCGCCGCCGCCGCCGCCGCCGCGGCGCTCGGCCTGACGGATCCTCAGATCAGCCAATTAGAGCAAGGAGAGTCTGGCAGGCGGGGCCAATCGCGACAAGGGGGCGGGTCGAAGCTGGGCAGTACGGGCGTGGCTGTAGGGTTAATGTGGGCGGGACCAGTGGCGGGCTCGGGGCACTCGAGTGTCGAATGGCGCCCTCTAGGCTGCTCCCGGGCCTGCCTGGCTGCTTGCTGCAAGAGCGTTCGCCAAAGTGCGTAGTGGGCTGGAGATCCTGGCCAAGCTAAGACCCTCTTCTGAGCCAGCCCTCCAGAGACAGGGGACCCGCATGCGCCGGAAAGAGTCGACCAAGGAGATCGGGAGCCCGGGAGGGGCAAGGCGTGGCTTTGCTACAGTTAAAGAGCAGTAGTCAGGCCTCGATGGCAGCAGGTGCAAGTGGCGAGGCGGCCTGGAAAAAGATGTGAACCGGCCGGGTTACACAGGACCCCGGGGCAGGATCAAGGCCTTGGCGGCACCGGAGGAGGGAGAAGAAACGCCGGGCCTTAGGGTCCTTTGCTTGCTAAAGCTGGTGTGCTGCGCATGCCACACTGAATGGGCTCATAACAGGGGTGCGGCCAGCCACATGTCCAGAGTGTGGGAGTTGGGAAGACGGTGACCATAACCCTGGTGAATCAGTGATGGGGTATGGCCTAGAGAGGAACTCTTGTGAGGGACAAACTTTTGCTTCGGTGTGGGGGGCCAGGAGGACATTCAATGCTGAAGGGCTTCTAGACAGGGGTCTTTGACACTGCGGCTTTTACCACCTTTCCTGTAGCCCTCGGGCTCTCACGTAGGTTCCAGCAGGTCTGAGGTTGTATGTTTGGTGAGCACAGAGTTTGGGGTGCTGACCACTATGTGTTTTGATAGAACGGCTGCAAGTGAGACAGGGAAATTGGACCCTTTGGGGAAGGCTCGGAGCGCTATAAACAGGATAGGCTGAGAGCTGAACTTTAAGGATTGGAAAAGCCGGTGACTATGGTGGTAGAGCTGTAGTCACAGGATGCCAAGGAGTCGCCAGGGAGCAGTGTCCTGCATATAGAAGGTCAAGAGACTAGGTGCCCCCAAAGATCTCGGCAGAATTTGAAGAGAGCTGCAATCCTGTGACTCAGGCTTCAAGTACTGAGCCAACCAGGGTGGTGGAGGCATTGGCCTCCGAGGAGCAGTGATGGAGAAAGGGATCCAGTCAATCATGGTGTCCCTGTCGTTTACTGCTTTTCTATTGCTGTGGCAAAGCATAGTAACTAAAAAGCACCTTGGGGAGGAAAGAGTTTATTTCAGTTTACAGCCCTCAGGTGTCACTCCCCTGAAGGAAGTAAGGAACTCAGGGCAGGAACCTGCAAGCAAGAACTGAAGCAGAGGCAGTGGCCAAATACCACTTCCTCCCTTGCTCAGGCTCCTGCCTTATACAGCCCCAATAACCGGATTAGGGATGGCTGGGGCCATCCTAATCCAACTGTCTATAGGCCGATCTTATGGAGTCATTTTCTCACTGAAGATTCTCTCCCCCCAGATATGACTAGGTCATGCAGACCAAACCCAACCACCACAGCCCTCCTTTGACCACCCCCACCTTGGTCACCAGAGGGAGTGTGGTTTATGCCTGCTTAAACCACTCCTGAGAGTGCTGCATGGAGAAAGGTTCATTTTGTGGGCTTCTCTTCACACCTGTCCTCACCTCAGCTTTACCTGTCACCTGCTTTGGGACTACCAAAGAAAACAGAGCCAATGACTGGCATTATTAAAAACCGGGACAGCCTGGCTGGCATAGTTGCTGTTTCTCTGAAGAACACTAACCGGTGCTTCCCCTTTGCTATGGACCTCCACTTCCCAGACATCCAAGATTTGTTTTTACAGCGCCAACTCAATGCCAAGCAAGTAACCAAAAATCATTGGACATATGTTCACCCACTAAGTTTTCCCTAAATGTAAGGTGGAAACCGTTCGTTCTACAGACACCACTCTTTGTTCTGACTTATGAAATATGGTGGGCACACAGATGAAGAGCTGAGGTAACCTGACAGGGTGGAGTGGAATGATGCTGGTCCATGCTTTGAATGAGTACAAAGAATCCTGGTCGAGGCCTACAAGTGAAAAGATCCTGCCAAAAGTGTGATGTGAACTCCATATATGGATGCTGACACCTGATTATGCTAGCCAGGCAGGGAGACACAATGGAGCGAGGACTCTTGGCAGAAGGAAGCCCTTACTGAGGCTGGAAAGCCAAAGGAAAGTGCTGGGCCTGGGGCCTAGAAACACATTTGAACCAAATGCTCAGAAAGGAGAGAGGCATGTGTGCTGTGTCCAGCTTTTCTCCACCCTGTTCTTCCTAAGACCCCCCCCCACACACACACACACAACTTCGAAGCAGCTTCACACTTACCTAGTGGCCTTTGCAGCATGATAGGGTGGAAACCAGGCGTGGAGGGAAAGAATAGTCATTGAGAGTATTAAGCAAGAGGTTAAGGGGTGACTTGTAAGATTTGAAGAACGGTGGGCTTAAAGCCACAAGACTAATCGAGGGCTAGGCTGGGGCCATGGTTGAAGGTACCAAGAGGAAGAAATTGCCTTTAAAACTGCTTCAAGACTTTAGGGAACTAGAAATCATTCTGGAGTGAGCTATCACTACACAGCCACTGGGATTAGTGCACTAAAGTTTAATATCAGTGTTGGTGGAGACATGAAGCAGTTGGAACACTCAGGCCCTGCTGGCAGGAAGGCAGAATAATATAATATTTTACAGAATAGTACCGCAGTTTTGGATAACGCTGAAAATACACTGAGCATGCCATTCAGAAATCCCATTCCGCCCTTCATTGACTTCTTTTTTTTTTTTTTCTTCATTGACTTCTTTTCTCCCTTTTGCTGTGACTCTCTACAGAATCCTGATGCTGGGGCAGACAGACACCACCCACTTCCCTGTCCCACACTGACCTCTTTACCAGGAAGGAAAGAGCACAGAAGGCCTGAGTCTTAGGCTGGGGTTCTGGATAACAAGGATTTGTCCAGAGGCCTGCTTCCCAAGCTACTTTGGACTGATAGATTTCCTGGGTTTGCGTTCCAGTCTAACTCTTCTTATCAGCAGTGCGCCCTTGGGCGAGGTTTTAGTTCCTCCAAAGCTAATTCTGTAGGAAATAGTAATTACAGCCTGTGGGGATGTGGTAATAAGAGAGGCCTGGGAATGCCTCCGCTGGCTTCCGGTCTCCCTCTCCTCACTTCCTGCTCCTCTCCAATCTTCTCTTCTCCCCAACTGTTACCAGTGCTGATGAACCTAACTGGACTGTTTTCAATAGTGTTTTGTAGAGGGGAAAGCTGCACATAAACCAATGGGGACAAGTATTGCCCTGTGGGGGGGGGGGGAGGAAATACCAGAGGTAGGCCGCTTTATAAACAAATCTGGGACCAGGGACTTTGGCTCAGTGATAGAACCCTTACCTACTGTGATGGTTAATATTTTACCATGAATTTCATTAGATTAAGAAGTAACTGGTAAAATATGCATCCACATGTCTTTGAGACTACTGCCAAACATTGTCTAAGGGAAGAACACACACCCTGAGTGTGAGTGGTACTCCACAGGTTGGGGTCCCAGATGGAATAAAAGAGGGAAGGCAGAGTAAGCCCCAGTGCAGGCATTCCCTCTCTCTGCCTCCCAGATACTAGGATATCAACCGTCCTGTCCCTGCCAGGATGGAGTGAGTCTCTGGCACCATGTACAAAGGAAACTCTCCCCTCAGTTGTTCCTGTCCATTATTTTACCATGCTGATGGAAATGAAGAGCACATGACAGGTGAGAGCCCTGCTTCAGAACCCAGTACCACGAGTTAGAGCTAAACTAGAAACCCTAACAACAGCAATTAAAGAAAAGAAGTGGCGGGAGTGATCATTCAAAGGAAGACCAGAATCCAGTCCCCCAGAACCCACATTTTAAAAGCTGGGCACGCTAGCTTCTACTTATCATCTTAGATTTAGGTAGGTAGAGACATGAAGATTCCTGGGGCTCGCTGACCAGCCAGCCAGACTACCTTAACTGTGATCCTGAGGTTCCAACAAAAGGTCTTGTCTCAAAAATTGCAAAATGGATGGCACCTGAAGAGGAATGGCACCCAAAGTTGACTTCTGGTTGGAGACTACATGAATACACACACACACAACACACACAGACAGAGAGACAGAGAAGAGGGGCTGTGTGGTTGGAAGTACAGTGTTGAGAGGCCTTATCTGGCTATGGCTTTCTTGCTAGCAAAGTCTCCAGGCAATTCAGGACACCATATTGTATGAGACAGAGACTGTATAATTGTATATGTGTGTCTGTCTGGTCTTTTTCCTCATAAAACCACCAGAAGTCTGTTCTAATCCTAATGACCTTATCTAATCCTAATCATCCCCCTAAGGCCTCACCTCTAAACACTGTGATCAAAATAACTTTTCACCTCTTCATACCTCACAGTAGCCCTAGGGGTCACTCACATCCCATCAGTCACAGCAGGACATGTCCTGGGATGCTTTTGTGCTGTGCACTGTGGTGAAAGCCAAGGCTCAGCCACCATCTGCTTAGGAGCCAGGGCTGGAGAAGCCAGCGAGGGGTTTACTCTTCATCACATCCTGCTCTTCTCTGGGTCAGCATCTTTCTCTTGCTGTGGGATACCAGCTACCTGTGTTCCAGTCTGCTCTTCCACCATTCCAGAGCAAGAGCCCTCTGTCTTGACAAAGAGCAAGAGCCCTCTGTCTTGACAACTCAAAGGCTCAGTGAGTTACCGTTCTCATAGGTTCTACACATATGTCATCAGGGTTGGACGCGGGCTTACATGGCAACACAAGTGAGTTGACTGGACAAAGCAGTGGCCTGGGGTCTATTCTGGGGTGTAGAGGTGCCATGGGATGTAGAGGTGAGTGGGCTTGTGCTGAGTGGAAGCAGACATTCGGGACTGTATAACTGGAGACTGACTGCTGTGACTCTCAGCCCTCTTCCTCTGGGCATCTTCCAGAGTACCAGTGGCTGACCCTGACTCCCATCTGGAAGACCAGATAGCTTTTCTGAAAGTCTGACAGGTTTCTAAGAGGACATTGACGCTATGACACCCCACATCATCTAGGGGTTTCCATCAGTGAATGCCTGTGTTAGCAGATGTGTCCACGAAACTTCTGATCAGCCTACCTTGAACCCAGGCAAGACAGTCCAAGGTCATATGGAAGAGAATATTAATACAGACAAACAGAAAACTGAATCTTACCACATAGAGAGACCAAGCAGAGGATAAATTCCAAAAGAAAAACGAATATTAGTGTTGGCTTCAGAGGGACTGAAAATATATCACACCCTTGAGACAAGAGCTAGAAGTTCAGAAGCAATTCTGAATGTTCATAAATGTCCTTGGTCTCAGATGAGGTGGTCTAGAAGTAATGACATCCCAGTAGCAGAAAGCAAAAGCACACAGAGCTCAGGTCTTTGCTTCTGTATTCTCTGACAGAAGCGGCCAAGAGCCAGTAGATATGGTCGATCAGGGCTGGTTAGGAAATGTTCAAGTCGGAACTGGAGTTCAGTGTCCTGTAAACCAGGAAGTACCTACAAAATACACACAGACTGAGAATGATGGGGGTGTGTCAGAAACACAGAGGCCAACTCAAATAGCTCCCAGCAGCCAGAGCTAGAATCTCAACGAATAGCATCAGAAACAGGATCTTGGCAGACGCAAAATCTGGCACTGACTGCCCCAGGTAGGTTAATATCGGGAGCCAGGAGCATCAGTGGTTTGTGTCCTGGAAGTGAAGTGAGGAGAATGTTGCTCTTTCCCTCCCAGCTCCATAAACATATTCCAACCACTAGGAAAACATCAGACAGACACAACTGTTGTCTACAATCCCTGCCTGTGTTCCTTAACACTTGATGTAATTTACTAGTGGATAGGCTGGTTGTAGATATAGTTAGGGAAAGAAAATTAAACAAATTTCCTAACTAGTTGAACCAAAAGACAAGACTGACGACAGGAAAGAAGGCTTAGACCCATCCCACCAAAAAGCTTCAGGCTCTGAATCAGGCATTGCGTTTGTGAGAGGCCAGATGAAAGGCAACAGAACTCTATAACAAAGTAGTTCAAGATTTTTTCAAAACTCTGGGACTAGAGAGATGGCTCAGTGGTTAAGAGCACTAGATGTTCTTCCAGAGGACCTGGGTTTGATTACCCGTACCCACCACACCCACGATATTCTGTAACCCCAGTTGCAAGGGATCTCACACCCTCTTCTGGTCATCATAGGCACCAGGCATGCAAGTGGTACATGGGCTTACACATAAAATAATCTTTTTCTCTCCCAGACCTGAAGGGGGTGCATTTCTTAACTGAGCTTAACATAAAATAAAGAGACCTAAGATACTATGCTGCAATATCTGAAGACATCAGGAGCAAAAAGAGAATTGTAAAAAATGAAAGACTGACAAAGACATATCAGAGTGATTTTAGACTCAATAACAATACAAGGAACAAGAGAATGGAAAATTCTAAGAACTGTTTTTTCTGACTTGCAGGTCTACATTAGGCAAACCTTCATTGAAGTGTGAGTAGTAGTTTCCTGATCTATTAAGGTCTCAAAATTTACCTCTTGCCATGGTCTATTGGATTTGTATATCTTCCCCAAACCAGTATTTATAGCCCTGGCCCCCATGTGTTGGTAATGAAATTGGGGCCTGGGCTGTGCAGGTGACTCAGTGGATCCAGCACTTGCTGAGCAAGCATGAAGAACCAGAGTTTGGATCCCCAGCACCCACATAAAAGCCAGGAAGTTGTGGTGGCCTGCCTGCATCCCCTCATTTAGGAAGGAGAGATGGGGATGAATTCCTAGGGCATGCTGGCTAGCTATAGACTAGCCAAACCAGCCAACTTGGCTCAGAAAGAGATCCTGCCTCAGTAAAGAAAGTGGAGAAAGATACCTAGTGTTAACCTCTGCACACACGCATGCACATGCTCCCACACACATATGAGCACGTATATACATCTGCACACATAAAGTCAGGCCTTTGTAGGATGATGGGGTCATGAAGGTGAAAATCCCTCATGAATGGGATCAGTGCAAAAAGAAGGAAAAAAAAGCCCTGGGAAGCTCACTAGCCTCTTCCACAGTGAGAGGGTACATGGAGATATTCTGGTAGGAAGAAGCAGACTCCCAAATACCAAAACAGCTAGTGCCTCGATCTTGGACTTCTCAGTCTCCAGGGCAATGATAAAATCCCAATAAAGATGAAACTTGGACACATGAATGAACCACTGGGGGACACTCATATTCAAACTGTAAAACAAATAATGGGAATGTCCCTACAGACACTGCTCAGACCCTTCGATGTAAGGAAAATGAGGTTAACCAAATCCAAACAAACAAGAAGGAAAAAAGTGTTGCACTGTCTTTATTGTCATAAAAATGCATAGTACATTGATTGTGCACGCTTTTAAACAGAGCACGACAGCCCCCTCGAAACCACCTTCTTGCATGGGGCTTTTCAGGCTGGTTTACTATGAGTAGGAAGCAGGGACCAAAGTGCTGCCTGGGCTTAAAAAAGGAACCATGATCTGATTAAGCAGAAGTCAGAGAGCTGAGGGTTTTGAGCCCATCTGAGAATACTGAAATATTGAAAGGAGTAAAGACTTTAATTGAGCTCAAAGGAGGCATAGGAAGAGAGTAGAGGGGACTCACTGATGTCAGGGGACAGGAATCAGGAGCAGCTTATGGAGGGAAGAAAAGGAAAAAAGAGACAAAGGGCTCATGCCTTGTGCTAGAAACTGAGATGAATGACACTTGCCAGGAGTGAGCCCAGAGACAACATACTGGGTATCCCAACTACACAGCCTGGGCATTTCCATGGCTACAGAAATCCACATACTAGAAAAATAACTTAAAAGCTATACAATCATCATTATAAATATTTCATCTTTTAAAACTAGCTAATGTTGGTTAAAAAAGGTTCACAGTTACTCCAAAGAGAGCGGTATCTCTATTGCACAGTAGTGGAAAGTCGGCTCTGGTCCCCGTGTGTGTAAACAATTCCTCTCCTCGGTGACTTCAGGACACACAGAAACAGCATTTTCTGTAAGCAAAGCACTTGGGTACAAGGCACGTCAAAGCTGTCAAGCTCTACTGGGAGCATGAAGGACCCACGGAAGGCCCACTTCTTTTCCCATGTGGCACCTTGGCAGTTGGTTCAGGTCTTGAATCAGACTGCAGGTGATGATGGTCTTGTCATGGAAGTCCTGTTCTCATTCCACAGTGACAGACTTGGCTAAGTTCCTGGGGAAGTCAACCTAAAAAGAAAGACAGGAAAGCAAAGGATGAAGCTCAATCAATAGAGTCCTTGCTTAGCATGCGTAAAGATACAGATTTCATCCCTAGCACCTCATAAAACAGACATGGGGGTACGCAGACTTGGAAGGCAGGAGGATTAGAAGTTCAAGGCCAGTACCTATCACATAGCAATTTTTTCAGTATCTCACAGGTGCCAGTAACATGCTGTTTCTTCCCAGTCACCTCTAACCACAAGCCTGAACACCTCCATTTTGAAAGTGGATTCCTTATTGCAAGAAGCTTCCTTTAACTGTACAGCATTTACTTCACTTAGTAAACACTGGTCATGATTTGACCTGTGTCCTGTTGTGCTATTCAGATCTTTTACAACAGCTTGGTGGGTGCTGTTCAAATGTCACTTTTCAGTCCAGGTATGGTGGTACTCTCTTGTGATCTCAGCACTCAGAAGGCTGAAGGAGACAAGCCCAAGGCCAGCTTGGCCTACACAGCAGAGCCTATTGAAATGGACAAGCAGGGGTGGAGTTAGCCCAGTGGGTAACAGCTCATACTAGTCCCCCAGAGGGTCCAAGTTCCATTCCTAGCCCCTATGTCAGATGGCTCACAACTGCCTGTATCTCCAGCTCCAAGAGATCTGGGGCACCCTGCCATCACCTAAGTTTATGTACAGGAAACCACACAAACAGACACACAGACAGACAGACACACACATACACACTTAAAAACAAAACTTCAGTAAAAAAGCAAATAAAATGAACAAAGAGAGACACACACAGAGAGAGAGAGACAGACAGAGAGAGACAGAGAGAGAAAGAGAGAGAGAGACACACACACACACAGACAAAACTTCAGTAAAAAAGCAAATAAAATGAACAAACAAAAATTTTAATTTTTAGGATTGGGGGTATAACTCAAAGTTAGAGTACACAGTCCGTGTAAGACTTGGTTTAGCCAGACGATGGTGGCACACGCCTCTAATCCCAGCACTCAGGAGG
>JAQHUG010000388.1:296279-314914 GCA_028555095.1 Dicrostonyx torquatus | reverse complement strand
ACTTACATCATAGCCTCGGAGGACAGCCAGGTGGAAGGACAGAAGCTGGAGTGGAATCACACTCAGGATGCCCTGGAGACAGTCAACCGTGTGGGGTAGTTCAATGGTTTTATATGCGAACTTGGAACTCTCAGTGTCATCCTTGGAACACAATATGATTGGACGGCCCTAAAGCAGAGAGATAAGTTCAAGGTAATGTGTCTCTGAAAGAAGCAAACTCTCTCTTGAATCTGGCAGAGTTTCTGGAACTTTCTGGAGTCAGCATTACTGTTGTGATACTATTAATCCTTTGACTTTGCTAGAATTACCAGTGAGGTCGTGGGCATGCATGCCACATGGAAAGGACAGTGTGTGGTGCTTCTTGGAGTGTTTCTTCTCCTTCTTTGGTCAGGTGACTGCACTTTGCACCATCATTCAGGATTCATTTGTGCCTTTTCCTGACCTACTCCTAACTCTAATGGGCCTCATGATCCAGTGATGGAAATAAAATCAAGAACAAAGATGAATTTCGGATAAATGTCACAGGGGCAATACAACATGCGTGAGAGATATTAGGAAGCTTTGTTATGTGTTAGCATTGACTGTGTCCAAGCACATTTGTGAGGGATTATCTAGATTATGCTAAGTGAGGTGGGAGAACACATTCTGAAAGTGGGTGGCACCATTCCCTGGGCTAGGGTCTTGGCCTGCATAGAAAGGAGAGCGTAAATTGAAGGCCAGAAAATGCCGCTTGCCTGCCTGCTTCCTCAAACCCTGCTACCATGACAGACCCTTGAGCCATGAGCCCAAATAACTTCTTAAATTGCTTTCATCAAGGCATTTTATCAGAGCAACCAAGAAGTAACTAGGATAGTTTGGAAGGGCAAAGCCAGGCCAGCTAGGTCTAAATAGTAAGTTCAAGTCAGCCTTGGCTACACAGAAAGAGCTACGTAGCTCTTTGCATTGCTACCCCAAAAACAATAGGAAGAGCCAATGCAAAGGCTCGGAGAAAAGACTGAGCTTGGCATGAGTGAGAATCAGAGCAGGGAGAAAGACCTGGAACTCAGTGGGACATGGAAAGGCGCTGTGTAATGCAGAATGGGAGAGAGGTCACTTCAGTCTTATGGGAAGCTGTGGTGAGAGGGTTTTCGGTAAAAAAGGACACAATTGTGTTTTTATACTAGTATCCTTTTATTTTTTCAGACAAGGTTTCTCTGTGTAACCTCGCTGGCCTGGGACTCACTTTATTGACCAGGCTGGCTTTGAATTCAGAGATCTACCTGCCTCTGCCTCCCAAGTGCCGGGATTAAGAGTGTGCACCACCCCCGCCTGGCTTAGTTTACTAGTGTTATACTAACTTCGTAGACTAGTTTTTACACTAACCGCTGTGCTGAGATACGTGTGGCAGTGGCATCTTACCGGATTTCACCTACCTGTACCTTCAAGAGTCTGAGTGGTCTCTACCCTCTTGCCTCCGTGAGGCCCATGAATAATGTATCTGGCTGTTTAGTTCCTGGAAGGGAGCCAATCTACCTTTGGACTTGGAACAATTAGAAGTGCTACTGCTCACAGTGAACTCCCCTGCACTCTGCTTGAGTTTATTGTTATCAAGATGATAGACCATAAGTGGTTTCAGGATGGAGAAAGGTAAACGATGGTTAGAAAGTTGAAAGTTTGCGTCACTAAGAACAGGCGCAGGGCAGGAGAGCAAGTTCCATCCATGTCTGCCTATGAAACCACAGCAAAGTCTTGAAGTCACAAGGCCAAGGGAGTGTGCTGGTGACACCCATCAATGTACCTGGAGGGGGGCCTCACTCTAAGACAACAGGAGCTACCTATCTGGAACCTTCACACTATGGCTTCTTCTTCTTCTGGGGCAGGTCCTAATTTGAATAAATATTGCCCTTTCCTAGGTTCTAAGAGTTGTTCCAGAGAATTACTGAATGTGAGGGATTTGGGAAACCCCTAAATTTGCAGCCAGTCTGAGGTTTGAGTGCCCCTTAGTTTGTGGGTTTAGATGGGAGGGCAGTCTTATGAAGGACTGGGTACTTACCCAGTGAAGTCTGATTAACTGAAAAGGTAGCATCAGAATTGCATAACAGAAACCCTGAAAGGAAGCTCCATCCCTAGGATGCTGTATGTACCTCCTGTCTCCAGTCCTAGGATCCAGGGCAGCTCAGTGACAGTCTGGTCACTGGCCCTCACTAAGGAGCTGGTGAATATGACCTCAGGCTCTCTGGTTCCCTGCTAAATGTGTGTGGTATTCAAAAAGGCGCCCGAAGGGCCAGTGAGATGACTTAGTAGATATATGCTTCTGCCAACAAGCCTGAAGACCTGAGGTCCAGCCCCAGAGCCCACATGATAGATGAATAGAACCAACTGCTACAAGCTGTCTCTGATTTCCAGGCATCTACCATGGCACGTACATGCCCCTCTTCCACAGTAAAAGATAAATGTAAACAAAAGGGGACAGGACAGAGTGTGGCCACACCCACAGCAGCAGTCAGTGAGATAGGCATGTGTCATACAGAATAGGTAAACAGGGACCTTGGTCCATAGGAGAGACCTCACCTGGCGGGCAGTAACCTGCTGCAGGGCATTCTGGCACTTGGCAAAGCAAGGATCCTTCATGATGACCATGATGACCGGCATCTGCTTGTCGACGAGTGCCAGGGGCCCGTGCTTCAGCTCTCCAGCCAGGATACCTTCTGAGTGCATGTAGGTTATCTCTTTAATTTTCTATGGAGACACAAGTTGGGATCAGCGTCACACTGGGGAGACAGGGGGCTGCAACAGAGAAGACAGAGGGACAGAGGGATGCTGGGAGAGGGAGTTTAGGGTAAGAGCTAAAGGTCTCTAAAGGTCAGCTATGCGGATGGGTGCATAAATGGGTCAGCATGGGATGCTCTGGGCCGGGAGAGAGGATGGCTGCTGTCCAGAGCTTGAACAAGGTTGTCCAGGTAGCAACCTCACAGCCTCCAGGAACAATAGTGACACCTCTCTTCAGTTCCATGCACAGTCATGTACCCAGACAGAAAGTTAGACTCAGTCTAGTTTGCCTTCACCCCCACCCCCACGACAAGCCACAGATAATGGTGGCATTGTATTCTGCTTCGATAAGCTCTTATTCAATTAGACGGCTAACCATTCTCCCAATTTTAGATCCTTAATCACTTTTAAACAGTTGTTTAGATTGACCTATCAAGTGACTGCCCATACCCCAGGCTTTTATGTGAATCCCCCCCACTTATTCCAAGTAGATCCATTTCCATTCATTTGCTGTGAGATTTTCATCATTGCACCAATGAGAATCTTAAAGAAAAGATTCCTCCACTTGTCCAGAACTAGTTATTTGGGTCAGGCAAACCCCATGAGGAATGAGGCTCCTCCTTGGAGACTACAGACAGCTGGCATGCTGGCCTCCCAGGAACCACACAGGGGCCATTGACTTGTGCCAGCAGCAACCTAAACATGCCTTTCTTCCCTCGGAGACCAACTTGGCGGCACAGCTGAATGCGCATCTTTCATCAGCAAGGCTTTGCCACCGCAGCTGACCCCCACAGCCAGGAAGCAGAACTATCAAAGGACTGAAAGTGCACCCCACCCAGGCTTTGCCTCTTCTGTGCCCCTGTTCCTTATGGGAGCCAGACTCTTGAAGTGACCTGAGTTCATGGTGCAGGGATTGACTGATGCCAGAAAATGCACCAGGGGTTAACCTTCATAGTCAACTTGGTGGGATTGAAAATTTCATAAAAATAAACTTCTTGGCATATGTGAGAAAGTTTTTAGATTGGCTTAACGGAGGTGCGGAGACCCGCCCTAAGTGTGGGTGAAATGGTTCCGTGGGCTAGGATCCTGGACAGAACAAAAAGGAAACTGGACTCAGCATCTGTCTCTCTCTGTTCCTTGAGGACACAGTGTGATCAGCTACCTATGCCTTCCCCATCATGACAGACTGTACCCCAAAACAGAGAGCCAAAACAAACACAAGCCCTTCCTTTCTCAAGTTGCTTTTGCCAGGCATTTTATCTCGTCCAGGAGAAAAGCAGCTGACACATATGTTTGGTCTCTGTCCCTTTTATTTTTTTTAGCATGTAGTCCCTAAAGTCCTTACAGTGTTCATAGTGAGCGGTGACTTTCCTTGCTAATGAGAGCAACAGGACAGGTCTCTACTATCTAGAGCAATGGTGGCATAGAGAGCTGAGGTTTCTAGCTTTACAACAATTCATCCTTGTAGAGCAGACATGGTTGAAGGCTAAGCTCATCACCAGTGACTGAATGACTAAATCAATTAAACCTATGTAAGGAAGCCTCTCTAAAAACACAAAAGGACATCTGGGAAAGCTTCTAAAAATGGCTCCAGGAGAGTGGCATGATCAGAGACGATGGTGAAACGCCACATCCCTTCCTGGACACCTTGATCTGTGTATCTCTTCTTGCATCTGGGGTTCATCAGTATACTTGGTCGTAAGTCTTTACAATGTACCAATCACATGAGGAAAAAATTAATCTGCAGAAGATGTATGTGTTGAAAGTTGGCACTCAGAGGTCAGTTTACTCCCAGCTACAAACACCTGCAATACTCCCTAGATGTCTTTTGTGAGCCACCCATTGACTGGGTATGATAAGGAGAGGAGCCAATATCCTTGGCACTCCTGTCCTAGTTCACAGTGATGTCTCACCTGGAACACGAATCCCTTTAATCTCGTAAGGCATTCTGATCAATAAATAGCATACTAATAGTGAGAGATGTGGAAGCCCAGGAGCCAGCTTTGCCAGCCTTCAGTGGCCCTACACTTCCAGCACTTTTCTTAGCCCTCCCAGCTTTCTCTCACATTGCTAATTTATAGTCATGGGGCAAAATAGGGAGTCTACAATTTTTTTTTTAAATTCAGGCTCACTGCTGTGGGAATGCAAGCTCTTCCCCTTTAGGAAGTTTGAGATTTACAAGGAAGATCTAGAGATTTACAAGGAAATCTCGCAATTTCCAACTGCCAAAATCCTTCCCACATAGGTTGCTTCTGGGAGTGGACCTGAATTTGATTACTTACTCTATGCAATCTGTGTGTATAGAGGGGTGTGTGTGTGTGTGTGTGTGTGTGTGTGTGTGTGTGTGTACCTTGATGTTATTCCTCAAGATCCACCCACTTTGGTTTCTGAGACATGAACTTTTACTGGGACCTGGTGCTCCCCAATTCAACTAGACTGGCTGATCAATGAATCCCAGAGATCCTCCTGTCTCTATTTCCCCAGTGCAGGGATTATAAGCACATACCAGATTTTTTTTAACATATAGAGTCTCAGAGGCCAGGCACTTGAAAAAGCTTCACCCAGTGTCCCTCTCCCTCTCCCCAGGAGACTGAGAACTCCCTGGGGACAGATAACCCACTTCACTTATTTCTGTGACTCCGAGGTAAGAGGCAATGCTCATCCCAGCACTCAGGAGGCAGAGGCAGGCGGATCTCTGTGAGTTCGAGACCAGCCTGTTCTACAAGAGCTAGTTCCAGGACAGGCTCCAAAGCCACAGAGAAACCCTGTCTCAAAAAACCAAAAAAAAAAAAAAAGAGGCAATGCTCAATGGCAGGCTCTTTAGGGTGGCTAGTGGGTTTGTAAACCCTTCCCTTCCAACACTGCGCCCTGCCCTCCTTCACACTGGCTTCTTGCAGCATCTACTAAACCGGCCTCCATGTTACTCTGGGAAACTGTGTTACTGGAAGGGGAGGCTGGGCAGAGAGGGACTTACCAAGGCTCCTTCCAGGCACGTGGCATAGTTATATCCCCGTCCCATCACCAGGAGTGACCTTTGTGTGTAGAGCTCCATGGCCAGGTCATGGATCTTCTCATCCAGAGATAATACTTCTTTGATCAGCTCTAAGCAGCAAAGAGACAAGGGCGAGAGCCTGTCATGTCATTCTGACTTCCAAACATTCACAAGGAAAATCATTGGCTCTAACACGGTTTAGAAACTTATATTGCTCAGGAGACACTGCTTCCATGCATTATTTAGAAGGGCTTTAAACTTAGTTCTGCGATAACTTGGGATACTAGCCAGAACTTTGTCAGGCTGGCAGTTCCTGTTTGTGTGAGTATGCTTGTAAGGTAGGCTATAAACTCTCATTTCCAGCTCCATGTTAACAGGAAGTAAACCAAGAGCCAGAGAAAATGAAATCACCCCCTCCGAAGACTCAGGACTGAAATTCCAAGTTAACGCCTCAGTTCCTTGCCCTGGGCTGGAGCCCAAGGCAAAGCCAGTGTAAGCCAGACCTGTTGTGCTCAAACTTCCTGGTCCTGGGACTCCATTTATACTCTTGCTAATTACTGTAATCCTCAAGAGCTTTTGCTCTTGTCAGCTAAGAAAGGTGGTTTACACCTTTAATCCCTGCACTCACGAGGCAGAGGCAGATGGATCTCTGGGAGTTCGAGGCCAGCCTGGTCTACAGAGCCAGTTCCAGGACAGCCAGGGCATCCTGCCTTGAAAAACAAACAAACCAAAAAAAAAAAAAAAACTTTAATAAAGTACAGCTTCATTCATTGGAAAAAAATTATTGGAAAGTAGTAACAGTAATAAGCCTATAATGATAGATTTTCAAAAAATGAGTGAGAAGAATGGTATTGTTGGACATCTTTTAAAAGAAATTGTTACATGTATTTGTGTGTATGTTCATGCACACACACACAATTGTGTGTAGAAATCAGTTCTTATACTATGTGGGTTTGGGGGATCAAAGTGGGGGGTCCGACTTGGCAGCAAGAGCCTTTACCCTATTGAGTGATCTTAGCAGCCCAATACCTTTATGTGGTTTTAGTGTCTGACTTTTTGATATAAGAGTTGACACCAATCTGCTTCTGCGTTTGAGCTGCTGTGATTTTTGTCACTGTTACTGGAGTATAGGTATGCAACCCAGCCTTACAAAGATTGGTCTTTGGAAAAGGGAAAAGTTTTAAACGCCTTCAGCTATTAGGAGTGTTCTTTGATTCTGCACCAGACAAGAAGGAAGTTTCTAGAGGAGTAGCAAGTATGTAATATGAAACATAGCTGAAGTTTCTTTCTTCACTTTGTTCCATGTGGCCTGCTTTCCACTTAAATGGCTTTCACACAACTCAGTGATGTTATACAAAGGCCTGGAGATAGGCAATCTAAAAATGGACGCGTTTAGTTACAAACTTTATTTTACAAATCACCTTGTTAAAAATCGTTAACTTCTTAGTTGAAAGAAAGAAAGAAAAAAGAAAAAAAAATCTTCAAATCTGGGAATTGGCTAAGCAGAGACAAGCTTTCCAAATTCTAAATGATAGTTGAAAATTTGACCTTTGTTATTGGCAACAAGTGCTGTTGTTTGTTTCACTTGAGAAGCCAGGCTAACTAACTTCCTTCATTTTAAGGTAAACATCCACAAGAAGGGCCGATCTTGTTACTTACTGACTGAGACAGTCAGGAGAGGAGGGAGGAGGCCCTGGAGTTCTGCTGATAACTGAGTTGGGGTTTTTTTTTTTTGTATATCATTGGATAGAAAGATCTAGAAGGAGAGAGTCATTAACAGCATCCTTTACATGAGAGTAAAGGAAAAGAGAGACCCAAAGGAGCTCAGTGGATTTTAAATATAGAAAGCCCCTTTCTGGGACTTACCAGGTAAAGATCTAAGGCCCCGGATGATCTCTTGCCTCCTGTTTTGTAGAGAAATTCGGTCTTCAGACATCATCAAACCAAACATCACCAGAGAGATGAACTGGCTGGTGTAAGCCTGAGGACGAAGGAGGGGGACGATGAAGACTTCAGCTCAGAGGTGTTTAAGGAGATAGGAGAGCTAAACAACATGGACAAAGACAGGGAAAAGACAGAATGGCAAAACGGAGATGAGAAGAGGAAGGGAGAGAGAGGAGGTGCCAAGAGCCAAGGTGCCAAGGTGCAATTGTAAGGGCACCCATCTCTCCAGCTGATGCCACCCCACCACCCAGGTTCTCCCTGGAGAACACAAACATCCTGTACCTTGGTGCTGGCCACCCCAATCTCCGGCCCTGCATTGATGTGGACACCACAGTCAGTCTCCCGGGAGATGGAGCTGCCCACAGTGTTGGTGATGCCCACAGTCAGCGCCCCGCGGTCCTTACAGTATCGCAGTGCCAGGAGCGTGTCTGCAGTCTCACCTACAACACGAGGAGGTTATCAACGAGGGTCTGCAAGTGCGGGTGCTAGGCCAGCTAGAAGCCTCTCCTCCTCTCCTCCCTGCCTCCTCATTCACCCCTCCTCCTTCTCCTGCTCAGATATTCAAAGCCTACCCAACCTTTGAAACAAAAGTAAGGGTTTCACATCCTTCCCGTTGTCTCTTAGATTGAAGATCTCATTACTCTTTATGTAGCAAGCACGTTCTTATCCCATTTCTTTGAATCCTTATGTCAACACTATGAAGACCTCAGTTCCCACTTCCCTTCGGGATGAGGAGTCCAGAGAAATGAGACTCATTATCTCCAACCAGGCCTTGCAATTGGCTTGGAATGCCCTTCTGGGACTCTAGGCTGCCTGGGTTAGATTTACTGAGGTATAACCATTGAAAAGCAAGACTGCCCACATGATGCTTCTCAAATAGAACTTGCTTGAAGGAAACATTTCTTGTGATTTCCCAGTGTAGACTCAAGTAGTTTTTCTAATTAGGCTACCTCAACCGCATACGCCGGTACCAACTCCCGATTTACCAATTTTAAAAAAACTAAAACAATATGAGGCCGATATAAAATCGAACCCCATGAATTCTCAACCTTCTGATGGTGCCATCTACATGGTCACTGCTCTTTGACTGTGTTCAACTTAGCTCCTGACCTGTCCCTAAAACTGGTGTCACCAAATGCTTCCAGACAGTCTAATTCCCCTCTTCCTCTTTCTCTTTAGACATCTGGGTTTTCAGCACATGACTTGAAGTCAGCATTGGTTAGAAAAGATGGAAAGAAAAGGAAAAAGATGGAACTACCTGCATCAGCCCCAATCTCGGATTTTGGTAGCTTGCTGTTTGCTTAAATCTCCTTTAAAAACCGATACTTTGTCCATAGACTTATGGGCTGCCACTGTACTGTTTTCATGCGGAATCTACCTACTTTACTTTTCTGTTACTTTCCCTACCTATTCATGAACTACGTTAAGACTCTGATGGGACAAGATCTCCTGAGTAAATTGGGAGCATGGGACCTTGGGGGAGGGTTGAAGTGGAGAGGGGAGAGGCAGGGAGAGGAGCAGAGAAAAATGTAGAGCTCAATAAATATCAATAAAAAGTATATAAACAATTTTAAAAAAGACTCTGGTGGGAGGATCAACCCAAAGGCAGTCAGTCAGTCAGTCAGTGGGATGATGGATGTGCCTGTATTAGTTTTTCTCAGCTTGTCATGAAAATGGAAATGGTATTAAAAATTCAAAAGGGAAGCAATACTAAAATCCCCCCTAGGATATTAGAATAATATGGCCAGTTTCCAATAGTGATAATGACATTCTGGGTTTATGCTCTATCATCTTTGTCTCACATTCCCATCTGTGGAGATAGATGTCACAGGATGCTCAGGATTGGGAATAACTTCCAGATGGTCCAGAAGAGGAGACAGGTGAATTGTGCACAGGGATGACCCTATGTTGGCTTGGTTAGTAATTTCTAAGATTAGATGACTCATTATATGAATATTCCTACTTTTATAAAGGTTTGGAATTCACCAAAATTGAAATATTCCACAAAACGTCCTTAAATCTCTGGGCGTGGCTCCAAGGCTCTGGCTAAGCTGAAGTACAACTTTACCTGGAGTGAGGAGGACGCCCAGGTAAGGCTCACTCAGCTAAAGGAAAGCACTCCCTCCTACCCCTTAACCAAAACCGTGTCTCTCCATACCGCTCCATGCCTCCCCCTGCTGGACAGTGTGGACACTATACATAGCAGACCTCCAGAGCTTAAACACAGAGCCTACTAAAGAATGAATAAATACAAGGATGGGACTCTCAACCCAGTAGAATTGAGATTTTTCTTTCTCCTCTAAATTAAGCCCTGTAAACACTTAGGAGCACGTTGGCGAGTGTTCTTAGACTTAGACTTAGAATAGCAGGGGACACCAACTTCTCCTAAATCTTTCAGGGAGCTCTGTGGATGCTGCTCTCATGGGCCATCACCCATGCTGAGGAGGGCTATCCCTCTGAGTCACCCATGGTTCCATAAGTAACGTCAATAACCTCACTGGCTCACTAAGCTAGCCTTGGATGGAATCATTTTAGTCTGTCTTGTGGGGTGAAAACATGTTTGGTCACATTTCCCCAGGAAAGCTCACACAGCAGGGTACAGTGTTGCTAGTAACAGACGCTTTCAAGGGTTTAAATGACCCAGTGTGTGAGAGCATGTGTGGTACACGGCAGGCGCACAGAGGCACTGGAAGAAGAGGGAGGGTGATGATGTCTAGAGAAGAGAGGTTGGAGATGAGCCAGCGAAAACCTGGCCATGCCGTCTGTCTCCCTTACCTGATTGGCTTATGAAGAAGCAAACATCATCCCTGAACACAAGTGTGTTCCTGTCCAGAAAATCACTGGCAAGTTCAACCATCACAGGGAGCTCGGTCAGTTCCTCTAAAACTTGCCGTGTCTAAAGCCAAAAAGAATAGACCGTGAAGTCGGTGATGGGCTTTATAGGGACACTGGGTACTGGGCTTCAAGGACAGTTTATGACATGGTCCTTTGCTGTCCCAGTGGTACGGGAACTTCAGCCACTCCCAGGCCATCTCGCCAGTAGGACTGAGTACACTTCTCAAGCTGGCTCACGGGAATGAGTACAAGGACTTAGTCCAATCCAGAGGCCAGTGTATTACAGCACTGTGACCAGCATCTTGGTCTTGGTTGCTGTTAAGCTCCCAGGACTACCTAAGATCTGGTGGGTTGTACTTACAGCCACAGCAGCGTGGTAGCTGGTTCCACAGCCAATCACGATGAGCCTTCGGCATCGTCGAATCTCCTTCAAATGGTCCTTCAAGCCACCCAGGAGCACTGCAGGACATGAGACAGAGTATTAATGTCGACTCTACATAGGCCTGCATTCAGTGGAGCAAGGCATGGACAGGGGCTTCCCACCTGTGTTGGTCTCGAAATTCACCCGCCCTCTCATGGTGTTAAAGACTGATTCTGGCTGCTCGAAGATCTCCTTCTGCATAAACGCACTGAAGTTACCTGGCCAGGGAGACATCACCAAGGTAAGTAACTCTAATTAAATAGATTTTTATAGCTTAACTGTAAACCAAGAAAGCATAGGAAAAGGCTTAAAATGTTGTTGCTTTGTAATTTTTCTGCCAAGATGTCACCATGCCACAGGGCTGGTATTTCCCACAAAGCCCCCAAAGGTTTTATTTTATTTTTTATTATTTATTATGCATACAGTATTCTCGGTATTCTGTCTGCATGTATGCCTGCAGGCCAGAAGAGGGCACCAGATCTCATTATAAATAGTTGTGAGCCACCATGTGGTTGCTGAGAACTGAACTCAGGGACCTCCAGAAGGGCAGGCAATGCTCTTCACCACTGAGCCATCTCTCCAGCCCCCCCCCAAGGTTTTAAAGAGTGTCTGCAGGTGTCTTCCTGTCTGATGCTATGTAAACAAACCAGATGAAAGCGGGTCAGATACAGTGACCATCCAGTTCACAATTAGACCCTGCAGTTTTGAGAACTTGGGTCCTCTCCATCCTCTGACCGCTGAGCGCCTGTTCTTCAAGACAAGTGCACGGGGACTCTTGGAAGATACCTGCCTTTCATTATTTGCTGCAGTTCCATCTGCAAAGTCTGGATGGCTCTGGAGGGGTCATCACTAGCTGAGCGCTTGATTCGGTGAATGGAAAGTTTCCCATCAGCCACTGCGGCGATGTCATCATCTTCCAAGAAGATGACCCGGTTGGTGTGTTCTATGATGGCACTGGAAGGAGGAAAAAAAGACATCAGAGTTCACGTTCCACCCTTAAAAGTTATAAGGCGGCAGCCACTTGCTATTTCTCAGGCATGGGATCCTTATCATTTTAGGCAGGACAGTGGCATTACAGTGAAAAGACTCACAGGAAGCCCTCCCATACTCTACAGGTCTCTTCCCCATCAATTATTTTGAACTCTAACCTTAATCTTAACCCAGTAGAGAATGTATGGGAACACATCATTTCTTCAGAAAACATTTTTACATATATCTCTTAAATCTTAAGGCCTAAATTTTAACTTATTTTAATACCAACATTCTTTTCAAAACTTAACAATTCATGTCCAAAACATCAAATATCTAATGTGTTCAAATCCCCCCTTCCAGGCAATCTAATGGATATCTTTTTATAATTGGTTTCTTCAAATAAGATACAAAAGTCATGGCACCTTTGGAGAGGTTGGGAAAACATACACTATTCTGATTATAAAGAAAAAGATAAGCACTTGCTTTAGACATGTTATAGCATGTATGTGGAGGCCAGAGGGGAACTGACAGGAGTCACTTCGCCCCTTCCAGCATGTGGGTCTGAGGATCATCTTGGCTGCGAGAGCCTGAACCCACGGAACCATCTTGCTCAGTCAGCACTTGAATTTTAAACTATATAGTTTACAAAGACAAGTTTCTCCTTATATAATAGACTCTTGCTAATAAAGAACAACTGATAGAATAGTTCATGGATTACTAGTTATGAATTAACTCCAGTCAAGGATCTTGAATGGCTGTTGAAACTAAGAGGTGACAGCTGAGAGAATTTTCAGCCAATGAATAAGGATGGCAAGACTTGAACCTCTGATTAAGCACAGAGAGAGAAATGATGGACTGGCATGTGCCTTCTGATGGAAGGACACACTACCACACATGTAATCTCGCTAAAATCCAAACCTCGCTGCCCTGGTTGGCTTCAACTCTCAACTTGGCACAGCCTAGAGTCACCTGAGAAGGGAGGGAGTCCTAACTGAGGGATTACCCAGATCAGATCGGGCTGTGGGTGTGTCCGATTGTTATGTCTGTTAGTTGATGGAGGAGGCTCATCCCACCGTGGGCAGCACCATTCCCTGGGCAGGTAGTCCTGGGCAGTATAAGAAAGCTAGCTAGGCTGGAATCAGCAAGTGAGCTTTCCTCCATGATTTATACTTCAAGTAGTGCTCGAGTTCCTGCCCTGACTTCCTTTGTTGTTGGAAAGTGACCAGAAAGGACAAGCTGAAAAACACTTCCCCTCCCCTTAGTTCCTTTGGTCGCAGGCACGGAATGAAATGAGAACGCTTGCCAGTGCTGTGAGGCTTGGTTAAAGTGTGGCTGTTCTCACTGTAAAGAATCTACAGTGCTTAATCATAGGAGAAGCTTCTAGAAGGAATAAGGTAGGCCCGGTCCCTGTTGACAGCTCAGTGGTGACTGCTGCGATGTAAGGTCCCCACATCTTTCTTCTCTGGGAGGCTGTCAGTATTGGTTCTCACAGCTTGTCAGATGGCTTTAAAAGGGTGTGATTATTTTGCCTATGAACACTATTTCATCTTCCCCCTGGCATCCTTGCCTTTTCTAATTTTAGAAACACCTATGTTACTGACTATAAGGTAAGAGCTCAGTGGTTTTGAGCACTTATGCAAAATGAGAACTTCAGCCAGTTATAATGCCCAGATACCACTTACAGGTAACCAAAACCTGTTCCAAGTCGTAGCTCTCTAGTTTTCCCTCACTCCACCCTCTCTTTTCCCCTTTCCCCCCCTACCCCAACTTTTCTTTCCCTGTGCCTGTATATCTCTAAAATTTATGTACTCAGGCTGGCGAGGTAGCTCAGTAGGTAAGGGTGCTTGCCACCAAGTCTGACAACCTCAGTTCAGTCTCAGGGATCCACATGGTAGAAGGAGAGAATCAACTCCTACAAGCTGTCCTCTGACCTACTACATACATGCTCCAAGTGCATGCAGACAGTTACTCTTGGGTACACAGTCCCAGGAAAACAGTAAAGATGCTGAGCTACCTTGCATCAGAAGCAAAGAAGAACTCCACAGCTTTATCACCCACGGCGTGCAGACAGGTGGAGCTGTCCAGGCGCTTCATCCTGGTCTTACAGATATTTTTCACATTCTCGATATTGCCTAGTAAACAAAAGAATGGGTTGCGAATCTCAGCAGGGTGCTTTATTTGCATAACACGTGGCAAGGAACCCATTTTCCTCTTTATAATATTGTGTGGGAGAAATCTGCAATTTTTAGCTAGGGCTGCGCCAGCCAAATCACACAGAAGCTCCCCAAATAGCTCACTAGTGCTGAAAGAGCATTTAAATGGCTGCGGTGGGAGGGCAAGGAGAACAAAACAACCCAAAGAAGCTCGAATCAGGGCACAGTTACCGATCTCCCCAGCTGCCTGCTGTTCCCTCTATCTCTGTGCAGGTCTCAAAATATTCACAATGCAATGCTTTTTTAAAGGATGGAGCTGAGTCTCCATCCATTGCATGAACACCTTTGAAACCCAGAGCCACACAGCAGCTGGGTCCAAGACAGAGTGTTGAGGGTGGTGATGGTATGGCTGTCTCCGGCTGCAAGGGGGGTCTACACTGCAGCTGACTGCTCATGTCTTCAGGGAACTCACACGTCCGATATAAGATGGGGATCTGCTCTGTGGAGAGTTTGTATTTGCTTCGTACCCCGATGAGCAGTGGGCTGCCTCTCCTGTGGGAAGAAGATATCAAGTGACCCATCACTTAGAGACCCGGAGTCAGATGTCTTCCCAGCCTCCTTTCCCTGGACATCTTGACCATAAGATGATGTCTTCCAAGTTTGGAGCAGGGACCAATAGACTGGCATGGAGGTGCCAGCTTCCTCATATCATCACCCAGGTATCTGACCAATTAGCCTGGTAACATGCTCTCCCCACTTTTATGAGATGTTGAGCTCCCGGGTCTCCAAATCTCCACAAGCAGCTAACCCACATGGCTAGGTTCTCAGGGGCTGGACATTTACCATGAGAGAAAGGCCTGGTGTACACAGAATATGGAGAAATTATATGCAAATATTGCACTATGCTATTTTATACAAGGGACCTGAGTGTCTAAGGATTTTGGTATCCGAACAGGGTTTAGTGCCAGAACTCCCAGAAACACCAAGGGAAGGCGGTACTGCACTCTGTGGGTTGCAAAGGGCAGTTTCCAGGGTAGTCGCACCTTGGCTTAAGTGAAACTTAAGGGAAACTTAGAATCTTTGACCTGTACAAAGTGGGTTTCATCACAAAGGGAACAGCGACTTTCACAAAGAAGAGTCTCCCAGGAATAACAGAAGCTGACGTGGGTGAGGCCTTGGTGCTCGTCTGTCACCGTCACCAGGCTCTCTGATTATCATGGGATAGACTCTTCAGTGCGCACTTCACAGTATTTCCTTCCTGCTTACTATTGCTTTGGCCTAAGCTTGTTGAAGGTATTAAATCATGATATTTATTTATTTAGAGACAGGCTTTCTCTGTGTAATGACCCAGGCTGTCCTAAAACTCTCTTTGTAGACCAGGTTGGCCTCGAACTCAGAGAGATCTACCTGCCTCTGCTTTCCACATGCTGGGATTAAGTAAAGGCGTGCACCACCACCGTCCGGCTTTAGGTCATGATCTTCATGGCATCTTGCCTTCAAAATGCAATTCTCTGCTTTATCTTATAGATTACAGCACTCACATTAAACAAGTAGATCACTTTCATAATTCATACAACTTAGATCTCTGCATCTTAGAACCCAGGCAGGCAACATTCCAGGACCTCAGTTTCTCACTGCCCTCTGTCTGTCCATGCAGGTGGGGAGGGGAGGCAGGAGAACACTGAGACTGGAGACATATGGCTCCTTGGAATTCATTAACCAGCCAGTCTACAGCTGGATGGATGGGTGAGCTCCAGGTTCAATGATACCTTGTCTCAGAGTGAAGCGGCTGGGGGATGACTAAGTAGTTAACAGCACGTACTGATCTTGCATAGGACCTAAATTTAGTCGCTAACACCCCCACAGTGGCTCAACATTATCCACAAGTCCAGTTCTATTCATAAGTCCAGATCTGATGCCCTCTTCTGACCTCTGAGGGCAGCAGGCACACAAGTGGTACACATACATACATGCAAGCAAAACACTGTACACATAAAAAAAGAAAACACCTGATATGGACCTCTGGCCTCCACATACATGTGCACCCTCATGCTCACATGTGTATAGTGCACACACACACACACACACACACACACACACACAACCTCCAGTGTAAGCCTGAAACTACAGACCGTGAACTCAGTACATACAAGGTCTTCATATGTATTCACATATGATAGTTCAATTTAGGCGCAGTACAAGACTAACAACAACAAACAACAAAATAAAAAAAATTATAAGACTGCACCATAACAAAAGTTATTTCAAACTTAGGAGTTGTCTGTTTCTGGACCTTGTTTGACCACTGATAACTGAAACCTTAGCGTGTCACACTTTACATTGAGTGGGGGTGGAGAGGGAGCTTCTGTAGCTAGTGTGGACTGGGTGCTTTCTCCTCCAACATGTTAACTGACTAGTAAGAAAACACTGAACACACTTTGTTAGGACCACCGAAGGTTGTTTCAAGAATCTGACTTCAATAGAGCGGGCTAATATTTTTGTCTTGAACAATTTCTTTCTCATATAGACTGATGCGCTCTGTTAGTCTTTGAAAGGTTTGAAGAATAACTATCCATCTGAAATATATCTCTGTACATCTAAAAAACCTCACTAGCATGACTACAAGCTTTACTATTGTAGATGACTATCTATTAACCTGTATTTCTTAATTATACAGTACATTTTAAAATGAGATGTACAAACACAATACCTTAATCAAGAACAAAAATATACACATAACAAAATTGACCTTAATTTTGTATCAATAGACCAGGATCTATACCAATGCAAAGTATCCATCTCTATAGCAAGCCACTTGTTTATTAATAGTCTGGATCCAGCCCATATACAGGCATTGCTGTGTCTACCTGAATCAGACACACCCCTATTTAGCAATGACAGGCCTGTTTCTCATGAGCACTGACATACTCAAGACCCCCTCTTCTAATTTCTTGAAATAGGGGACAAAGTTCAGAAAGACTGAGGAAAAAGTGCTGAGTACTGTGACTATTTTTGTATCATCCTTTGTTGTGTCTAAAACTAATCTGAGACCTTGTTCTGAGTCCAGCGAGGAGCTAGCTCAAATTGCCCCCAAATAATGATAGGACTCACACACTGATAATAGTGCTTACGGGTATCTGAGTTTGTGGGTAAATGGCTCCCTGATCTTATTGTTCAGATCAAGCTTTCCTTTAAGACGCAGAGACCCCCTGAGATGTCCCAAGGGCTGGCTTGGATGGTCCAGCCATCCATTACAGGCAATTTAGAAAAATCAGGCTTTATTGCTTCCTCGCCCCACATTCATTTGAAACAGTAATATCACATTATAAGATTTTCAAGGGAGCCTCTAGATTTGATAGGGACCAGCTGGCATTTCATAATTCTATTCCATGATTTGATGAGATTATATTTCAAATGACAGATTAGTCCCTGTCTCAGGAAAAAAAGTAAGACTATGATAAATTCATCTGATTTTCTGAGTAGCTATTGTGACAGTCTTCAACAGACAGTCTCACTCACTCTGTTTGGGTCTCCCAGGGCCACATATATACCCTAAATGGCTCCTTTGTGCTTTTAGAATAAAGCCAGCAGCCCATGGGACACCTAGGTCCCTTAGAGCTGGGCTTCTTCTACCAGACCCTCCACTCACCACTCACCTGTCAAGTTCATGGGGCAATGTCCGTAACTGCCTGATTCACTACTGTCCCCAAGCCTAGCCCACAGCTGGTATCAGTAAACATACATGGAGATGGGAAGTCCTACCTAGGAGCCCTCTATCCTGCCATCATACACCCAAACTGGGAGGTGGGAGAGCCACACTTTCTGCTTCTCCCTCCCTGCGTTGGTCCTGGGGAAGCAGTTACAACTCCCTGCCTTTCCTGGGTTGATGTCTGAGTCAGTCTCAGACCCCTGGGACAGTGGCTTTCCCAGCCCCACCACAAAGCAGCACCACTCTGTCCTACTCTGGCCTCTGAAGCAAGCATCCTGAGAAGAGACTGGATGTCCCAAGGTCTCCAGAAACCTGCTCATAGTAAGGTTTCAACAAATATTAGTTGGATCTCTAGGTGAGTGGAGAATCAATCCATCTGAATATAAAATAAAAGGATGACGTTTAATCTAATTCTATGAATCTAGTCAACAATGAAATGCCTTTGAGACGGGCTCCAACAGAGGAATGTAGGGCCTGACCTAGACTTCTTAGGTGAATTCTATTATGTCCCTACCACATAGGTGACAAGGGATGAGCTTTGGACTTTTAAGAATTTTTTTTAATTGCATTATTAGTTTATTTATTTATTTATTTGGTTTTTTTGAGACAGGGTTTCTCTATAGCTTTGGTGCCTGTCATGGAACTAGCTCTTGTAGACCAGGCTGGCCTTGAACTCACAGAGATCCACCTGTCTCTGCCTCCCGAGTGCTGGGAATAAAGGAGCCACCACCACTTATTAGTTTATTTTGTGCATGTGGACGGAGCAAGGTGTGGGGATGGGGGTGTATGTGTGCCATGGTGTCTGTATGGGGGTTAGAGAATACCCAGCAGGGGATGATTCTGTCCTCCCACCACATGGGG
>JAQHUG010000388.1:271192-295574 GCA_028555095.1 Dicrostonyx torquatus | reverse complement strand
TCCTGCAGTCTGCCCCAGCCATACAACTGTCACCCACATTCAGAGGGACTAGTTTAGACCTATGCTGTTTCCTTCCCTGTCTGGCCAGAGTTGGTGAGCTCCCATTATCTCAGGTTAACTGTTTCAGTGGGTGTCCCCATCATGGTCTTGACCTCTTTGCTCATATTCTCACTCCTCCCACTCTTCAACTGCCTGTGTGTGCTGGGGACCAAACTCAACTCGTGCTTGAACTGCAAGCACTTTAGTGACAGCTATCTTCTCACCCCAATACTTTTTGTTATTATTAAATTTTTACAATGAAATTAATTATTGGCAAGGGAAGCATGGTATAGCATGCGTGGAGAAGTCTGTGGACCAGTTCTTTTCTTCTACTTTTACATGGATCCCAGTGATGAAAATCAGGTTGGAAGGCTTGCACAGTACCCAACATATATTTTTTAATATTAACTTGTTGTCAACTTCTAAAAATCTAAAGATTTCACATTAAAAATCCAATCTTATGTTTTTCCTTTTATTTGTGTTATTTTTTTTCTCTCTCTCTCTTTTGAGACAGGGTTCCTAGCTGTCCTGGAACTCACTCACTCTGTAGATCAGGCTGGACTTAAACTCAGAGAGCCACCTGCCTCTGCCTCCCAAGTGCTGGGATTAAAGGCTTGCATCACCACCACTTGACCTATGTTTTCTGTTTTAAAAACAGGAGCTCTAGCACCACTGACCACTGCAACGCAGTGCCTGAGCCTCAGTCACAGCTGATGTCCTTTAGACCCAACAAGCACTCCGCAGTTTGCAAGAGCCCCTAAGCGCCCTGGTGTCTCAAACCAAATGATTTGATCTTATTATGTCTTTGTTCCTGGAAGCACTGATGCCTTACCTTGTGGCAACAGCTTCTCCCGGGTAGTGGATGCTCTTGAAAACCAATGCAAAGGCGCCTTCCTGAAAACATATTAGAAAAAGGTGAAGACCTATGGAGTAGCAATTGCTCTGACTGATCAAGCCTCTGTAGGCCACTGACCCAGGCAGGGGAGACCCCGGCTGCTCTCTGTGGCAGATATGAGTTGCATAACGATCTGAGTACAGAGGTAGCTTACAGAGGATGCATTAAAGCGAAAGCCAAACAGATGGCCTCATGCTCAAGCACCAGCCTTACAAGGAACTCCTGTTTCAGGTGCCCAGGGTGGAGTGGTGCAGCTAAAGCCGCAGAGAGTGAGAATCAGGGCTAGAGAAACCCAGCACTGAGCCTCAGGAAGGGGCCTGTTCAGGGAGCAGCTGAAAGGTTCAAGGGTTTTAACACTGGGTCCAACCTGGGATCCAGTTCTGGCTTTATCCTTCCCTTAAGTAGGCAATTGCTCCAGCCACCTTCATGCCTCAGTTTCCTTATCTGTGACCCAGAAGATAGCAGTTCTATCTGTATAACTTTGAGGCTCAAGGCCAATGCACGTAAGTGCTTAGAATGGTCCCTGTACTTTAGAGCTTCCAGGAGAACTGGTCTTATTAATTCTCTTAGTATCATTTCTGTGGCTGTGGCTGTGGCTGTGCCTCACTTTGCTATTTGCACAAAGCTAGAACTAGACCCTAGTTTTCCTAATTCAGGACTACCAGTTTCTTTTCTGAGATTTACTTATTTGATTAATGTGCATGCATACTTGTCTACATGACTTTATGTGTGCTATGTGTGTGCAGTGACCACAGAGGCCACAAGAAGGCGACAGATCCTCTGGAAATAGAGTTACAGGGTGGACCACCCAACATGAGTGCTGGAAACTGAACCTGGGTCCTCTACAAGATCAGTAAGTATTAACCAATGAGCCTTCTCTCCAGCTTACCCAATGTCTTTATTTAAATTCTTCATAAAAAATTATCCCAGTGTGAGCATGTCCAGACTTGTTCTTGCCACTATTCCCTAGAGTACCCAATGTAGTGAAACAATCATCTACATGATTCCACTATATTAGGTATTATATTTAATATAATCTAGAGATAATTTAAAATGTATGGGGCAATGTGCACAGTTTATATACAAATACTGTGACAGTTTATTTGAAACTTGATTTGGGCATCTAATTAGTGTCTAGGAACCAATTCATACTAGTACCAAGGAATGGTGCTGTAGAATATGCTATAATTTAGAGATAGGACCTCTAAATCATGAGCCCCCAAAAGAGGGTGGCACAGATCAAAGGGTTTTGGCAGTAGATTCACTCTAAACACTTGGACATATCCAAAACCACGGCATGCTAACCCACAGCACTCTCTGACCCAATGAAGCCTGGATTCTGGGCCTTGAACACCATGTCCAGGCTGCTGTGCCCTTGGACCAGTTCTTGGGTGGCGTGGTACCTTAGGGATGGACTCTGAGATAGCCAAACCCCTTTTCCTGACTGCCATCCCATGCAGGCCCTGCCTACTCTGTTTCCTCTGAGGAAAGTTGTCCTCCTTGGACATGGTCCCAGGCCCCATGTTTGTTCGCCTGAACAAGCCCACAGCTCCATGTCTATCCCTCTGAACAAGCCCACAGCTGCCCCCCCCATGTCTATTCCCCTGGGCAAGTCCCCAACCCCCATGTCTATCTCCCTGGACAAGACCCCAGACCCCTGTCTATTCCCCTGTACAAGCCCCCAGGCACCATGTCTATTCCCCTGGACAAGCCCCTAGATCCCATGTCTTTTCCCCTGGACAAGTCCCAAACCCCCATGTCTATCCCCCTGGACTAGCTCATCGCTCCTGTGTCTATTCCCCTTTGGGAGAAGCCGTGGCTCTTGAGTCTGGCTGTCCGATGCATCCCAAGTTTATCTTGCTGTCTTTCCTGGGCCACTCTCACTCCATTCAGCATTTTCCTGTGCTCTCATCTCTCCTATCACAAAACCACAATCTTCTTCTGGAACAGCAAACATCTCTGGTGCCATAGCTGCACCCTTAAAACTCAGATAGCTCAGAAACCTATTCCTGTGTGCTCTATGCACATCCGCCTTCTCCCCTCCTCCCTGCTTTCCTTTCCCATTTTGTACTTAATTGTGGGCATTTCCCCCTGACTGCTCTACTGACAAGGAGGAAAGACTACAATTCCAGGTCTCCAACGTCAGTCACATTCATCTGATTAGCATATGACCGTGAGAGATGACAACATGAACCATGACAGCTACGTTCACACGTGCTCACAAGCCATTGTTATAAAAGCTACAAATTAGAATGCCAGCCACAGTCTCAGAGGGGCTAAAAGGAAGCAAGCATTTTGTTGGATATTCACTCCCCAAACTATACTTTCTCCAGATTCTACAGGAATATAACACTGTAAGTACATGTCTATAAGTGAACTCTCTTTCCCCCTCAGCACCTTGTGCGGATCTGTACAAGTGAAAAATGAAGATGTGTTTATACAGACGGCACTCGTAACTCACCAGCTGCTGAATGACTCTTTCGACCAGTGTTGAAAAGGTAATATCCTCAGTCTCTCTGTTGTCGAATACATATTTAATCAGCTTGGCGATGGTCTCCGTGTCTGTTTCTGACTCAAACTCATAGCCCTTGCTTTCCTGGAATATGGGGTTGTACCGAGGGTGACAGATTTTGGTCATTGTGCAATGCAGACTGGGCCAACTCCCTCTAGTCCCTTATGATATGACTTAAGGCAAGAACAAGCAAAACTGGGAAGGGACGAGAAACGTCTGCCAGAACCCAGCAGCCAAACACCTCTGAGTCACCCTCTTATTCCCAGAGACTGTCCCTCCTCAGGAGCTTGTCTTCACCGTTAATCTGGACATTGCAAAACAGCGGCAGTGATGATAAAATATGTGAGTCAAATCCGCTCACATCCCAACTCACATGGCACGACCTTTTCACATTGTGGACATTCACCGTCTGGCTTCCCAGCCCACAGTCTATGTGGTGTCTGAGTGGGTGTGTCACCTAGTACAAGCTACTCTGCTGAAGCCCAGTTCACATTATTTTGATCCTGTGAAACCATAGCAGCCTGGAGATAAACACTAAAGACCTGGTATCTCTCCCCAGACAAGGTCTGAACATGGTGATCCCGCTGAGGGTAAGGTTCCCACTCACGGTTGTGACATGGCCCAGAGTGGGTCTCGCTCAGTTCCCGTGTTTGTTTTGGGAGGGGCACAGGCTCAGTGAAAGTGTCAGGAGGAAGACCAATGCTGACTCAGATTTGATTTAGCCAGGGGAAGCCCCTTACCAGAAATTTCCTCAGATCCTTGTAATTTGTGATGATCCCATTATGGATGACAACAAACTCTGAAAGAAAAGTGTGGGGGAGAGAGAAGTGATAGCTACAAGTGATGGTCAAGCGAGAAGCTAAGGGAGACGACTGAACACTGGACACTCTTCCCGAGACGTGTGGCAATCAGGGATTGTTTGCAGTGATGGAGATGCCTGCATCGGTATCTGCAGCTTACACCCGAAGTAACCTGCTTGTCCGTGGTAAACATCCGGCAGCTGGCCCTCTGTGGAACTCTTTCTTTGGATATTATCAAGAAGGCTTCTGGCTTCCAAAATTATTTATGTCAAATGAAGTCATGCACCACCTGGCACATTAGTTCTTTTTGTTTTTTTGTTTGTTTTTGTTTTTCAAGATAAGGCCACTCTGTGTAGCCCTAGCTGTCCTGGAACTCATTCTATAGACCAGGCTGGCCTTAAATTTACAGAGATCCACCTGCCTCTGCTGGGATTAAAGGCGTGTGCCACCACTGCCTGGCTCATAGTGTATTCTGAAGTGAGGAGCTTCTGATATGACTGGCCTTGTCACTAGGCAGGGCAGGAGGTTGTGTGGTTGCAGCCTCTCCCCACCCTCAAAACCTTAAACTCTTGACTGCTAAGCCCTGACTCTGGGATCCAGGGCTTGGAGAGGTACCTAGACACTAACCATGATTGGCAGTATCGTCTGCCTTCACTCAGGACCACTCTGTGGGGCAGGGAAATGAGGTCAGCTGGATGAAGAAGGAACCTAGCCTTCTAGAACACATTGCTCTTCTCATACTATCCTGCTAAGGGTTGAGCATATCCTTCAAGAGTTCATTGCATGAGACACTGGGTCTCCAGGGTGTTCATGTGACAGGTGGTAGGACCTTTAAGAGATGGGACCTACTGGGAAGTTATCGGAGACATGCTTTCAGAAGAAACTAATAGAGTGCCCGCTGGATCCTCACTAGTTCTGGAGAGTGTGTGTTGTTACGAAGCGAGGCTGCACATTTGGTCCCTACCTCATGCAGTTAGTTTCCTTTTCTGCTTTTTTAGCACGTGGTGTTGAAGCCAAGAGTAGTCTCACCAGAGGTCAGACAAATGCCCTGCCCAATCACAGATTTTCTGTCCCTAAAACTGAGACCTAAATAAATCTCCTTTCTTTATAAGTACTCAGCCCCAGGTATGTTGCTATGGTGATGAGAAATGAACCAATGCGCTGCTTTATTTCACTCCTGGAACAAATTCCAAAGAGCCCTTGTGAGACAATGCCATCATTTCCTGTGTCCTAGGTCAGCAGCACCCAGGGGACTAGGGGTTGGCCTGACTGAGGCCCAGTGTGACCCACCAGGGTATTAGGGGAGTAGATGCTTAAATGTCTCGAGAGGATTTGGCAGGTGAGAAAGGCACTTTGAGGTGGGCATGGAAGCCACTCTGGCCAGGATTATCTCTGGTGGGTCATTCGGGGAGAGGTAGAAATAGCCTGAACAGGATCCACTTACCATTGTCTTTGTCTGAGCGCTGTGGGTGACTGTTGACAGCATTGGGAACACCGTGGGTGGCCCAGCGTGTGTGGGCAATGCCAAAGTGTGTCTCAAACTCCACCTTCAAGTCCATGCTATCTTGCTCTAAACAAAAAGAAAGCCAGCTGCTGTATTCTTGTATGCTGTACATGAGTGTTTGTCTGTGTGCATATGTGGTGTGTGCATGTGTGTTTGCACATGTGTCTACATGGTATGTGCATGAATGTTTTCATGTGTGTGGAGGCTCAAGGTTGATGCTGGAGTGCTTTCCCTGACTGGTGGCCTTATTCATTGATGCAGGGACTTATTAAACTCAGGAGTTCACCCATTGTGGCTAGTCTGGCTAGTCAGCTTGCTCAGGGGATCCTCTCTCTCTGTGTTTTTGCTTTTTGGTTGTGTGTGTGTATGTGTGTTTTTGTTTTTCTGAGACAGGGTTTTTCTGTGTAGGCCTGGCTGTCCTGGAACTCATGTTGTAGACAGGGCTGGCCTCGAACTCACAGAAGTCCACCTGCTTCTGCCTCCTGTGTGCTGGGATTAAAGATATTTGCTACCACGGCCCTGCTGTCTCTGTCTTTTGACAGCTGGAATTACTGCCATGCCTACCTGGCATTTAAAGAGGTACTAGGATCTGAACTCTGGTTCTAGGGCTTGTGTGGCAAGCAAAGCCATCTCTTTGGACAACTGTCTGTACTTTAAAAACAAGCATTGGTAGCTGGGCAGTGGTGACTCACACCTTTAATCCCAACAGTTGGAAAGCAGGCAGATTTCTAAATTCAAGGCCAGCCTGGTTTACAGAGTGAGTCCCAAGATAGCCAGGGCTACACAGAGAAACCCTGTCTCGAGAGAGGAAAAGAGCATTGGCGTAGCACCACTAAGACAAGGTAGTTTCATTATATTAGACACACCATCTTAATTGACGACCTACCTTTAATGTCAGTCACACATGGCAGACACCACAGGGATCTACCATATCTGGGTGCCACCTATGTTGCTAAGTTTTACTTAGTGTTTATCAGTAACTGAACCCATTTCATTTTCCCTTTTGAGCCAGGGCCATGGTAGCCCTGGAACTCACTACATAAACCAAACTGGCCTCAAATTGACAGCTATACTTCTTTCTGCCTTAGCCTCTCAAGTGCTAGAATTACAAGCTGTAATGATCTGTTCTGTCTCTTTAAGAGACAAGCCACACACCACCTTCCTTCCTACTTGCTGCCTGAGTCCCTTCCATTTCCATCTCCCTCTCAAAGAGGCAGCTTCTGTCTCTCCTTCTCTCTCTCTCTCTCTCTCTCTCTCTCTCTCTCTCTCTCTCTCTGCTCTTCTTCTTCTCCCCTTCTTCCTTTCCCCTCCATGACACACTGAATAAATATCCAACCTCACTCTGAAATAATTTTTCTTTTTGCAGAGTGAAGTTGGATATTTATTTAGTGGGTTACAGAAGGGAGAGAGAAAGAGAGAAGGGAGAGACAGAAGATGCCTCTCCAAGAGGGAGATGAAAAAGGAAGAGACTCAGGCTGGAAGCTGAAGATCAGCTTGCCTCAGGGATAGGGGAGGGAGTGGGTGTGGCTTGTCTTTTAAAGAGACAGAACAGATCATTTCACAACCTAGGACTACTATGTCTTACTCTTATTTCTTTCCTTTTTAATTTATTTCTGTTGTTGTTGTTGTTGTTTTGTTTTGTTTCCTAAGACACGGTTTCTCTATGTAGCCCTAGCTGTCTTGAAACTCACTCTATAGACCAGGCTGGCTTTGAACTCACCTGCCCATAGTGCTGGGATTATAAGTGTTTATCATCACCACCAAACTTGCCCTTATTTCTTAATCATAATAAGCTGATTTAGTAAGGGAAAGGATGCACACACACACACACACACACACACACACACACGTTAAAAAGCAGTATTGTGTACCAGAATAATTAAAATAAATGTGGTGAAGTATTAAAATAGTTTTTAGAGTCTCCACATAGAGCTGCTTAAAATAAAACATCCTACACTTTTGAGACAGTCTTACAACATGGCCTTAACCCTTCTAGTAATCACCCAGTAGACAAATTTTCAGTCTCAAATGCTGTTGACAATGACGTATTTTCAAGGGACCTGTGTGCCAGCCATCACTCTGACACAGAGCATTTCCTACTTACTGTAAAGTTCTTCATCCAGAGCCTTCACTTTCCCCTTTTTCTTCACAAGATGGATGTGCCTTTCTTTGACTTCATGGTTATTCCCGTCAATGGCCACACCTAGTTTGCGGAAAGCACATAGTTCCAATGCTTGCCTATCGCCAGCGTGACCCACAGAAACACTCAGAAAGAGCCCCTACTCCAAAGAGTCAACCACTGTTCACATATCCATCACAGTAGAGCAGTTTATTTATTTTAGAATATTATAAAATTGAAAACATGAACAGTTTTCACATTGGATTTTAGTTCTGTCACCACAAGGTGCAGCTGTCATCTCTGTTCAAGGTGTCACATCCCTTGATCAACCAATAGCTGATCAGAAGTCTTGAAAATAAAATAGGGGCTAAGATGGACTTGAGTTCAGTCTCCAGAACACACATAAAAAAGCCAGGCATGAGCTGGGCATTGGTGCATGCCTTTAATCCCAGCACTCTGGAGTCAGAGGCAGGCAGATCTCTGTGAGTTCGAAGCCAGCCTGTTCTACAGAGTGAGTTCCAGGACAGCCAGGACTACAGGGAGAAACCCTGTCTCCAAAATAACAAAACAAAATGGTAGGCATGTGGTGCATGCTTGTAATCTCAAGGAGACAGGTGGGTGGGTCCTGGGAACTCACAAGCCATTCAGCTTAACTAATCTACAAGTTCCAAGTCAACAAAAAACATTATCTCAGAAAATAAAATGGATCTCTGGCCTCCACACATGAGTATATGTGCAGTCATACACACAGGTGTACTCAAACACATGTATACACACCAACAAATAAATTGCATCTGTACCGAACATTTTTTTCTTATTATAATCTCAGAGACAAGGGCTGGGGAGATGGCTCAGTGGTTAAGAGCACTGGCTGCTCTTCTAGAGGACCTGGGTTCAATTCCCGGCTCCTACATGACAGCTCACAACTATCTGTAACTCCAATTCCAGGAGATCCAACACCCTCACACAGATATACAGACCATATATGCAGTCAAAACACTAAAGTACATAAAAATAAAAAAAAAAATCTCAGAGACAAATCATTGTAAAAAAAAAAAAAGAAAAAACTATTCATACAGAATTTATACTGCTTTATATATAAATAATGTAAGGATAGAAAGTATCTGGGAGGAGGTGACAATAGATCAAATGTTGCAAATGTGCCATTTTATAGAAATGACAAGAGCATCCCAAGAGTTTGGTATCTTGGGGCCTCCCTGAAGCTGAGTAAACCACCCAGGATTAGGGCCACAAGGTACTGTTGGTTGCAGCTGGCGCATCTGGAGACTCTAACCCAGGACCTCATACATACTAAGTCGGAGCTACACCCTCCCTCAGCCTTTACTGCCTTTACTTCTACCCCAAGCTTCGGGATCGGAGAGAACTGTCTTTTCAAGATTATCAGTTTTGAAAGACAAACCCAGGTCAATTTCAAAGTAGCAAAGATAGCAGAGAGTGCAGGGTCCTGGGCTTGGCTGCCACACCCGCCTTTAAAAGCAAGAGGCCATTCAAAGGCACTTAGCCTGCTGTGCTCTTTGCGTGGTGACCTCCTAGCTGCCATCTCCCTCCATCTGCGTGCCTGTAAACCTTTTTGGGATTTGCCTTTAGTAAAAATATTTACAAGGACAGACAAGAAGGTTACCCAGTCTCCTGGATTTGTACTTAATTAAACAGTTAGCCGGTGAAGAGGGAACCCTGAGACAGCCACCTGATGAGGGCTGGGAAGTGAGTTA
The DNA here is from genome assembly GCA_028555095.1 of Dicrostonyx torquatus. Taxonomy (NCBI): domain Eukaryota; kingdom Metazoa; phylum Chordata; class Mammalia; order Rodentia; family Cricetidae; genus Dicrostonyx; species Dicrostonyx torquatus. The sequence goes on along the minus strand of JAQHUG010000388.1, from coordinate 285,972 downwards.
GAAAGGGCTTTGAAAGTGAAGGAGGAGTGTAAAACCACAGGGGCTGAGGATCCGACACCCACACCTCGGAGAGTGTGTGGAAGGACCTGGATTCCAGCTGCTTTGTTTTGTGGTCAAGCTGCAGTTTCTCTGTGGAGCCTTGTTTGTCCTGGAACTCAGCTCTGTGGACCAGGCTGGCCTTGAACTCAGAGGCCCGTCTGCCTCTGCCTCCCGAGAGCTTGGTAGGCCACCACAGCCCCCACCATACAGCAAAACTAGCTTAATTTTGAACATCCTGACTTATTAAATGTTACAAATTGCATAATGATGGCTAAGGGAAAAAAAAAAGAAAGAAAATTTATTTACAAAAGTCTCTCCATTCTCAACACAGATAATATCACTGCTCAACAGCAGGGGTGCCAAGAAACTGCTAGAAGGGAATTTACTGAGGTGTGATAGGAAGGCAGAAAGCAGCATATCTATCTAATGTACCCAGCTTGGTGGACTGAGACAGGGATCTACCAGTGAAACACTCCCAAATCCAAGGCATTGACTTCTCCTTCACCTGATTTCTCTCCCGACCGTCCTCACCATTTCTCTCCTCCATCAACATTAGCGTACGTGTCTTACAAATGCTAAAGTACACAGTACCGTATTGTTAGCCGTGCCCCCGAAGCTGCCCCAGGATCTCCAGGACAGTCATCTCAAACAGCAGAAACTTTGTGCCTCTGAGCAATACTGATGAAGCTATGTCTGATCGAGATTTCGTTAGAGATCTTTTTTTAACCCTTGTGTTTGCTTTTCTACTGTTAAAAGTAAGATGTTTTCTCAATGTTTCTACAGTTTTGAAACATCTTTAATGAGCAAGTGTGGTTATTCTTGGATTATTAAAAGCAGCTGTAGAGAGACTGAAGCGGGAAAGAAAGAGGCTAGGTCTGCCCTTAGGCAGGGCAATGTTTATTCCCTGTGAAGCAGCATTTTTACCACCCATTTGTGCAGATGGCCAAAATGCCTATAAAAGATGGGATGTGGCCCCGTAAAAGGGCAAAAATGACTCCCATAGTCCACAAGGGAAACTGGGAAGCATAGTCTTTCACCAGGAAACTACCAGTTATATTAATAAAGGAAATGTTAAGAAGTGTCAGGGAAATTTCAAGGCTGAAAAAGTCCCCGCCACAAAGAATGTGGGTAAGAGAACCAGCCATTGTGGGGTGTCTTAGAGACCTACCTGCCGAGTCGTAGCCCCGGTACTCCAGCCGCTGCAGGCCTCTGATTAGGGTTTCAAAAATCTCTTTCCTTGTCTTGGGAACCCTGTAATTCATATACGCAAAGATTCCTGTCCAAAGAGAAAACAAAGTGGTATCTTAAGAAAACACCAGTGTCCTGTTCAGAAATAAATAAATAAATACCCCACAACGGACAAAGAAGGCATCTCAGAGAGACCCTAGGCTGCTTGCAGAAGAAAAGCTACCAGGAATGGTTGTCCCTCCTGTCCTCTGGAAGAGTTGTATTCTGTCAGCCCTTCTCTCTGTGGCAAAGCTCACATGAGCCCTGTGTCATCACCCTTGGCCTCGCAGTTCCACTGCAGAGAATTTCTCTTCCACCCACTGGCAGATGTGAGGAGCTATTAAATGGGGGGGGGGGGACACGGGACAGACGACTAAGAGTAGTAAAAGTAAAGCCATTCATTTAAGCCCTTGCAAAGCTGGGCACCACCAACAGAGATTAGAAAGACAACATGGAGGGTGCGCCTCAGGAGTGCAAAGAATGGTTTTTATTTCCCTGATGGCAGGTCCTTCCTCCTCTTTCCTCATTGGCTGAGAACTCAGAAAGGTACATTCTTGTCACCTGTCTGTTTCTCAGTAAAGACCAGGCAGGGGTTTATATATATCTCAGTCCAATCTGATAGAGGCATCTTCTCAATTAATATCTGCTCTTCCCAAATGACTCAGTTTAAGTCAAGTCAAATCAACAACAACAACAAAAAAAACCCAAAAAACAAAAACAAAAACAAACAAAAAAATAACTAGCCAGCACAGCTTGTTTCTTTTCCTTTCCTTCTGTATTGAGCTAGGGATTGAACTAAGGGCTTCTTCATGAATGCAAGGCAAACACTCTGCTAACTGAGCTGTATATCCTCAGCTCCTGCTCCAAGGATAAATGTAAAAACAGCCAGAATAGAGCCATCTCTTGGGAAAACATTTTTAAGGTAAGCTAACAAACCAAGAAGATTCAGTTTGATATTTCATTTTTTAAATTTATTTTTACTTTTTCCCATAGAGGAAGATGAAGGTCCCTGCTTTAGGTCTTTTATAACAACCAGAGTTTGGGTCCCAGCAGTCACATCAGACATCTGCAACTCCAGTTAGCTCCAGCTCCAGGGACATCTGATGCCCTCTTCTGGTCTCCAAGGACAACTGCATGCATGTACATATACACAACTAGGCACAGGCACACACACATACATATAGTTTTTTGAAACATGTAGCGTGCTTTTTGTGCAGTTTCACATGCTTTTCTTTTTAGAGAAAAGGGCAGTTTTGACACAAAGCTTCAGATCAGCAGAAAGAAAAGTGCTGAGATAAAGGCTGTGTGTACAGTTTGGGTCCTTTCCTAGCAGCTCGGTTTCTGTCCCACACTACAAACCAAACACATCTGGCTCTTGGGTGTATTTTTGTTACATTCTTTATTTTTTAAAGATACTTTTCTTTCAATATCAAAATGAAAATTTTAAAATCTTCTTCAAATATAAATGTATTAATTTCTCACTTAATAAGTACATTTCCCAACCTAAATGTCCCTCAACCCAAGGATGGATAAAGAAAATGTGGTGCATTTACACAGTGGAGTACTACACAGCTGAAAAAAATAACGACATCTTGAAATTTGTAGATAAATGGATGGAACTAGAAAACATCATATTGAGTGAGGTAACCCAGACACAGAAAGACAAACATCATATGTACTCACTCATAAGTGGCTTTTAGATATAGAGCAAAGAAAACCAGCCTACAATTCACAATAGCAGAGAACCTAGACAACAAAGAGGACCTAAGAGAAACATACATAGATCTAATCTACATGGGAAGTAGAAAAAGACAAGATCTCCTGAGTAAATTGGGAACATGGGGATCATGGGAGAGGGTTGAAGGGGTGGGGAAAGAAAGGGAGGGGAGTAGGAAAAAAATACATAGCTTAACAAAAACAATTTTTTAAAAAAGTATATTTCCAAGGTTTTTAGTCTTATTCAGTTTGTACAAGTACTGCCACATCTATGTTTAGGTGAGCCTTAGCTCACGTTAATTTTTCAGTGAACAATGAGAAAGTTCCCTGGGTTGTATGCCAAAATTCCATTCAATACAAGGACATATAATTATCTGGGACCGTCATAGAAGATGAAGTCACTCAATACAGTAGTCTTCCTTATCTGAAATTTTGATTTCTGAGGTTTCACCTACCAGCCTTGGTCTGAAAGCCATAACTAGAAAATTTTGATAAATAAATAATTCATAAGTTTGAAATTTCACACCGTTCTCAGAGGAAATAGGCTCCCTGCTAGCATGTGAACTAATCCGATTGTTCAGACCCAACTCCTGAGAATCTGTCTGCATTGTGAGAATGAGTTTCAGAGAATCTCAGTGCCAGATGCTATCAAAGCTTCACAGGATCCACAGCGTCACATTTGTGTTTAAGTAATGTTTGTTTTATTTAAAACAGCCCCAAGTGCAAGAGTGGCAACAGCAACAAATGACAGCCCAGAGAGGTGTTCTTACATCCTTCCTTCTAAGGGAAAAGTTCTTGATTGAATAAGAGAAGGGAAATCATATGCTGGGGTTGCTAAGATCAACAATAAAAAGGAATATTCTACCTGGGAACCTGCGAAAGAAAAGGAAATGTGTGCTCTTCAGTTCTCACTGCTCGGCCTGCACATTTACAACCACAGACCACAGTAAAGTTGATGAACAAGACAGCCTCAGGGTGTGTGTGTGTGTGTGTGTGTGTGTGTGTGTGTGTGTGTGTGTGTGAGATATGCATGAGTGTACATGCTGGTGTGAGAGCATGCAGAGGCTAGAGCAAGACACTAAATATCTTCCTCTATTTTATTAGCATTGAGACAGAGATTCTAGAAGCTCACCACTTAGGCTAGGCTGGCAGGGAGCTCTGGGGATCCATGCCCCCACTCTCCAATGGTGGGGTCCCAGGCTTTTTGTGTGAGTGCTAAAGATTCAAACTCAGCTCCTCACACCTACCACACCATCTTCTCAAACACCGGAGAATTTTTAAACTAATTTGCCTAGCACCCTGTGTTCCAGAATTATACCTACACCCATTGAGAGGACTTAATATTCAATGCAGATAACATAAAGAACTAGAAAGGTGACTATCACCAAGATTTGAAAATATTTTAAACAGAAGGGTGGATTATAGGGGTCCTATTTTTCCACAAGATACTTAGTTAATTTGGTGGAATGCAAGATATTATGAATTTTGATATGTTGAGTCTTGAATATTTCTACATACCTATAAATTTTACATATCTATAAATATAAATAAAGTTTTTTAAAAAGCCTTTAAGTTTGGATTATTTGGGGCAGGAAGCATCTAGGTTCTGCTCTCCCATCCTTCCTTGCTGTTTCTCTTCTTCCAGCCACACTCCACTTCTGAACGCTCATCTAGCACGTATGCTTTTGCGTGGCACTGAAGATCTGTAAGGGCTTGGGGGAAGGGACACATTAGAGCCCCTGGTGGGATATTAAAATGTCCTTGTCCTCAGGACCACCAGCTGTGCTGACACCCAGCCAGTTTGGCAGGCAGCTGAAGCACAGTTTGGGAGCTGACTGCTGCGGAGCAAGCTGCCAAAGAGGGTTTGCAAGGCCTTTGCACAGGAAACAGATCCTCTCATTTTCATCATGAAATATCTACTCAGCGACTTCTTTCATTAATGAAGCACTGCCCCTCTCCCTGTATAGCTAATCTTCCTGGTCATTTGAGTTAGCACAAAACTGAACAGAAATGAATAAAATTGTATACATACTGTTAATTATTAATCACATCACTTTTTAAAAAGATCATAAAGTCAAAGAAAAAAGCTGCCTTCCCAGGAATTTCTCTTGTCAGAATTGCCTCTTGAAATCCACCAGCCTATCTGCAAAATAAAGTGACGACGAAAACGCAGCTTTAAACAGAGAAGATCAGTTTGGCAATGAGTCAAATTAAGTTCACGCCACCTCTTTAAAAGGCGGATCTCTGTGAGTTCGAGACCAGCCTGGTCTACAAGAGCTAGTTCCAGTGCAGGCTCCAAATCCACAGAGAAACCCTGTCTCGAAAAACCAAAAAAAAAAAAAAAAAGGCAATTTGCTCATCGTGTGAAATGAAAAGTGAACAGGAGTCAGGATAAGAGCTATTTCGGTTCTAGAAACACACCCCACAGCCATCTCCGCAGAGTGCATGTGTACTCAGAAAAGGTTAGCAGCTCAGGCTCGGTGTGACCTCCACAGACTGGAGACGGCCTGGGGCTTGGCTGGGTCCAGGTAAAGACCACCGCAGGTGCACAGAGCAAGCAGGCTCACAAATCAACAGGCGCGTGGAGCAAGCAGGCACAGGCAGGCAGAGCCCTCTACAGAGAACACGATGGGGCTTGCACTCTTTCAGAGAACAATTCAATCTCCATGATGTAGGAAAGGGAAAAAGCATCTTGTAGAACATGAACAAATTATGAGGTGTGATGCTAAGCCACGTAGAGAGGTCTTTCCTCTGTGTTTGTAAGAGAATGGGATCAGGATGTCCCGGGGATACCAAAGTTCAAGTGTTCAAGTCCTGTCAGATAAAAGGGTGGAACTGTACATAATCTGCCCATGCATGTCCCTATACCATCCCTCCCTTGCTTTTCTCCCATCCCTCTCACAGGGCCTCAAGCGTACTAGGCAAGCACTCCACCACTGAACTAGAGTCTCAATGCTAGAAAGGATCTAAAACGAAAATCTCAACTGGGAAGCAGTGGTGCGTGCCTTTAATCTACACGGGAGGCAGAGGCAGGCAGATCTCTCTGAGTTCAAGGCCAGCTTGGTCTACAGAACAAGTTCTAGGACAGCCGAGGCTCCATAGAGAAACTGTCTTGGAAAGCCAAAGAGGAAAAAAATCTCCAAGGCCAGCAAGATGGTTCAGCTGGTAAAGGTCCTAAGAGCTCACATGGTGGAAGGAAAGAACTGGCCTCCATATGAGCGCCGTGGCACAAGCATGCTCATATACATACACATAAAATGAACAAATGTAAAGTTAAAATAAGAAAGAAAGAATATCCCCCTGTCATCATAAGGGTACATCCTAGCCAAGGACTAAAGGTTGACAAGGATGTTTGGGCAGTGGCGAATGTGTCACAGCCTTGGTTAATCCTCGTTTCCTGTGGGAACTGCTATGCCAGTAAGGAGGGCTGAGACTCTTAAGAGCAGATTCAGTAATGCAGAGACACCTGGGATTTTTGGCCAACCCCCTCGGCTCTCAGAGATCAGTGCTGCTATGGGTGGTTACAAGCCTCCTCTTGGGTCAGTCATGGCACATGCCTTTCCCTTCCAAAGTTTCAGTTGCCAGTCTCCCACTCCCTTCCTGCCTCTCTACCTCCTCCTGAGCTGACCTGACCTCACTGTGGCTTCCAGGCCATGTTCACCTGGAAGAACAGTAGCCATAGAGAGTGGAAAGGACCCGAACTCAACTCCCCCATCAGATCCATAAAAAACAGGCTTAGGGTCACGATATCGTCTCTCTCCATTTTCCTGGCTATGTGACAGCAAGGAACACAGAAGATGGGGGCTGAAGGCCACAGTCAGGGCCAAATAAATGCCCATCTCTCATCCCATCTCTGCCCTGTGCACTCTGGGTGGCCCCGACATGTCACTGAACCCCTGTAACTTAACTTTATTGGTGAAGCAGGGGTGATGATAGCATCTACTTAGCAGGGTAATTATGGTAGTTCAGAATGTCTTTGTCAAGCCCTCAGAACCCAGTTTGCCACATAACAAGTGTCCATTTGAATAAATGAAACAAGGAGCATCCCACTCCAAAGCAGTGAAAATGCAGAGCATTCCTACAGTACACGATCAGTCCTCAAGAGGTGACTGTCAATCAAAGTCAGGGTGTGGGGAACACTGTCACTCTTCCTTCTCATGACTCTCTGTCTGGGAAAAGGATGGCTAAACCAAATGTGTGATCTGGCTATGATCTGGGCAAAGTTTAATCCAACCCATAAACATATCTCTAGTCCTTGGAGCCCCGTCACTGTCAGGACAGAGTGAGATGTAGAGATGAGCCTTACAGAGTGGGGTGAAGGAGGTCATAGAGGAATAGGGGTCCCCAGAGCTGTGATTTGTAGGCAGAGGGACTAAGAGCAGGTTGAGTGCGGACATGCTTCTTGTTTAACTTGGGAGACATTTCCAAGGGCTGGCTCTTTACACTTATATCCACTCTGTATCAACTAGCGGGGTCCCCATGAGGTTTACTGAGTTCTCTAGTTCCCACGTTAGAGGCCATAGGACTATTTGTTTCATATACTTGCTTCCTTGCCCTTTTATTTGTCTCCCCACTTTATTTTATTTTTTTTAAATATTTATTTATTATGTATACAATATTCTGTCTGTGTATATGCCCGCAGGCCAGAAGAGGGCCCCAGACCTCATTACAGATGGTTGTGAGCCACCATGTGGTTGCTGGGAATTGAACTCAGGACCTTTGGAAGAGCAGGCAATGCTCTTAACCACTGAGCCATCTCTCCAGCCCCCTCTCCCCACTTTATATAATCTTTTACATTCTACTATATATAATCACATCTACATTAGCATCCCCACCACATAAAATCCATGTTAGGTGCACAATAAACAGTTGTTGAATGAATGAATGCATGAATAAATAAATGGATGGAGATAACCAAAGATAAGTGGCCATGGAACTAGGCCTGAGACAGCTATACCTCACCAGGCGAAGGTAGGTCTGTTCATTAGAAATCAACTCCTCTCTGCACAGGTTTGAGAGATCACTCAGGTTCCGCAGAAGTCATGCAAACAAGGGCCTCTAAAGTTTAGAGTTCAACCTCCAAGTGACAGATAATGACAATAACCAGTTCAGAGAAGCAACTTCCTCTGAGTACTGGGCCAGCTCTGAACACTTTGAACTGATCTGCAGTCCCTTGAGTGGGTGGGGTAGGGTGGGGGGTCTAGAGAATGAGGGGAAATAGTCAACTTCAAAGACGGCAGGCAAGGTTCCTCCCATCCTGATGATAGTCCATCTCTGTACATTGGTTTCCCAACGACAACACTGTTCTCACCCTGAAGGAGGGCAAGACACTTCCCCCAGGGAGGCCCAGTCTGAACCCTCACAGAGAAGGGCCCTGTACCACGGGAGTCACATCACCACACACCCAATGCTGAGTCTCCTACTGACTACCACCATTCTCAGAATCAAAGGGACCAGGAGTCGAGTAGAAATAAAATACCAGATGTCTAAACAGGAAATCAGGGTCAAGTCAGTTGTTTTATTTTGTTTCTTTGTTTCTCTATCTCAAGGAAATTCTCATGAAATTCTTATGTTTGTGCTGGGGAAGTTGAGGCAGGTCTATTTTCTTCAGCAAGGCCCACAGGTGTAGTGAGGCCACTGAGCTAAAGGTCTGAGGCTATGCCTTCTCTGACTGGGTTAAACCAATTAATTGATGTATAAATGACAATTCCTGCTGCCTCCTTAGAAAGAGGAGAGTAAAAGCAGACACACCATGGACTATGTGGTCCCTCTGTGAGTTCTTACAGAACAGTGAGTGGTTCTGAAGACCTGGCCATGGGCACTGAACGGACCCAGCACTCACTGCTCTAGCAGAGGATGGAGTTCAGTTCCTAGCACCCACAATAGGCAGTGTTCAATGCTCTGTAACTCTAGCTCAGGGATCTGGTGTCCTCTAGTCTCCACAGGAGCACACACACACATGCACACACACACACACACACACACATACACACACACACACACACAGGCAGATACATATACACAGACACACACATACATATTGTAATTCCAGTATTTGGGGGGCATGGAGGCAAGAGGATTAGAAGTTCAAGGTCAACAGGGTTGTGGTGGTTGTTGTTGTTGTTGTTGGTGGTGGTGGTGGTGGTGGTGGTAGTGGTGGTACACGCCTTTAATCCCAGCACTCTGGGAGGCAGAGGCAGGCGGATCTCTGTGAGTTCAAGGACAGCCTGGTCTACGGAGCAAATTCCAGGACTGCCTGGACTACACAAAGAAACTGTTTCAAAAAACAAAAACAAACAAGAATTAAACAAGGTCTTCTTTAATTCTATAACAAGTTTAGGTCAGCCTGGGCTACATGAGACTGCTGTGTGTGTGTGTGTGTGTGTGTGTGTGTGTGTGTGTGTGCTGTTTACTAACGTCATGACACACAATTTGTCAATTTTTCTGGATCTGGGAAAGCCTAGGTATGGAAGACTAACCCAAGATAGGAAGGCACAGAGACGGGAGCAGCTAGCATGAAGAGAATCCTGCTCTGTGAACAATGGCTGAATTAAAATACTCTATCACAGGGTTGGGGAAATAGCTCAGTGATTAAGGGTACACATGGCTCTTCCAAAGGCCTCAAGCTCAGGTCCCAAATGAGTGCCAACATCAGTCCTAGAGGCATGTGTAGGTGTGTTGTGATTGCCCTAATGGCTTTCAGGAACCAGCCAGCTGTTTTGTTTTCCCAGTTACTCATTCAGGGACTTCCCATGACCCTCATCTGAAACTAGCTGTGGTAGGAGTATGTATACCATAGAAACCAACAAACCAGGAGCTGAAGAGATGGCTCAGTGGGTAACAGTGAGTACTGTCTAAAACTCTGGCTCCAGAGAAGTAGACACTCTCTTTTGGCCTCTGTGGGCAACTACACTCACATAAGCATAACCCCAGCACACATTATAAATAATTAATTTTTAATGGCAAAACAGAAGACAATATATACTACTGCATCACTGGGTCTCTGTAAGATTAAGGTCTTACATCCCAGGGTCTGTCTATGTCTTTATCAACTCCAATTCTCAAAAGACATTGCCTCCTTCTGAAGAATCCAGCTATGAACTGAAATGCCACAAGGAAGAAATGAGTGTCAAAGTCGACTAGATTTTGGATGTTGGACGTTTTCTAATCCTCCTGGATGGATACCACCTAAGCTACTGACACAGAAGATCTGCCCTCCAGCTGAGTGTAGTCCTCATACACTGGAAAATTCTCCCCCAAGAGCACAGACACACTCTGTGTGCTTGCATGCATGCACGAGTACAATTCTGGACAAATCTGGAGAAATAAAACCCATGGCTGCTTCTCTTAGGGACATGATGACCAGGAAGAGTGTGTACCATGCGGAGGGCAAGAGATGCTGTGAATGCTTCATTTTATGGCACAGCAGTTAACTTCTAAACAAATGAGGAAATTTGTTTGGTCCAACTAGGTATGTGGCACGATGCCTGTGAAGCTGGTGGTATTTAAATGATCCTTCGCTCACCTTCTGACAGTCAGGGGTCCAGTCTGAGAGCACTGGATGTATGGAGGCTTAGGAAACTTGTTTATGGAGCTCTGCATTAGGCCCTAAAGGGCAAGACTTGAACATTCCAGGATTCCAAGCATTCGAACAGCTTTGGAGATGGTACGTGGGAGACAATGTATCTACAGCAAGATAATTAATTGCCTGGAAGATATCAGTTCCTAATCCCCCGAATCTGCCGAGATTGCATTATATGAAGAAGTCTCTACAGATGAGAGTAAAAGGATCTCAGACTATCTCAGATAATCTGAGAGGTCCCCAAAGAATCACAAATCCTTTTAAGAGGGAGGCAGAGGGAGAGTGACCATGGAAAGCAAGGAGGCCACGTGACCACAAAACATGGAATGGAGGGCTGCTGTGCCCCTAGCCTGGCATGCCTACGAGTCTCTCTCTTTGCAGCACTCACACTTGAGTCTGAAGGGACCTCTCTGGCCTCTCATTCCTCTTTGGCAGTTAGCTCTCTGGACTGCTATGCTGTGCTGGGGCTCTAAACTGCTGGGAGCCAACAGGTAGCTCCTAGATGCCTGGATGTCTCAGTGACAGCTCATGCCCATCATCTAAAAGACCATCAGAGTGCCATTCAGAAATGTGGACCCAAGGCTGCTCATCTTTGAATATATTTTTCAAGAGAACACACACACACAAACATAAACATATGAGTTCTCCTAATTTTGTAATCTGGTAACTCATTTTTTTAAAAAAAATGTTTAACCCCTGTGGGTTGAACAAAAAGCTTTCCATCTGCCTGGTTCAGCCTGGTACTACCAGCGTGTAGCCTATGCCTGAGGTATCCTCTCTGTGGCATCATTCACCAGCTGGATTATCTTGTTGAGGCCAGGGACTGGATTACAGAAGGATGGCCATTTTCTTCACTTGTCCCTTCTTAGAATGGGGGGGGGCGTGGCACACCACATGACTTTTAGAACCACAGAGCCTAGAGAACATAGATCGTCTCCACAAGCAATCATTCATGGTGATTGCATGAAAGAAGTCAACAGAGCACAAGCAACTCTCCAATGTCAATCAAACCGCATGTGGTACCTGCGATAGTTAGGTTTAAAAGTAGATCTTTCTAGAACCACCTGGGAAGGGACTCTCAATAACCATCTGTCTAGATTAAGTTGGCCTGTGGGTGTGCTTATAATAGAGTCTTTTTTTAAAAAAAAACTTGGGTTAGTCTAGGTGAGAAGACTCACCCTGAATGGAGGTGGGACCATTTCATGGACTGGGTGCTGGGCTGCATGAAAAAAGGCAGGGAACAAAGTGCATTTGTTCATTCCCTGTTCTCTGCTCATGACTGGGGACTTAATCTCTCTAGCTGCCTCCTATTCCTGCAACCTGGCTTCCCCCACAGTGATGGACAGCAACTTGGAATAAGGCCTTTCTCCCTTAAGTTGCTTCTGTTGGGATATTTTCTCAGAGTGACAGGAAGAAAGCTAAGACAGTATTTAAGGGTCAGTTCTGCTAAACTCTCAACACATGGAAGGCTTTTTGAGTGTATCTGTTCCTTTTGGGCCCCAGCTTTCATTGCCAGAGCGTGGTCATCAGCTGGCTGATAAGGACAGGCCTTTGTTCTAGACCCTTGAAACCCGAGGCTGCTTTGAATAAAACCAACAGGAGTGGCCCAGGGAAGTGAAATGACCTGAAAGTTCTTGTCCAAACTCACTGGGCCTCAGTTTCCCCAAATGTAGAGGAAAACTAATGCAATATTTGTTGTCTCCTTGTGCCAAAAGCACATTCGCTACCATTTTTTCTGTAAAATTTGCTAATTTACAAAAGAAAACAACCATAGAAGGACAAACATTATCCTGTGACAAACGCACACAGACAAAGAGAACCCAGACCAGTGCATTCAATTCTGGGCACCAACCTGGGACAAAGGGTGCCTGATAAGTGACAGAGAGCACTAAAAACACAGTATGTTTTATCTTTAGTCAGGATGTTACAGGATTCCTGGCTGAAGGCAGGGGGCTGGGATGTAAGCAAGATGACTTCATAGAAAAATTTAACTTTGAGACCTTCTAGCCTAGCACATCCATTTCCCTGGATTCTGGTTCTGAATTTCTGAATAGAAGCTCAGCTGGGGCCGGGCGGTGGTGGCGCATGCCTTTAATCCCAACACTCGGGAGGCAGAGGCAGGCAGATCTTTGTGAGTTCGAGCCAGCCTGGTCTACAAGAGCTAGTTCCAGCGCAGGCTCCAAAGCCACAGAGAAACTCTGTCTCAAAAAACAAAACAAAACAAAACAAAAAAAAAAAGAAGCTCAGCTGGGCCAAGACTTCTCATCCTAGACATCTTTGGTGACCTCAAGGTACTCTTCCTACTCCGTCACAAATCAATACCAAAGTCTAGAAAGATTATAGGTTGGTTATAACCCCATATCTGATCTCTTCCAAAAAGCGGAAGGAGGCAGTCATCCAGAACTTGGAAAGACACGAGAAAGGCAGATGTTAGGGGAAAGCAAGGTGGAAGGCTCAGGTGGTTGGTGGTGCAAACCGGGGCCATCTGAAGACCAGCAAGGAAAGCCAAATAGTTCAATTACTTTGGGGTTCTAACATAAGTTTAACTCTAAGGTCACCCGTGGCTAGAGACCTGCAAGGGGCTCGATCCTGGGGGGCTTTGAATCTGACAAAGCTTTCATCTTTCTGTGTCCATAAATGCCCGAGGCAATCCTACACACATATTGCCAAGGATACCTGGGAGTCCTAAGATTCTGTCTGCTGGTCCAAGAGTTTAAACTGACGGGCTCTCCCTGGACGAGGCTGCATCTCGATGCCTCATGCACACTCCTTGGTCAATGGTTCCTCTTGCCTGATCCCCTGGCTCATGAAACAAGGCCTGTATAGACCTTGGCTTTAGACTCACCCATTGGCACACCCCACCCCGCAAGCCCTCAGCAAAGTCAGAGAGGCGCCTTTCATGGCTTCAAAAGTTCCACCAGGTTCTCCAGCCGCAGGGGGCTGGAGTGGGTAACAGAATCCTACTCAAGGCAGAAAAAAAGTACAGTGACCTTTTGTCCCAGAAGTTCCCAGCTTTCCCGGCCAGCCAGCCAGCGGAGGCGGCCCAGTCAGCCAGGAGGGTAAGGAATTGCAGATGTGCGCCTAGGGCGGCCGCCCTCCCTTCTGCTCCCAAAGCAAAGCCCCGAGGACACCTCGGCGGCATCGCCCGGGGCTGCGCCTCTATCCGGTCCAGGGCTCCCGCTCCTAGCTTCGGGTGAAAGCTCAGGGGAGTCACTGTCTCTCGCGTCTCCCAGAGCCCTTTCCAGCCAAGCTTCACCACAGGACCCACACTTCTAGGTACAGGAGGAGGTTCACTTAGGGTCACCAGAAAGACGCGCAAACCCTCCCGAGAGCACCGGAGCTGCTCCGGGAGCCCGGGGGCGGGCTGCTGACACCGCACAGGTGAGGTCACTTGTCCTCGGTGGGCGCGACGGACTGAGACTCGGACCACCACTCCGCGTCTAGGATGATGCTCAAGATTGCTCGTGGCGGCCTTTGTGGGTCAAGTGAAAGAAGCGTCCTCCCAACACATGAGGAGGAGACACCTCTGTGTTGCGGGGAACCAAGCCGGGGACCCGCCCCGTTGCTTTTACTCGGCGGTCCTGGCTTGGGTCTTCTCACACCGAGTTTAGACGCCCACCCTCCCCACGCCCCCCATGTCCCCGAGACGTCACTCCGGGGCCGGACGCAGGAAAGACAGGCCTGGCTAATGAAAGCACCACGATCGCCACCCCCAGCAGGACCCTGCGTCTGGCTCTCTGGCCTGCACTCACCGCACATGGTGGCTACCGATTGCTCCAGACACTCAGACGACTCTCTGTGCCTCGCGCTCCCTGGCTCAGGCACCCGCCGCTCGGCCTCCTGCCCTTATAGCCAGCCACTAACCCTCTGAGAGGGGTGGGGTTGGGCGGGGCCTCATGCCTCCTGCTTGCCCCTCATTGGTGGTCCCCTGGTTGTCGTGACAACGGCGGCCCCCCCTTCAAGACTCAAGGAAAGGAGTGAGGGGCGGCTCCCAAGGGCCAGTCCCTACTGTATGGTGGGGGAGGAAGGCCAATCGGCGGCAAACACCTTGAGTTCAGACTTTAAGTCAGACATATTAGGCGAGAAACCTTAGCCTGGAGTATGGATCGCTCTGTGCCTCAGTTTCCTCTTTTGAAAACTATGATAACAATAGAACGTACCTCTTAATTTCTCCTGAGGTTACAGACAGTCCGGGTATGCACAAAGCTCTCTCTCT
>JAQHUG010000388.1:246354-271147 GCA_028555095.1 Dicrostonyx torquatus | reverse complement strand
CGCGCGCGCGCGCGCGCGCTGGGTTCCTGTTCTTGCAATGTGCCCCTCAATGCCAAACTCCTCTCAGATTAAGAAAAAGTAGTACACACTAGGCTTGTGAACTTGCTCCCATCCTGCCAAGCAGCGAATTGGGCTTGCCTGAGAAAGGAGAAAACTGAAACTGAAGCTCCTTGGAGAGATAGAGGATCTGACCAAGATGTGGTGGAGTTCAAACCTGGAGCTCCTGGGATGGGGATTCCCCAGGTCCAAAGGAAAGGTCCCGGAAACCGCCCCCTAATGGAGAAGTTCTGGCAGACCCGTCTGGTGAGCAGTGAGCCTGCATGCAAGCCAGGACTCCACCAACCCGGTATGACCCAGTCTCAAGTTCGACCCTGCGATGGATGAGTCACGGAAGCTGGCTTTACCCATCGTAGTTCCCGGCTGTCTCCTCCTCCTCCCCACTGCTCTCCAAGCCCCTCATCTCCTGAGGAAGGTCACGAGAACTGGCCCAATATTTCCTCACTTTGAAGCCATCTGGTGCGTGTATTGTTTAACTTAAAAAAGAAAAAAAAATCAAGAAATCTAAATCTATGGTATTCCCCAATCATGAATTTTTAAAAGAAAAGAAAAAACTAGCTTGAATCTTGTGTGGGGCGTTTCCCCTAGCTTTGCAGCCCCTCCAGTATCCATTGAGGATTTTGAAGTTTGATGGCAGCAAGGGAGGTTTGGCTGAATCAGCTGATGGGAAAGCACAAAGCTGACTGGAGAGCTGCTCCTTGTCCTCTGCTATGCAGGGTGACATTCATTCATTAATTCATTCGTTGTTCATTCATTCCCAACCCCACACTTTATGGCTATCTGGGTGATAGGGACTTGATAGATCCAGCCTCCTGGCTCTAACAAAGCAATGGACGGGGCAGACGCTAAGCTAGGGGGGTCGCATAGGAAACTAGATATCTCAGTGCTGGCAGAACTCAACAGAATAGAGAAGGGGGCAAGACACAGGCACCAAGATACCAGGATCCGTATGTCCTGGCACAGTTCCAATCTATCCTTCCCTGTTTTTGTGGTTTTGCATCTCCGTATGAAGAGCGGCATGGCTGAACGCTATAACCCTTTGAAGACAACCACAACAGCTGTCTGCCTAGCAACCCCTCTGCTTTTGGGACAAGCATCCCTGGGAGAGTGATGTCCTGGGTCTGATATATAGCTTGCTTGAGTCACTTGGCTCTAGGATCGGTTCAGAGGTTATATGTGGTCCATGCTGAGGACTTGAAAAACTGTTTTCTCTGGCATAGAGGAAATTGGCAGAAAAGAACAGATTCTCTTGGTGTGTCTATATGGGGGATAGTTTGGGGATGCCAGGGACTTCGCCATCACCTTTGGGGTGGGATAGAGAGAGGCTGTCTCAGAATGGAGTGAGCCAGGGTAAATTGGATTCCTGAGTGGAGAAAGCTACACATTTTCAGAAGGCCTGGCTTTTGCTGAGATCTGTACTCTTTTGGGTATTGCAGTTCTATGGCTTAAATAGGTCCCCAAAGCAAGTGTTGTGAATACATTCCTCACACAAAAATGAGAAGGGTGGGATCTCTGAAAGCTGATTGGGCCATGAAGGCTGCACCTTCACCAACCGATTAATGCTAATTAAATGAGTTCATATAGCTTTGATCATGCTTTCTCACATTCTCTGAATCTACGGCGTATTCCTGTGGGAAAATGTACCAGGAAGATCCATGCCAGTTACCAGCCTCAGCTGCGGACTTCCTTGTCTCCAAAACCATGAACCCATAAAAACCTGCTGTTTATAAGCCACCCAGCTGATGATGTTCTTTGATAGCAAACTCAATAAATTTCCATCTTGAACACATTGAAATCACTTCTGTCATTGCAAAAAGGTGCTTCCCTGACTCCTTCACCCTGCAAATACTCTGCTCCGAGATTCAGTAGATGGATCAGGGGGGCAACTGATGGCCCATTAGATCCTGGTTGGAGGAAGCTTCCTTTCTTGTCCTCACCTTTGTCAGGGATCTCCTCTAATGTGATCTAGAAACCCCAAAGAGTCAAACCACAGAAGAGGATTTAGATGAAGGAGCTCAGGTGTGGACCCCTTTGGAGTGGGAAAGTAGTGGTGCCGGGTGGTGGTGGCACACGCCTTTAATCCCAGCACTCGGGAGGCAGAGGCAGGTGGATCTCTGTGAGTTCGAGGTCAGCCTGGTCTACAAGAGCTAGTTCCAGGACAGGCTCCAAAGCTACAGAGAAACCCTGTCTCAAAAAACCAAAAAAAAAAAAAAAAAAAGTGGGACCATGTGTTGGTGCTGTGGAACAATCTTTTTGTACACCATGAATATGTATTACTCTAATTGACTAATAAAAAACTGCCTGGCCAATAACTGGGCAGGAAAAGGTTAGGCAGGATTTGAAGACATAAAGAGAGCTTGGGGTAGAAGAGGGCAGAGTTGCTAGTGAGACGTGGAGAGAAGCAAGAGGAGTATGCCATGCTGAAAAAGGTTCTGCCACATGGTAGAGCATAGATAAGAAACATGCATTAATTTAAGTTGAAAGAGTTAGTTAGTAACAAGCCTAAGCTATCAGTCAAGAAGTTATAGTTAATATTAAGTCTCTGTGTGGTTATTTGGGGAGCTGCCTGGTGGGACAGAGTTGACTGGCAGGACAGAAAAATCCTGCCCACATGTTGGAATTGCAAACTGCAGCCATACACAAGGCTTCTTCATCTGTGCATGTGTCTCAAAGTTTTTTGAAAGTTGGGAAATTTACTCTCTGCCCCTCTCTGACCCCTAATCACCCTAACTGAGCAGCTCAGTGATGTTCCACAACTGTCCTAGTGAAATGGAATGAGCTTGCCATCTCCCACACAGGCTCTGCTCAGTTGCTTTCCCTAGGACACTATAATAATAGCAATCTGACTATAGAATCTCCACTTCTGTTCATGAGTGATTCCTTTGGGTGCCTGGCTGGATTTTCACCATTTCTCATGTTATCACGAGGGGTCTTACTTATTGCCAAGTTTCCCTCAGCCTGGGCTATCATATGGGGCGATCTGAGCTACTTCTGCTCCCTGATATCCTGACATCTCCCAACATAGAAACACCACACAGATCCAGTTATTGAGACACCCAACCCAGTACAGTGTCAAGGAGCACAGGGCTTCCTGGATTTTGGCAGAGGCCTCAGAGTGGAGGTTGCTGAGGCTCACAGCTGAAAACTTCTTGTGACATCATAAGGAATGTCATATAGAGAGATCCAAGGGTATTGGTGTAATGATTCTCTGTCCCTTTAAGGGCGAGCCACGCCCACTCCTCATCTGCCTGTAAGCCTGCAGTTTGCAGCCCCATTCTCTCTTTGTACCTCATCGCTCTCGGGAGAGGCAGACAGCCTTCTCCCATCCCCCCTTCCCTCTCCCCTTCTTTCTTTCCTTCTTTCCTTTTCTCTCCTCTTCTGCTTCTTTCCTTCCATAATCCATCTAATAAATGCTTATAACTTTATCTATCTGTCTGGTCTCATGCTACCTGCCACCGCTGCCGCCATTCACTGCCATTGGAGACCTGACCATGTGGTATTAACTTTGGGTCCCGCTGCTGGGCACCCCACATATTATTATTACAATTGGCATACCAAAGAGTTCCACAATATTCCCGAATGGGGTATAACAAAGGTTTATTTATTTGGAGATAAACTCACAGTAAGGGTAGCAATCTGCAGTCCTCTGCATGTGCTAGGGACTGGAACTGAATCTAGCAGAGAAGAGAGCCACGCATGCTTTTCATCTGGACTTGTAGTACATGAGACCATGCCCAAAGTGGGCTGGTATCTTAAAGGCTATCGGCTGAAGGAATTCCCACAGCACCTCCCTTTTGGTCTAAATAAAAGAATTCTATATACAATAAGAACAAATATCAAGCATTGTCCAGGGAAAAGAAGACGCAAAAACATACATAAAAATTAAAATTATAATCAGCATGAACAACGTCAAACAAGAAACATATGTTAAATGTTTTGATAGTTATCCTATCCTAAGGTGTCTAAGTCTTATATTAAAAATGACTTGGTTAATTCATGAGAGGAAAGTAATTATGACTATATAGACTTCAACCCCATCAAAGACCTGAGAAGGGAAATAATATTACCTGAGTAAACAGGAAGTACAATAAAAGCAACTTCCAAAACTCTAGACGGAGATATCTCACTGCCTGGATAGTCACCCAAAGTCTCATTTACAATGTTGGGTCAACCAATTTTGGTTAAAGCCTAGAGTATCTGACAAACCATTTTCAGAGGCAGGAAAATTTGAAAAACCATTTTACCCTGTCTTGGCAAGGTTTGGTAGTTTTTTTGCTTGTATCCTGCTTATGCATTTTGTCAGCAGTCGAGGGAGGAGCAGTTCTTTGCCCAAAGACCAGTTTTACCAAGAAGAAAACAAGCTCCAAGTGGAGTGTCTTCAGTGACCAACATTCTCTTGAGAATAGATCAGTGCAGCCAGGAGCAATCGTGTCTCACATCAACAGAATCCTAAGTCAATTAAATACCATCTTCTACAGTTTTTTGAAGTCTTTAAAGATTACCTATCTATGTGGAATACAATCTCTATGCATCTAAAGAACCTGATTAGTCTAACTATAAGTATGACAAACATGGATGACTATTGACCTATAATTCTTAATACCTATATAGCTTAAAGAATAAGGCTTCATAATAAAAAAATTAAACAATCTTTAAACAAATGTGCAGCAAATGAGGACAATGACTTCAAATGTAAACAATATATAAGTATCTTGATTAGAGGTAGAAATGTATAGTGCAGTATGATAAATATATCCTAAAATTGCATCACTATACAAAATATCTTAAGCAGAGATAGAAACATGCATGCATACAATATGACAAAATAATTTTGCATAGGTACACAAATATTATAAACAGAAATAGAAACATATTCAATATAACAAATATAATTTGCATTTGTATCAACATACAAGAATCTATACCAATGTAGATTATCTATAAATAATAGACTAACAAGTAATCTCACTATTACTCGCTATATTATTAGTGTGAGTAAGCTCACACTAATCTACCTATTATCCATTCCCTTTTTATTTTTCAAGAGCCTACTAAATTACCACCCCCAACCCTATACCACTTATAACCAACCCCTAATAGATGTTTCTAACCCTGAAGACAAACTTAGTTCCCACAACACAAGGGAGTTCTGTGAGTAGTGCTCAGAGCAGGCAAAAAGTGGGGTTCAGGGTATCTAGCCAGATATCCCATGTGTGGGGACTTGAATGGGGTTCTCCACCTTAGGACATCTAGCCCTCAGCTAGATATGAGGTAGAAGCACCAGAAGTAGACAGTCTTGGGGGTGGACTTGTATATAGAGAAGGAGGCCAGTCTCCCAATCTCTCCTGCTGTGAACAGGAGATTTCTCTATAGGCTCATATGTTTAATGCTTGGTCTCTGGCTATTGGTACTGTTTGGGAAGGTTATGGAAACTTTAGGAGTTGGACCTCCTCATTTTTCTATTCTTTCTTGGCTTCTAAAATATAAGCTGCTTTGTTTCACCACATCTTCCCCACTGTGCACTGAAGCCAAGAATCCAAATAAAAATGTCTCTGAGCAGTGGTGAAGCACACCTTTAATCCAGCATGTGGGAGGCAGAAGCAGGTGGATCTCTATGAGTTTGAGGCCAGCCTGGTCTAGAGTGAGTTCCAGGGCAGTTAGGACTACACCAGAGAAATCCCATCTTGAAAAACCAAAAGAGCAAGAAAGAAAGGAAAGAAAGAAAGAAGGAAGAAGGGAGAGAAAGGAAGGAAGAAAGAAAGAAGGAAAGAGAGAAAAATGTCTTCTGCTAAGCTGTTTCATTCAGCCAATTTGTTACAGCAATAAAAAGTCTCACTAATGTAGAATATTGGTGGCAGGGAAGTAGAGTTGTTGCTACCACATTGCCACATGGTTCTGAGCTTGTAGAACTGGTTTTCAGGAAGAATGAGAGAAGTTCAGGGATACTGTAAGCAGAACTTGCTGGGACATTCTGATGGGTGCTCAGAATAGAGTGATGGAAGTAGTATGGACAAAAAGACAGCACTCATGAGGCTTCAGACGGAAGTGGGGACTCTCCTGGAAACTGGACAAGAGGCTACTCACCCATGTCCCGAGACTTTGTGGGAAGGTGAGTTTAAAGGCTAATCAATCCATTGAAATTTCACAGTAGTCTAGCACTCAGGCTGTGGCTTTCAGGTAAGTTTACAGTGGGTTTTAGGAGCAAAATGCAGAGCACAAAGTTAAAAACAAACAAATCAATAAACTGCAGTTTACTTAGAAAGGCTTCATAAAGGTAGGACTATACAAGACCTAATTTCTGAGGAGATTAACATCAGTAAACAAAAGGCAGTAGAGGATGCCCTGAGGGTATCCTAGGAATCAATCAGACCTCACTCAGCGCAGGCTCAAGGGTGTAAAAGCACAAACTCATTTGAAGAATTTCCCTTTCCCTTGAGCGGAGAGGGCCTTGGGGTTCTCAGATCACACAAGGCTACTGGCAAAGGACCTGGCCTGCTGGGATTCGGAGTCCAGACCAATATAACTCTCAGGCCTGGGGGCTGGGATAGATGTGAGGGGCTGGGGCCTATGTTCCCAACTTAACAAGGTCCTTATGTTTGTATAAGTACTTTAGAGACCGAGCCATCTCCCCAGCTTTAGCATACAGAATTTTTTTCAAAAGAATTTACCTTTGTCAATTTTTTGCACCCCTGAGATGCTGTCCTAGCTATGTACTGCCTTGTTTAAACAGTGCAGTCTGACTCAAGGGATTTCAGCAATGCTGCAAAGCTGAGATCTGACACAGAAACCTTGAGGCATTGCATATGCTTCCAATACCACTGCTCTCTGGAAAAGGTGGCCTTGCTCTGCCTGGCTGAGGCAGGCAGGGAGCCTGTGTGAGGTGAGTGGAGATCGGATGCTGCACCAAACAGAGCTGTGAAACATGTGATCCAAGAGTAGCTGTGCTCCCAAGTTGCGTAGTTCTCCTCAGCTTGTGGTCAAGACAAGGGGACTGCTACAGTCTGAATGTCTGCGTCCTCCTAATATAGGCGATGATGATATGTTGAAGAATATTTGTTTAGCTATCTAAAGATGTGTTGCATTTGTTTAACTATGTAAAGATGTGTTGCTGTTTTACCTTGCCTGCCTAAGGCACTTGATTGGTCTAATAAAAAGCTGAATGACCAATAGCAAGGGAGAAAGTATAGGTAAAACTTCTGGGCAGGGAGAGTAAGTAGAAGGAGGAAATTAAGATGGTGGGGGAGAGGGGAAGAAAGAAAAAAGAAAAAGAGATGCCAGGGACCAGCCAGCCAGACACTGAGGAAGTAGGAAAGTAGAACATACAGAATGAAAGATAAGAAACCCCGAGACAAAATGTAGATGGACAGAAACAAGTTAAATTAAGTTAAAAGAGCTAGTGGGAAGCCTAAACCAAGGCTGAGTATTCATAATTCCTAAAAAGTCTCTGTGTCTTTATTTGGGAGCTGGTTGGCAGCCCAAAGAAAATGCTAGCAACTGTGATAGGAGGTTCATAGTCAGGCAAGAGGGCAGATTATAAAGGGGTAGTGTCCATATAAAAGAGATCCCAAGGCTGGGCATGATGGCACACACCTTTAATCCCAGCACTCAGGAGACAGAAGGAGGTGGATCTCTGTGAATTCAAGGACAATCTGGTCTATATAGTGAGTTCTAGCCAGCCAGAGCCACAAAGCGAGACTCTGTCTTAAAAAATAAATAGATAAAAAATAAAATTTATTATTTATCTATTTATATCTATATTTTATTTATTTATTTTACAGCCTGGCTCATATATTGGTTTTTTGAGACAGAGTTTCTCTGTGTAACTTTGTTTCTCTGTTCTGGAACTCACTTCATAGACTAGGCTAGCCTCAAACTCCCAGAGATCTGTCTGCCTCTGCCTCGCCAGTGCTGGGATTAAAGGCGTGCAAAACCACTGCCCAGCTTAAATAGTAATTTTTTAAAAAGTTAAAAAAGAGCCAGATGGTGGTGGCCCACGCCTTTAATCCCAGTACTTGGGAGGCAGAGGCAGGTGGATCTCTGTGAGTTTGAGACCAACCTAGTCTACAGAGCAAGTTCCAGGAAGGCTCCAAAGCTACAGAAAAACCCTGTCTCGAACAAACAAACAAACAAACAAACAAAAGTTTAAAAAAAGAGATCCCAGAAGCTGTCGTTCCACTCCTGTCATGTGAAGACCTCCATACAGAGCACCAAATGAACCAGACACCCAATCTGACAGTGCCTTGATTTTAGACTTTCCAGTCTCCAGAACCGTGGGAAATGAGTTTCTACTGTTTGTAAGCTTCCTAATGGTATTTTGCTGTAGCAGTTTGTTTTTCCCCCTTTCCCTCTTTTATCTGGCACTGCCTGAGCTTATCCTACCCACCCCAAACTGCTTGTTATCTCAAACAAGCAAGCAAGCAAACAAACAGAAAATCCCAACAGAAACCCCTGCAGGAGCAGAGGTGGAGGTCTCACACTTACAAATGTATCTGTCCTGAGTGAGACCAAAGGGAAAAGAGACACAATCACCCCATTTTCCACACTGGGAAGTTCTATAGAAGCACATACAGAAATGTATATACAGGAGAGGGAGGGAGGTAGGGAAGGAGGGAGAGAGGGAGGGAAAAAGGGAGAGAGGAAGGGAGAAGTAAGGAAGAACAGAGAGAGGAGAGGAGAGGAGAGGAGAGGAGAGGATAGGTGGGGAGATGGGGATAAATAGAATAAATTAGTTACCTTCTAAGTGAAGTTTCTAAGCTGAGAAGGAATTTAACTAACGAATGGGATAAGGAAGAACACCCTAGGTGAAAAGGTCCTCACAGTCAAAGGCTTGGTGTGTGTGTGTGTGTGTGTGTGTATGTGTGTGTGTGTGTGTGTGGTGCGTGTCATAGGAAGCAAGCCTTGTCTGATTGATGCTCTCCCACACCTTATTTAGAACCAAATGCCCTTGCAGTGCAAGCAAATGCTGTAAAAAAGAAAGACAAGAGGGAAAGAGGAAGCCATAGAGAGTAGTAGGGACTGTGGAGATAGGGATCACATTCCCCATCCCCATTTAAGACCCTTCTAGGTACCAAAAAATTAGGATATGATGTTGGTGCTGACTAGTGAGCAAAGAGGGAGTAGGGATCCAGGTTTAATATTTCAAGGTAGGTAGGTATTTCATGGTCTATTAAATTGTTTGTTCTGTAAACAGGGTTTTCCTGAAAGCATAGCAGGGGCTCCTAGGAGTACATCTCTGTTTGCTGAACAGATTCAGGAAGCCATAGGAAAACCCAGAGGTGTCTGTGCTCTGAAGAGCTGGAAGGGGAGAGTTGTAGCTGCATAGTCAGTGGTCTGCCTGCTCCAGGAGAGCTCCCTTTGTCTGGATCCCAGAAAGGAGGCTACCTCAATAGCCTAGACGACTGTGAGGGGTTCACCCCGAGGCTTCAAGTGTGGGCCAGTGACCCAATAGAACCAGATAAGGGAGGATGCATTAGATAAACAGCTGGCTGCTATAGACTTTGCACAATTATTTTAAAATAGAAAAACCCCAGAGATCCCAGTACCCAGGAGGCAGAGGCAAGAAGATCTCCCTATGAATTCAAAAACATCTTGATCTGTATTACCAAATTCCAGGCCAGTGAGGGCTCCATAGTGAGACCCTGTCTGAAAACAAACAAAACAGATGATGATGATGATGATGATGATGATGATGATGATGATGATGATGATGATGATGATTATAAGACAGGAAAGACACTCTAAGATGCTGAGCATTCCAAACCAAGACCAAGGGCAGCATTTGGCTTGCTTGGTCCTGGTTGCTGACCTGTGTTTGATAGGAAGTGTTGGCAATGGAGTTCAAGCCCCCGTAGAGGAGGCTACACCCGCTTTGTGGCTGTGTAAAGCCAACCAGAGAAACAGCTCATCCGGTAAAAAGCATTTGTCACTAAACCCAAGAACTTGAATCCAATGCTCAGGTCCCACATGGCAGAAGGAGAGAACTGACTCCGGCAAGCTGTCCTCTGACCTCCACATATTCATCATGGGGCATGCGTGTCTGCACACACTCACACACACAACATAATACAATTTTTTAAAAAGTCAATTAAAGGGGGCTGGAGAGATGGCTCAGTGGTTGAGAGCATAGCCTGCTCTCCCAGAGGTCCTGAGTTCAATTCCCGACAACCACATGGTGGCTCACAACCATCTGTAGTGAGGTCTGGTGCCCTCTTCTGACCTGCAGACATACACACAGACAGAATATTGTATACTAAATAAATAAATATTTAAAAAGTCAATTAAAAGACTCCTGATGTTGTTAGCGTGGGCAAAGAGCTCACATACGTAGTGAGAAGCTCAGAGAACTAGGATAAGAAAGCGGGCAAGGGGCCTGGCGGTGGTGGCGCACGCCTTTAATCCCAGCACTCGGGAGGCAGAGGCAGGTGGATCTTTGTGAGTTCGAGACCAGCCTGGTCTACAAGAGCTAGTTCCAGCGCAGGCTCCAAAGCCACAG
This sequence comes from Dicrostonyx torquatus, assembly GCA_028555095.1. NCBI lineage: Eukaryota > Metazoa > Chordata > Mammalia > Rodentia > Cricetidae > Dicrostonyx > Dicrostonyx torquatus. The sequence goes on along the minus strand of JAQHUG010000388.1, from coordinate 260,598 downwards.
AGAAACCCTGTCTCGAAAAACAAACAAACAAACAAACAAAAAAAGAAAGCGGGCAAGGTTCCTGAAAGGCCTGCCTGCCAGGGTCCTCCAGAACACCCCAGAAGCAATTGGAGCACAAGGTACATTGACCCACCAAGGACCAACCAGCTCTGTATACTTTTGTCAGGAAGAAGTATGTGCCCTCTGGAGATAACAATCTTGCTCAAGGCTTCCCAGAGCTCATCCTTTGGGAAGGATTCCATAATGCATATAGGAGATGTCTTTAGGAGCCTCTACAGTAGCTAAGGCAGACTCTGCATCTTTCAGTTTACCTCCTCTGAAGGACCTTGCTTTTGAATCTCTTGGCCATATCTTTGCCTGTACACTGCATGGTTTCCCTTGTACCCTAGCCATAGCCCATCCTTTTTTTGTTTGTTTTGTTTTTCAAGACAGGGTTTCTCTGTAGCTTTGGAGCCTGTCCTAGAACTAGCTCTTGTAGACTAGGCTGTTCTCGAACTCACAGAGATCCACCTGCCTCTGTCTCCTGAGTGCTGGGATTAAAGGCGTGTGCCACCGCCGCCCAGCCCACAGCCCATCCTTTAACCAAACACCTTGCTCTGCAGTGAGGTACTTCATCCGGAGTCCCATGCCTTCTGGATTTTGGTTTATTGTGGCTAGTGGGAGACTGAAGTGTAAGAGACAGAAGTGAAATTAGTTTATCTTCTAAGAGGTGACTGGGTCTCCCAAAGGCACTTAGGTATGTGTGGCAATGCTGAAGCACGCATGGGCAGCCCATTTATATTGGGTTGGATGATCTGAGTTGATGAGGATGAGTGACCAGGTCTCTTCCTCAAGGAATAGGTTCCACCAAGATATGAACTTGGGTTGCTGGATTCAGAGTCCAGAGCGTTAAGCATTACTCCATAGGAGCTAGTGCTTAGGTATGTATGCCTGGTGCCTAATTTGCTACCTAGGGATCTGGTCCTTGCATGCCTAGGATTGATGGCTTCCCAACTGGACAGCCACCCCTGCCCTTTTCTTTTTTTTCCACTATCTAGGATTGGGCCCATGGCCTCATGCATGGTAGAGAAGTGCTCTACCACTGAGCTCATTCCCCAACCCCCTGCCGAGCATTCCCCTAACTTTGCACACTCCCTTCAGGTGCCCTGGCCGAGGGAGTAATCTAGGTGAATGTGCTATTTGACTTTGTCCAGAGCTTTCTTGGTTTTAGCACCTGGGCAACCTCTTAGCCCTGAGCAAACAGGAATCATCACTGTGGCTGCTACCTGAGTCCTACTGAGGCCCTGGTGTTGTTGGGTAGCTAGCTCGATGTTAGCAGGATTAGGGGACTTTAGAGCTGGGAGTGGAGTTTCAAGACTCTAATTATTACTGGTCACACATCAGATCACTTGCCCTGGGAGGAGATGTGACATCCTGAACTGCCTGGAATGCCATTAATTGATCACTATCTAAACCTGGACCCAGGAGCCCCAAAGCTTGAAGATGACTGTATAGTAGATTTTCTGATGAAAAATGAAGACATACCACCCTCACCCTGTAGAAGCAGAGCCATACAGTCCTGTCTAGCAGACCAAACAAAGGCTCCCAGTAAAAGGTGCTTTCTAGAGACAAGAAATAATGTAAAACCTGTCCTAGGATAACGCTAAGTAGCTATTTCTTCTAACCAGTACACCTCCATCCCCTCAACTAGATGGCTTCAACACTGTGTGTGTGTGCTACCAGAAACTGAATTTACCAACTCAGACAGGCCGGTCAAATGCTCTGCCACTGAGCTACACTGCCAATAATTAGCTATTTCCTCTGAATTGAAACATTTCCTCCTGGTAGAAGAAGGTAGCTCATGAGACTCAGGAATTTCACGTAACCTAAGAAGTTCTAGACACTGAAAGAAATTCAGGAGGCCCACGCCCAGGGTGATGCAAGCCACAAGCAACCGAGGAGAGGAGACATTCCGGTGCAACTGTGCAAACTGTGCAAGGAGCCGCACAGCCGCTTTGTAGGGTTCACTCATCTGCTTTTCAGTGATACAGCAGTTTCTGAGTCACCCATGCTCCTGTAAGTAACCCAAAAAACTCACAGTAAGGCCAAGCTAGACAGGGCAGATCGGGTAAGCCATGCCAGATTAGCCAGATGAGGGTAGAACAGTGTTTTTGGTCTGCTGCTGCTGCTCTATCTGGGGACATTTGTTTGTGTCTCCCCAGGAAAAGTCCCACAAGAACTGTAGATAAGATAAAGCTCTCTTTGGCTATTGTCCACTCTCATCCCTTGAGTGTGTACCAAGCTCTGCAATAAACACCTCCTATCTCCTGTGCTAAAAGCTCTGTGTATCAGGTCTGAATTCTTTAGATAGCAATCAGGAGGACCCTGGAGCCAAGTGAGATCCTGGCGACATTACTGCACGTCTGTTACCTTGCCTTTTTTTGACTTTGAATTCCTGATCCTCCTAGAAAAACTTGAGTGCTGGGGTGACAGGTGCCACCGCAACAGGCCCTTCCTTACATCCTATTTTACTAAGCTCAGAATAAGAAAATCCTAAGGCTGTGCCCTGAACTTCTAGTCTGCCACGACCACCGAGAAGAACTGATAATCCTGGCCCCACCGCAAGGGTGACAGTTGTCTGGCAATAAATCTGGCTGTGTCCTTAGAGGGGCTTGCGCTCAAGGTATTCTTGTCCCCTCCAGAACATGCTACTGGATGCCCTTACCATCCCTGTTTTCTGCCTGTCCCCACAGGTAGCTGAACCTGAGACTCCTATATATTCTTGAGAATGATGTACGTAGGGGTGGGTAAGGGGGATGGGCGTAGGGACTGGGGGAGGTGCCTCTGAATCTGAAGGTGAATGTCTATGTTAGTCCATTTTCTGTTGCTAAAACAAAGTAGTGGGGGTTGACTAACATATACAGAAAACAGGCTCACACAACTTATAGTTAAATCACTTACAGTTAGGCTGAAAGTCAAGCAGCATGGCCCCGGTTCTGGTGAGGTCTTGTAGGCTGCATCTCATCATGGTAGATGCTTGCACAATGGGATGAATGTGATCAAGAGGGAGAGACTCTCTTGTGGAACAAGATGCCAAGAGACCAGAGAGGAGTGCATGCAACTACTGTAACCACCCTCTTTTGAAGTACTTCAAATGTCCTAATTAATTACTGCCCACTGGGCTTTGCCTATGATAGATCCCGTGTTATCTCTCTCCCATCATTAGGTATGTAAAAAACAAACAAACACACGAAGAACATCTTTTACCCACTACCCAGCTCACCAGCCGCCGGGTTCTCTTACATCACTGCACTGGGAACCAAACTTCCAACACCCTAACCTTTAGCAGAAAAACACACAGAAACAGCAATGTCTTCTCACATTATCCAGTCTCACAGTAGCAGGTAGCTGTAAATCTTAGAGCCTGAGCCAGGGACAGGAGGTAAGGTCTGGGACTCGCACAGACAGAAGAAAGGGGTTGACACTTGGTGGGCGGTGCAGACAGGGCCATAGACGGCATCACAAGCAAAGGTCAGCCTAGTCCCAGAGCATGACCTCATTCCAGAGCCTGCCTGCGGTCCTTCTCTGCCTCTCTTTTGGCTCCATTTCTGTGTTGATTGACATGGTTGGTTGCAGGACCCTCTTAGACCTGGCTGGTGCAGGAAGAAGGGCCTGTCTGTGTTTATCAGGCATGTAGGAATGGTATCTTCGTTGTGACCATAGCCAGGGGGTACATCTGTACCTGTTTTGCTGGGGATAGCATCCTAGATTTCCTCTGTTAAGTCAGGCTTCTAATCTCAGCCTTAAGTCACATGACCAATCAACACAGCGGCCCTGTTCTGCTGACTCGTCAAGTTTTGCTTACATACTGAAATAACTTTACCCCTCAAAACCTCTTCTTAAAAATAGAAACCCAGTGTGCCTACAACCCCCTTTCCTCAACAATATTATCTTTAGAACATCTTTCCGGATGATAGCAGATACGTGCGCATCTATTTTTTGTTAGGAAAAATTTCAAATGGGCACCAGAACAGGTTGAATTACCCCCATCTACTCCCCTCCTGTAGTCAACCATTATCAATATTTAATGAATTTGTTTTACTGATCCCTCTGTCTTTCCTTTCTTTCTTTTTCTTTTCTTTTCTGGAACAAGTTCTGAGATGATTTGGCTTGTTAATAATTCACTGTGTGGACTTGCAAATGAAGGTTCTTGCGAGCATAAACATTTTTAATATTATCAAACACTTCAGACTTCCTCTATTGTCTCAAAATATCGTTTTATTTCTTTTATTCAAATCTATCTTACACATGTTAGCTGGGTGTGGCGGTTCATGTCTATAATCCCAGATCTCAGAAGGCAGAGGAGTACCAGGAGTTTAATGCTAGCCTGAGCTACATAGAAGCTCTATGACAACCTGGGCTACATGATGAGACAATTTCTTAGAAAACAAGAACAAAAAGTAAAACAAGTCAGGAAGTGGTGATGTACCTCTTTAATCTTCCTACTTGGGAGGCAGAGGCAGGCAACTCTCTGTGAGTTCAAGGCCAGCCTGGTCTACAGAGCAAGTTTCAGACAGCCAGGGCTAGACAGAGAAACACTGTCTTGGAAAAGCCAAAAAATGAAAAAAAAGTAAACAAAACAAAGGAACCCTTCCACCAGGCACTCAAAGTGCATGCTTATGGCCTATTTGTTCAAATCAGGATACAAAAAGCATCTGTCCGTTGCAATGGCAAGCATATCTCTAAGAGTTAAGAAAATAAATAATCCACAAAAAACCGTTTATAATTTCCCTCATGTCATTCACTTTCCATGACTTGGGACAGACTGATGGTAACAAGTGTTTTTCCACCCTGCAAAGCCTGTAGACATCTATTTCCTGCCTGGCTCACTCTCTGGCAAGGAGACCGTGAGTACCACATGCTGCTGGAAAAGCAGAAGCCCTGGAGCCCAAAGCCAGCAATCTGAAGATGAGAGAGGGTTGGCAAAGTCAGCATACTCCAGAGGCAGCTACCGGTTTGTGAAGAGAGCCAGCCCTAACAACAAGCTTCATATACCCTGTGGTATCAAGCAAGCATCATCTCCTGCTAGCAAACGGAACTGGCAGGCCCCTTCACACAGTGATTCAGGATGCGCCAATGGGCACAACCTTCTGGACAGAGGTTTGGCCCTATGTAGCAAAAAATCTTAAAATATGCTGGGTGATGGTGGCGCATGACTTTAATCTTAGCACTTTGGAGGCAGAGACAGGTGGGTGTCTGTGAGTTCGAGGCCAACCTAGTCTACAGAGTGAATTCCAGGACAGGCTCCAAAGCTACAGAGAAACCCTGTTTCAGAAAAGAAGAAGAAGAAGAAGAAGAAGAAGAAGAAGAAGAAGAAGAAGAAGAAGAAGAAGAAGAAGAAGAAGAAGAAGAAGAAGAAAAGAAAAAAAGGAAAAAAATAACATTTAAATACATATGTTCTGGTGCAACATTATTCCAATAAAATAATGAACAACTAGGCAAATACAGTCTATCTGTCAACCTAGTGTCAACACCATTCAGTAAGAGATGTTGGTTGTATGAAGAATGGCTCACAGGTTAAGAGCACTGCCTGCCCTCCTGAGGACCTGGGTTCAATTCCCAGCACCCATATGCAGCTCACAGCTGTCTGTGACTCCAGTTCTAGAGGACCTGACACTCAGGCACATGAGATAAAAATAAATAAATTAAAAAAAAAAAAAGGAGCCAGGCAGTGGTGGAACTTGCCTTAATCCCAGTGCTGAAGAGGTAGAGGCAGGCAGATCTCTGTGAGTTCGAGGTCTGCCTGGTCTACAGAGTGAGTCCCAGGACAGCTAGGGCTGTTACAGAGGAAACCCTATCTTCAAAAACAAAGACAAACAAACAACAATAAAAAGAATGGTCTCACAAGGAAATTCCCTGTAGCATCTGAGAAGCCAGGTAATTGTACTGGCTACTGTGTTAAGTAGAAGAAAGGGCCCCAAAGTTGCTACTGTGTTATATAATCAGTATTATGTTTGCGGGTTTTTTGTTTGTTTGGTTTGGTTTGGTTTTTTTCTGGTTTTTTCAAGACAGGGCTTCTCTATGTACCAGTACTGGCTGTCCTGGAGCTCACTCTGTAGACCAGACTGGTCTCAAACTCTCAGAGATCCACCTGCCTCTGCCTCCCAAGTGCTGGGATTAAAGGCGTGAGCCACCACCACCCAGCATGTTTGTTTTATGTTTAATGGCTTTACATAGACATCACCCACTAAAAATGTGTGAAATAGGAAGTATTGGTTAGAGGACGCAAAGCTCCATTGAGACAGGAGAAATAATTCTGCAGAGCAAACACACAGCATGGCAACCACAGTTACACTTGAAATATGCAACTTTTTATGAATATGTCTTTAAAAAACCCAAAACTGGTTGACTACCTTGGTAATGAAGGCAGAGCAGGGAAAAAAGGAACTCTGTCCTCTGAGAGCACAGATTTTCCCCTGCTGTGACCTCAGCCTGTGGACTCAGATGCTCTGGACCCTTTGGTGGGCCTGTTGTTCAGCAAACATAACTGACAGTTGACCACCATCCAGACACCCTGGTCTGCAGCCAGGCACACCCACGTGCATGGATGGGATTGTAGCAGGCAGCCACTTTGCTGACAGGGGTGCCCACCCTGTCCTCTTTTCCAGTGACACCAAATGCACAGGCAGTGACTGCATGTCCTGGATGTGCAGGAGCTCAGCTATCATGTGACTTTACGCCAGGTGCTTGCAATCCTAGGTTGCCTGAAGATGGCTTGGGATGTGACACTTTGTTCTCTAACTCCTCCACATGTGGGTCTTGCCCTAGGCTTCCATGGAATATGAGGCTCTTTCTGGCTCTGTCCTTCTCCACCCCCTGCCCCAGCTTCTGTGCTCACACTGTATCTCAGGCAGCACTGGTGTTGGGCCTCTGCTCGGGTGATGGGCAGGAACTCACTTCAAACTAGCTTAAGCAAAAAGGAAAGGAAATGCCCTATCTTTTGCTAAGTCTGCCTTTGGGGCTTGAGCAAGTGCCCTCTCTAGAAGGCAAGGAGGTCTACAGTGAGCTCTGCTGTGTTGGTTTGCTCGGGAGGCTGGGGACCAGAGTTCATGCTGAAACTGCCTACCATAAGAGGGAAAAGGGGAAGGGGCTGGTGGTCCCTGTGCACAGGGCGCTGGAAATTCACCCACTGTCCGAGGATCTCAGGCGGCTCAGGTCAGGGCAAGCTGCAGAGGAGGGGGCAGAATATCCATGTTCCCCCTTCTCCTATTTCCTCAACAGTGAGTGCCTTGGGGGAAGTAAAGACAGGTGTAGTAAAGCCAAAACAAGAGTGGGGCCCTGTTGGGGAAGTTTCTCCTAGCCAGGGAGAGGACTCATCCATTTCTGGAGCAGATCCTGGGCTGATCTTGCACCATGACTTGAGCTGGTGCTGTAAGGCCATAACAGCTGACCTCCGTGCTTGACCTTGAGAGTTCATGGTCAAGCTGGAAGGCACACATCAAACTTACTACGCCAAAAAATACAGTAGGTAATGAGGAGTAAGTGGAAGGATCCACTCACTGCCCCTAGAAACAGAGTCCCTTGTTACCCCCATAGCATGCAATCCGAAGAAAACTCTAATGGTTTAAGTGGAAAAGACACTTGTTAACACACCTGAAATCCAGAGCTCTGGTGAAGGTACAGCTGTATCTAGGTGTTCAGACACTGAAAACTCCTCTTCCAGTCTCTTGGCTCTGCTCCCCCACCCTGCCCCCACTTGTTGACTCCTAGTCAGCTTTCTTTAGCCTCTGGCACTTACAGGCTCACATCCTCCTGGCTGAGTCACTCTAGGGAACTGGGAAGCATCCTTCCCTGGGATTTCTTAGGCTCCTCCAGGGAATCATGCATCGAGCCTATCACAGCACATGACATGATAGGTATGTGTTATAGACCCGCTGTGGGGTGGTAGTGGGGTGGAGAATTCTTAAGCCAGAGGTGCTATTGCCAGGCCAAGGATATGTAAAAGCGTCTTCCTCATCACAACTGGGTAGATGTTTTCTAATTAACTGGGGGTGGTGGGAGTATGTGACCAGGCAGAGAGAGACAGATGAAAGACATGGGATCTGAGCCTTCAAGAATTAGAACTTTGGTTTCAGAGAAGAGTTCCAGCACAGGAGCCTGGGGATGGGGGCTGGGAACAGGGCAGGCCTGGATAAACTCCCTGCTCTCTCTATTTTAAGAGACTTGGTAGAAGTCTTTTTTTTTTAGATTTATTTTTATTTTTAGTTATTTGTGGGGGTATGGAGAGGAAAAGGGAGAAAGGAGAAAGAGAGAGAGAGAGAGAGAGACTGGGTGAGAATATCATTTTAGAAAGATTTCAGGGTTGGGTAGGTAAGTTTCTGTGCAAACTGGGATAGAAGGAAGATGAGTTGGGAAGCCCTAGGAAGTAGCCCAAACAGGCCTCCAGAGCAGCAAGGTGGAGGCTGGGGGTAAGACAAGCATAAACTGAACCCCATGATTTCAGCTCTAGGGGCCAACAGGAAAGCCATTTATTGAACTTCAATGTATAAGATGGTCACAGGTTGCATTTTGGTTAGGAGGGGTTGTCTTGTTAGGTTTCTGCTGGCTATGATAAAGACCATGATCAAAAGTAACTTGACAGGAAAGAGTAAGGTGAGATAAACCTCTTCTTCCGTTCCTGCGTCCTTCCCTCAGTGATGGAGGCCATGTACGAATGCTGCTTACTGGCTTGCTCATCATTTCTTGCTTTCTTATAGCACCCAGGACCACCTGCTTAGGGCTGGCACCACACACAGTGAGCAGGGTCCTTTCACATCAATCACTAATCAAGAAGGCACCCCACAGTCTTTCCTCAGACCAATCTGATAAAGGCATTTTCTCAGCTGAAGTACCAATGGATTCCCAACCCCTGATTGAGGTCTGCAATCTATCAGCTATGGTTCAGAAGCTCAGAAAAGGACCTGCCAGAGACAGAGCCAAGAAGACAGAGGTTTGAAGTGGTAAATGATGAGTGAAGGAAGGAAGAGGCTGAGAAACCACAGCAGCAGGCTAGATATGATGTCAGGTGTCCAGGTTTGCTGGCTTTGGACTCTGGGAAAGAGCTATTAGTTCCCACAGCCCTGATTTCACTGTCCTTAAACTAGGATTGAGAGAGCCTAGCTCCCAGCCAACTGTAGGGCAGATGGGAACCCGGGAAACACAGAGTAGAGCTTACAGGGAAGCAGGCAGAACAGGAGTGGGACAAAAGAGGACCCAACAGCTGCAGCTAGGGAAGGGGCATCAGACATCCATGAAGAAGAAGGAATGACTTACTTCTGAGGCCCTAAGTGAGCTAAATGCAAGGATCCCACAGCAGAGACTGGTGAGTGAGGCTGGAGTCAGGGCAAAGAGCTTCGTGATGGAGTTCTGTTTTAGGAATCTTCGCCAAGGTGGAACAGGGCTGGCGGAGCAGGAACAAGGGAGCGACCGCTGAGGGAGCAGGAACAAGTCAGAGACCTCTGCAGGACTGGGCTTGAGTCAGGGACCTCTGAGGGAGCAGGCCCAAGCCAGCAACCTCCACCAGAGCAGTCTTGAATCAGCGACCTTTGCCAGAGTAGGCCAACCTCAGCGACCTCAGCAGAAGCAGCCCCAAGCAAGCAACCTCTGTGGGAGCAGGCCCAAACAACCTCCGGGGTTGCAGAGCAACACCGGGTAACCTCTGAGTGACTGGAATTGTGGCCCTGACTGCACCATGAGAGCAACCATCTGAGCCTTGGATTCCCTGGTGCCTGGAAGATTGATCAGCAGAGACACAGCCCCAACTACACCAATCAGAGGAGAATATGGGTAGACAAGGTAAGAACACACTCAACACCACAAAGAGCAACATGATACCAACAAAAACTAGTGGCTCTACAACAGCAAGACTTGAACACCCAAATATAGATGAAGCAGAAGAAAGTGACCTAAAAAAATAATTTTAGGAGAATGTTTGAGGCCCTTAAAGAAGAAATGAAAATTTCCCTCAAAGAAATAGATGAAAAGACAAACAAAAAAATGGAAGAAATCAATAAATCCCTTAAAGAAAACCAAGAGAAAGCAATCAAACAGATGAAAGAAACGATTCAAGACTTTAAAACCAAAATAGAGAGAATAAAGAAATTCTGGAAGCAGAAAGTGAGGAAACAATCAGGAACCACAAATACAAGCATAAACAGCACAATACAAGAAATGAAAGAGAGACTCTCAAGTGCTGAAGATACAATAAAGGAAAGTGACTCATCGGTCAAAGAAAGCATTAAATCTATTAAAAGCTTAACACAAAGTATCCAGGAAATATGGGATGCCATGAAAAGACCAAACTTAAGAATAATAGGCAAAGAAGAAGGAGAAATCCAACTCAAAAGCACAGAAAATGTATTCACCAAAATCATAGTAGAAAACTTTCCCAACCTAAAGAAAGATATGCACATGAAGACACAAGAAGCTTACAGAACACCAAACAGACGGGATTAAAAAAAAAAAAGTCCCCTCGCCACATAATAATCAAAGCACTAAACATACAGAATAAAGAAAGAATATTAAGAGCTGCAAAGGAAAAAGGCCAAATGACATGTAAAGGCAGACCTATCAAAGATTATCATCAAGGACAGCAAAGAGTCACCCTGTTGGCAGCATCCAGAACCTTAATTATTCTCTTCCAAAACCACAGCTTGAAACCAAGTGATCTCTGGCCTCAGGATGGGTGTTGGCCAGGTGGTCTCTCTGTCACCCATCCCAGCTGAGAGAGATTTCTGGAGATTGTCTTGCCATCGGCAGATAAAGAAAATGATCCATGTATTGCTTGTTTGAGAAGCATGTGAGATTGAGACCACGGCAGGCTGTAGGGACCCGAAGACCTTCTGCACCAATGTGCCCATAGATGAGAATGGGACCTTCAAATGTGTTCTCTGGCCTCCATACATACTATGTATGACACAATAGTATTTAAATTCATGTACATGCGAGCATATTGTGCATAAGCCCATATACATACATACACACACATACAGTGCACACTAATAATATTAATAAGTATAATTAAATTTCAAATAACAAAGCAGGGAACCATTTAAGGAAGATACCTGGTATTGACCTCTGTCCTCCACATGTGCCCCTCCAACACACACACCCATACAAACATGCACAGAATACTAAATAAGCAGACCCTTGCAGGCAGAGCTTTCCCCTTCTCTCTTTCACTCACTCATGCCCCAGCTGCTAGAACTGAGGAGGTTAAAAGCAGTTGATAGGGCAGAGTGAAGAAGGCTTTGTGGTTGGGAGGAGAGGAGGAAGGGGAAGAGGTGGGGGGGAGGAGAAGGAGGAAGAAGAGAAGGAATGCTCCTGAGACTCTGAGGATTGCAATCTTAGGGCCAAATTAAACAAGTATCAACGTGGCTGAGACCAGCTGGGAAGTACAAACAAAGAGCATCTATGTTCTTCCCAGACCAACCTAGTACCTTCTAAAAGACTTCTAAGAGGGAAGCAGGGAATTCTACCTATGCCAAGACAGCAGATGTAAATTGGGGGCTAGTCGCACAAATCTGTAGTATGGTCATTCTCCTCACATATGGCTCCAGAGAAAGCCTAGTCATGAGCCCCCACACACAACTGTGTATGTGTGTGTGTGCACATGTGCACGTGCATACATGTGTGGGTAACTCTGAATTTATAGAGATTCCAAGAAATTTACTAAAATAAAACCCAATCCTGGTGGAATAGGGCTTGTGTCCCAAGGTAAATGTAGCCATAGAGGAAAAAATAAGCAAACTTATTTTTTGCACTGGTCAAAGCCCTCTCAGGACACAGATGTCACCTGAAATATGAGTAGTTTAAAAATTTTCATTCCCTTCATATAGATGTGGAAGTCATAGAGAAAACACGATTCATCCTCTGGTGCCCCAGGTGTCTGGAACGGTGAGGTTGAAAAGGCAGCATGGAGGTTGGACACATCCCTCTTCTAACAATTGTTGATGGATTTTTAGTTTGGGCCACCAGTTCCCCAATAACAACACAGAGACTTATTATTAATTAGGAAAGCTTGGCTGATAGCTTAGTCTTCTTTCTAACTAACTCTTACAACTTAAATTAACCCATTTCTATTCATCCATGTGCTGTCATGTGACTTGTGGCTTTTGCCTCTCCTCCCACATCTCTTGCTTCCTTTGCATCTGGCATCTCTGCCCTTCTTCTTTCCAGTGTCCTCTGTGCCTGGAAATCCTGCCTAGTTATTAGTCATTCAACTTTTTATTAAACCAATAACAACGACACATCTTCATCATGTAAAAAAAGATTATTCCATAACAAATAATCACACTTGAGTCTCTCAGAGTGTTGCCTCATCTTTCTGTCTAATCAGTGATTTTACTGATTTTGCTTCACTTTGAAATATTCTGAAATTTTTTTTCTGTGCTGAATGTAGGTACCAGGGTATACCTGAATAGAGAGTTTCCTGTGGCTCCAAGTGGGGTGGCGATTCCCAGGTAAGCTAGCTGTACTTCCTGGTACCAGTGATGAAACCATCTTCCAGGTTTGCATGGAGTTCTTAGATGCTACACCTACATTCTAGACATCACCGCTATTGCTTTCTTCTTGTTACCAAGGAGATTCTAGTGCGGTTCTTAAACTTCTTGTGGGAAGTGTTTATCTAAAAACTTTTCCAATACAGTGTTTGAGGTCTCATTTTCAGAAGTGAATGCCTTACTCTTAGCCAACACCTGTCTGAAACTCCTAGTGGAAAACCATGCAAGAAATAGATTTATAACATCTAAATAGTCACTCTGAATAATGTACTGAAAGTCTTGAAGTCTCTATCCTGACTGAGACGAGAATTACTTTTGTTAAGTGTATTTGTGTGGTATACAATACCCGCCTCATGGTGGTTGCATGAGACAGATCCATGGTTACCCAACTTCTATTACTTTTGCATAGTTCTTCTCTGTTATTTGTTGTTAATCTCTATTGTCCCTAATTTATAAGTTAAACTTAACCATGGATATGTGAGTACAAGAAAAGAGAACTCAGTACTAGTCACAATTTTAAGCATCTGAAAATCTACATTACATTATTAATATAAAGAATCATAACCACATTGATAATTTTTAGCATTTTGCAATTATAAAGAAAAATGGATCCAAGTCCCATTTTTTGGTGATTTTACTATCAATCTTTCTTTTTTAATATTAGTTTTTGCATACTAACCAATCAAGTTACTAGTCTAATCAAGATTTAATTGATACAATACTATTCTGTTGATAGAATTAAACACAGAGATTTCAAAACTACTTCCCTGAGCTCAGGAATTAATTTTAAACTTTTGTTCAAAATGGAGCAAATGAAATCTTTTTAAAAAGTGCCTTCAATACTTCCCTAGTAGCCATACGTCACCATTTATTTCAAAAGCTGAAGTGGAACTTAATTATCTTCTAAAGAAAAAAATGAATTCCATGTTTCAAATACTTTTAGGCTGTGGTGAAAGCTAACTTTAGAACTTCACATCTAGTGACGTCACAGTATCACTGTGTGTGACCTGGTCAAGCTTTTATGGAGGGAGATTGCCCACTTGAGTGTGAGAAAGTCAGAACAGGTCTAGCCTTGTGGAATCCAACGAGTACATCAACCATGCTCTTGAATGTATTTGGATGTCACTGCTGTATCAGAAGATTATGAAAGTTTCCAAACAGGCTTGGTTTCAGAGCTTATCTGATCTGTAATAAGCAACAGGCAGTTATGGCCCTGTGCCGTAGGACAACATTCCTGGGGGGATGAGTATAAATATCTACTCACCCTACGTACGGAACTGATGACAGACCAAAGGAAGGATACCACCAAAGTACAACTTGGTGACAATGAGCTTTATTGGGGTCACTTACTGGAGTAGCATAATCCAAAGACAGTTGCATCACCAAAAGCCTACCCTAGCATGGGTGACAGTTCAGGGAAGCTGGGAACCTGGCGGGCACTTCACAACCTGCAGGCGACTTTATAGCCTAGAGCATCCTTTCCAGGCATCTTGACTGGTTCTCTGGTGCTTCCAGGCAGCTTGACTGATCTTCCTCTTTTAGGCAGTTCAGTTGGACCGAGAGTGTCTGTCAGCAGCTCTTACAGCTTATATATGCATGGAGAGAAAAAGGACTAGTGAACCTGGTCAGTTTCAGGGACTTCCTGAAACTACTGAGTGACTGACTATTGAAACTTAACAAGCTTCCTTGCATGATGGAATATTTTACCTCCCTTTAGAATATCCTG
>JAQHUG010000388.1:178984-245414 GCA_028555095.1 Dicrostonyx torquatus | reverse complement strand
AATAAAAGCAGCACATATACAGAAGGACTGCCCACACCACTTCAAACATTCAAAACTTCCAAGTTCATCACAAGCTTGTCTCCATGACCAGGAGAGAAGCTTCTACCAATTTAAACTGTTTTCTCGCAGAGGTTCCTTCCCTGGGTACCTAACCTGGTCCTCTGTCCCCTCTTCCTCAAGCTCCACTTGTGAGATGGCCTTTTGTTTCCAATTTCTCCAGGACAGCAAGTCCTTGCGCCCTACACCTCTTCTCCACCCACTGGATTCCAACACCACCTACACTGGCATCATCAGAATATCATATAGATATTCTGATTGGTTTAGCCAGAGATTGGGGACATGAGCTGTGAGAGACATACCAGTCCAGGTGTAGGTTGCGTAATATGAAAACAAAATCGGCCTTGGTGTGTGTAATGGTTCATTGTCAACTTAAGTAGATTTAGAATCACCTATGCAACACTCCTCTGGGAATGTCTATTTAGAGGCTCAACTGAGGAGGGAAGGTCCACCCTGAATGTTGGCAGCACCAGTCCCTGGGCTGGGGTCCTAAACTGGATAAGAAGGGGGAGGAAGAAGAAAGTGATCTGAGCACCAGTATTTACCTTGTTCTGCCTTCTAACAGTGGGCGCAGTGTGACAAGCCATCTGCTACTCTGGCCACCACCATACCTTTCCACCATGATGGACTGTATCCCTTAAAACTGTAAGACAAGAGGATTGGATGGGGGTGGAATGAAGGGGTGTGGAAGGAGTGGGAGGAGGAGAGGGAGTGGGAACTTGGATTGGTATTTGTTAAAATTCTAATTAAAAAAAAAACCAACTGTAAGACAACACTAAACCCTTCCTTTCTTGGCTGCCTTTGTCAGGTATTTTGTCACAGCTGTGAAGGAAGTAACTAGAACAGGGATGTAGGGACACACAGAGTTACATGGTGACAGAAGTTTCTCACATGACAGCTTGCCTTTGGCTCCTCTGAAAGCTTTTAGACAAACATGGAACCGCAGACCCAGGAGACCTTGGTGGGCAGCCAGGCATGTTGCTAGAATGTGAAGACAATTGTGTTTTTATTGAACTCTTTTCCTTTTTTTCTTTTTTTTTGGGGGGGGGATATGGTTTTTAGAGACAGGATTTTCTCTGTGTAACAGTCCTGGCTGTCCTGGATCTCACTCTATAGATCAGGCTGGCCTCGAACTCACAGGAATCTGCCAGCCTTTGCCTCCTGAGTGCTGGGATTAAAGGCATGTGCAACCACCACCCGGTTTATTGAACTTATTTTCATGGGTATCTTCTATTTATAGAAAACTAATCTAGCTTTATATTTAACTTAGTAGTGTAATGTTATAGTTTAAAAACAAAGGTTATTTAAAATAGACAGAATTTTTTTTTTAAACTCCAAGTGGTGAGCAAATGTGAATACTGATGACGGGTGTGTCTGGTAGACTTGAGAGTCACTTGGTGACTGTGCCTCAGTGTGCTCCGCAGCCGGCGTCCTGTTTTCACCCCAGCCATTTACAGCGGTGCATCAGCTTCCTGTGATCATGTTAAGAAAGCCCCTCAAGACAGGTGACTCAGAGGGTCACATATTCATTCTCACACAGTCCTGGCGGCCAGAAGTTTGACTACGCTCACTCAGAGGTCTATGGGGAAAAGCATTCTCATCCTCTTCCAGTGCCCGGAATCTCCGGTCTGTCCTGGAATTGTCGACGTTTAACAGTCATCTCTTCTTCGCCCACCATTTCTCTTCTGTGGATCGCTCACAAAAGAATATCGTTAGATTTAGGAGCTACCTACACAACCCAAGACAACTTTAATTTTGAGATCCTTAAACTAATCATTCCTGTGAGAACTCCCCCATCCCCTCCAAAGAAGGTCACATTCAAAGATTCTTGGAAATGGATTTACCTTTTCTGAGGGATGGTTTTATTTCCTGTTCTGTTGCTATTCCTAAACATGACAGACTAATTTATAAAGAACAAAGGTTTATTCAGCTCACAGTTCTGAGTTCTGAAAAGTTCAAGATCAGATGGTGTATGTGCTGAGGGTGGGCAGAGTCACATGTAACACAGAGTTCATGTCTCCTCTCTTCTCTCTGTATATTAAATTAGGGTTCCAGCCTTATGGTCTAGCTTAACTTCATTGCAGGATTAAGCTTGCATCCTTCTAGCACCTCATAGCAGGTTTATATTTCAACATAAACTTTGGTGGGAGCATCCATCCTGGGGTGAGGGCATCCAGCCTGCAGTGGGGGAATCAAGCTTGTGGTGGGGGTGTCCAGTCTGTAGTGGGGGCATTTAGCCTGTGGTGGGGGCGTCCAGCCTGTGGTGGGAGCACTGATCCTCTGATGGGCATCCATCCTGCAGTGGGGGCATCCAGCCTGCAGTGGGAGTGTCCAGCCTGCAGTGGGGTATCCATCCTGTGTTGGGGACATCCAGCCTGCAGTCGGGGCATCCAGCCTGTGGTGGGGCAAAATCAACATTCAAGCCACCCCAGGGATGTTCTCCACACACCAGGAACTGTCCGCCCTCTGCTCAAATGCCTTCACAGTACTCTCCTCAGTCTCCTGCTCACTCACACCACTACAACTATCCTGAAGGATGCTTTTAAAACACGCCAGACTCTCCTACCTGGAGCTCCCCTTTTCCAGAATCCCACTTCAGCGAGATATTCTCTGAAAACCATGTTTGAGTAGTGAAGCTCTTTAGACCCCACTCCTAATGCCTCCCTCCCCTCCCTCCCCTGTCCTGTCTTCCCTCTCTGCCCAGTTCCTCCTCCCTCAGTCCTCTGCAGAGCTCTCATTAGCTTAGGGAAGTATTCATTGTCTCCCTCACTAGAAGGACAGCTCCGTCATACAAGTTACTTGCAGTTATGACAAAACAGTTAACGAAGGCAACTTAAGGAGGAAGGGTATATTTCTGGCTCACAGTTTGAGGTTACAGCACATCAGGGCAGGGAAGGGATGGTAAGAAGAGCTGGAGGCAGCTGGTCACATTGTGCAGAGTTAGAAAATAGAAGTGAATGCCAACGTTCCATCTGCTTTCTCCTTTTTCTTCAGTTCCGGGTTCCAGCGATCAGACAATGTCGCCGTCACCCACATGTAGGGTGACTCTCCCTGTCTCTGTTAATCTAATCTAGATAATCCCTCACAGGCATGCCAGGAGGCTTGTCTTCTAAGTGATTCTAGATACTAGTTGACCATCACTATTGGCAATCATATCCATGAAGTTCACATGTTTTTCTGTTTTGTCTGCTACTATCACCTCAGAATCTGAATGGTGCCTGCTGAATGGGAGAGTTCCAGAAATTATACAGTGGCTGTGGTAGTTTTAGTGTAAAACAGTCACCCAGAAGCCTATAGGGAATGGCACTATTAGGAGGTATAGCTTTGCTGGAGTAGGTGTGACTTTGTTGGAGGAAATATGCCACTGTGGAGGTGAGCTTTGAGGTCTCCTATATGCTCAAGCCACTCCCAGTGTCTCAGAACACTTCCTGTTGACTATGGGTCAAGATGCAGAACTCTCAGCTCCTTCTCCAGCACCATATCTGCCTGCACACCACCATGTCCCTCCATGATGATAACAGACTAAACCTCTGAAAATGGAGGCCACCTTAATTGTTTTTCCTTCATGAGAGTTGCCATGGTCATGGTGTCTTGTCACAGCAATAGAAACCCTAAGACATTGGCCAATGAGTGCATGCATTTGGGGTGTAGGATGGAAGGAGGCAGGAGATGCCCAAAGGTCTGGGTTTGACATCCTTTGTCTCCAGGGTGGTGCTATAAGGAGGTGGTAGAACCTCTGAGAGTTTGGGCCTAGCAAGAGGTCTCCATCTGTTAGGGGCACACCCTTGAAGGGGACTTGGAGACCCCAGCCCTCCCTGTCTCTCTTTTGCTTCCATGTGCTTCATCCTGATGTGTTGCCTAATCAAGGACCCAAGGCAAAGGGTTGCCTGAACTTAGACTGGAACCTCCAAAAACCACAAGCGAAGTAAACATCTTCCAGGGTGGGAGATGCTCAGTGGGTAAGAGCACCTGTTGGGCAGGCGTCAGAACCTGAATTTGGATCCCAGGCCTTCATGGAAAAAGCTGGGCATGGCTGTATACCTGTAACCCCAGCACTGAGTGACAGACGGGGAAGAAATGGGAGGATCCCAGTGGCTGGCAAACAAGTCTAGTGAATGGGGTGATATCTTGATTCAGTGAGGAACCTGGCCTCAAAAACTATAGGAAAGAATCATACAGAACGTATCAGCACCCTCTGGCTTCCATGTAGACACATATATACTCACCACATGGGCATAAAGTGCAACACACACACACACACACACACACACACAGGAAAAAAGGAAGGAAGGGAGGGAGGGAAGAAGGAAGGAAAGAAGGAAGGAAGAAGAAAGAGAAAATTGACTTAACCTCTTTATACATTAAGAAGTTTCAGCCGGGCAGTGGTGGCGCACGCCTTTAATCCCAGAACTCGGGAGGCAGAGGCAGGCAGATCTTTGTGAGTTCGAGACCAGCCTGGTCTACAAGAGCTAGTAGACAGGCTCCAAAGCTACAGAGAAACCCTGTCTTGAAAAACCAAAAAAAAAAAAAAAAGTTTCTGAAGGGCTGGAGAGATGGCTCAGCAGTTAATAGTACTTGCTCTGGCAGAGTACCTTGGTTGGGTTCCTAGCACCCACCTGGAGCAACTCATGATTTCCTGCCTGTACTGGCAGTCTCCACTGGCTTCCACAGGTACTATGTGCAAGAGGTGCACATTCAGACAGGCAGGCAAGCACACACAGATAAACATTATTATATTTTTGAGACAGGGTTTCTCTGTGTAGCCTTGACTGTCCTGGAACTCGCTTTGTACACCAGGCTGGCCTCAAACTCAGAGACCCGCCTGCCTCTGCCTCCTGTGCTGGGATTAAAGGTGTGCGGCACTATGCATGGCTAAAAAGAATCTTCATGAGAAGTTTCTGAATTGTTTCTCTGCTCCCCGTTTTCAGTAAATTCTAAATAACTCCACCAGTAACCTTTCTGTTTTGCATTTTAAAAGTAAAATTATTTTATTATAACCAAACATCTATAAATGCAAACCACAGTAAGGAAGACAGTCACCAAGCATATTTCAAAAGACCTTTCTGAAAAGTTTTTATGTCCCGATAAACCTCTCTGCCAAAGCAATAATCCAAATCAGACCAAATCAAACCGAAATAGAAAAAGCCCAGGTTTAATGGATACCATTGCTTCCGGGCCTTCCAGCCCCACAAGAGAGGAGAAGGGGAAGGACAGTTTAAATTCCCTGTGGAAGTGGTCTTGAGCCTCTTTGGGGAGGGGTCACCATTGGCAAGCTTTCTTGGGAGTGGTGTCTGGACCTAGGCAACTCCCAGGGGAGGGTGCTTGGGATGGAACTTCCACCCGGACATTCCAGACTCTTTGGGTACATGGATGCCAGGGGCTGGGGTGAAGCCATAATCCAAACATTCCAGGCTCTTTGGGTATATGAGTGCCAGGGGCTGGGGTGACACTTCCAACCGAACCCTTTCTCAGAGCGTGCCTCTGTAGGAACCCTGATCCCTGGAGTCTGTGCTCAGTGCAAAATCTGTAAACCAAGGAGGAAGCTCAGAGTTCAGGAGCCTCTTCGGTGACATGTGGAAGCCCTCCACCCTGCAAATGCGAGTCTAGTTCTTGCCAAAATTCAAAGATGAACACAGAAACTAGTTTCCAACTTGGATCACAGAGCTCTGAAGCCCCCTCTTCTGAGATTCCCGGGCTCTTTCAGCTGTGGAGGCTTTGGCTAAGCCAAGCCCCTCCTCTCACTGGTGAGGAGATCTCCCACCCCAGCCCCCATCTCACAGAGCGAGAACAGAAAAGAACAGAAACCTTGTTTAGCCAAGCTCGGGAGTTTGAGCACCTGGTCCTTTGAACTGTGAGTCTGCAGCCTGTGCTTATGAACTGGAACAGGAAGGGACCGGAAAGATCTGCCCCTGGGGAGCCTGGTATGAGGGGCCAGCCAAGAATGTGCTAGAGGAGTCAGCCAGCACCTTGGGGGTTTGGGCGGGGAGATGGGCAGGAGGTGGGCAGGAGGGAAGAGGGACCCTCACTTCCTCTGGGGTGAAGATGGCTTACTGGGCAGTCCAACAGGACCTTGACAAAGCTGATAGGCCAAACAGCTGCAGCTCTGATCTAAATGATCTTGCCCTGCTGAACCAGTTTCCTGTCTGTAAAATGGGCCAATATTAATAGTACCCCCTTCCCCGGGCAGTGAAGGCACTCCCTCTTTAGGCTAGGCCTCCAGTGTGGCATGGGCCAACTAGGACCCTGTTCTGTATTCCCTTAAACCAAAACTCCCTCCGTTCAAGCAGCTTTCTTGGAGGAGAAAGAGGGGGTGTTGGTGAGTTTGCTCCTGCCTCCATCCACAGAGCGAGACTCCAGCGTGCCCCTTCACATGCCCGCTGGGCACTCCCATGTGACTTGACCCTCTGGGCTTCTCTTCTTTAGCCTCTCTAGACTTTGCTCTATTCTAGGGTCACCTGCTCCAACACTTTTGTGTTGTTTATACTGACTGGAGGAGGGTCCCAGAGAGGCAAAGAAAGACCTTCAGCACCCTCCTGAAGTCCCCTACGAACCTCAGTATTCTCCTCCGTGGGGACACAGAACTGTGGGTAAGGGGGCCCACAGGATCCCTCATCACTGCAAACTGATTTCATCCCCTTCCTCCTGTTAAAGACAGGTAAGCCCTCAGTCTGCCCCTTTATTCTCTTCCCAGTCCTCCCTCTCAAGTCTGCAGAACCCTCCACCCCCCACCTCACCCTGCTTTTCTGGGTTGTACTGGGGACCCTTTCATGGCCCTCACCCCAGGGCTTTACAGGCCTCAAGCAGACAGCCAGAGGCCCCTGCTGCTCATTAATGACTTCCAGACACAGCACAAAGCACAGCCTGACAAAGCAGGGCAATGGGAGGCCAGGCTGTGGGGAGGAGGAGTGGGGAGAGCTACCAGGGGTGCTGAGAAGACACTAGAGAAAAAGCCACATGAAGACTTCTGTTCCACGAGAAAGATCCAGTTGTGTCGGCTGAGCTTCGTGGGTTGTCTTGTGTGTCTCTGGCTCCCTCATTAACACTATGTAGTGCTCGGTATGGCCCTCCTTAGGTACTGGCCTGGAGGTCAGCTGTCTCTGTAGCTTGTCTTGACTCAGGTCTTGTACTTCATCTCATCTGCCTCCACTCATATATATCGCCTGTAGGGGGCACTCTCTCCTTTTACCCCTCCTAGGATCTTGGTAACTCTCTGAATCCATATGGGCCTGGAGACTATGTCCTGCCCCTCTGCCCACAACCTCTCCTATGGCCAGGGCTCCTCTTGCAGGTCAATTAGTCTTTATACTAGGCTCTTAATGGAGTCTGATTTTTTTTGTTTTGTTTTGTTTTGCTTTTTCACTATGTGGCCCTGGCTATCCTGGAACTCATTGTTGTAGAGCAGGCTGGCCTGGAACGCACAGAGATCCACTTGCTTCTGCCTCCAGAATGCTGGGTTTAAAGGCGAGCACCACCACCACCTGGCTGCCTCTGATTTTTTCAGAGTTGGCCTCTTTTGGACTAGTAAAAGTAGGACTGGTCCCCAAAGATTTCTACCCACAGAAGGTGCCCTTAGGACTATGCATCTCTTTGGTGGTATCAACCCTCAAGTAGCCCAGCATAAAATATGCTAATCACTGATAGACTGAGATAGATTCCTTTAAAATCAACAAAATCTGAATGTTTGTTGCACTCGCAGACTCCAAGAGTCTGGTGTGGTGGTTGCACACCTGAAATCCCAGCACTGGGGAGACTGAAGCGTGAGGCTTCCAGTTCAAGGCCATCCTTGGCTATGTCGATGGATCCTGTTAACACAATAAACACACTAAACAACAACCAAAGAAACAGGCCAATACAAGAACGTCACTGAAGTTGGGCATGTGTCAACTGTAATGCCAGCATTTGGGAGGCAGAGGCAGGAGGGTTAGGAGTTCAAGGCCATCTTCAGAAACACAGTGAATGCAATGCCAGCCTGGGTTACACGAAACCTAGTCTCATCCTACCCCCCAAATAAATAAGGCAGTTGGTTAATTGTTTGAGAAGAGCAGACAAAATTATCTTGACTTGCAAATGGAGTCGTCGTACATTCGGAAAATCACGGGCATCTTTTGGAAACACACAAAAGAATTGATGAGATTATTTAAGAATAAATACCATGTATTTTCAGCCTTGTGCATGATAGGAAGTATTTGTTTAAAATTAATGTTTTCTCTCTAAAACAGACAAAAAAAAACAGAAAAAAAATACATTCGCGTAAGTGTAACATTTTAGTGGAAGTAGAAAGATAGCAAGCCTTTGCAAGAAAACTTAAACAGAAAGATCCAGAACATATTGAAGACAGTCATGTTCTTGGATGGCAAAGCATAATGTCATTTAAAATGGCGTTTCCTCTGAATGGGAATTTAAAGCATTTTGGCTTCTGGAATGCATAGGGGGAGAGAGATGAGGAGGAGGAAGAAATGGAGCTGAATAAAATAATCGAAAGGTTTATAGCAGGACTGGAGAGATGGCTCAATAGGTAAATCACTTGCCATGCAAGCATGAGAACCTGAGTTCAAACCCCCAGAACCCACATAGGACCAGGTGAGGTCGCACAAATCTGTAAACCCAGAACTCCTCAACAGTGAGATGGAAGGAAGACAGGAGAATCCCTAGAATGTCACAAGCTAGCTCACCAAGCTTACTCAGCAGAACAAGAGATCTTGTCTCAAAGTAGAGAATGAGGACATGAAGTTTGTTGAGGAATATTTGTTTAACTATGTAAAGATGTGCTGCATTTGCTTAATTAGGTAAAAATGTGTTGTTGTTTTACTTTGTCTACCTAAGGCACCTGATTGGTTTAATGAAAAGCTGACCAGCCAATAGTGAGGGAAGAAGTATAGGTGGAACTTCCAGGCTGGGAGAGTAAGAGGAGGAATTTAGGCTGGAGAGAAGAGAGAAGAAAGAGAAAGAGATGCCAGGGAGACACCAGGGGCCAGTCAGCCACTGAAGAACCAGGAAAGTAGGACATGCAGAATGGAAGAAAGGTAAAAAGCCCCCAGGCAAAACATAGGTGAACATAGGTAAACTGTTTTTACAGTTAAATTAAGTTAGAAGAGCTAGTGAGACAAGCCTAAACTAAGGCCAAATAGTCATAATTAATAATAAGTCTCACCAGGACAGGCTCCAAAGCTACAGAGAAACCCTATCTTGAAAAAACAAAATAATAATAATAATAATAAAGTCTCTGTGTGTTTATTTGGGAGCTGGTTAGTAGCCCAAAGAAAATTCCAACTACAGAAGTNAAGAAAGAAAGAAGAAGAAGTTAGAGCTAATGGGCCAAGCAGTGTTTTAATTAATACAGTTTCTGTGTGGTTATTTTGGGTCTAAGCTAGCTGGGCAGCCGGGAAGAATAAGTGGCCTCCAACATACACAGTGTATAAGAAAATTATTAAAGTAAAGTGATTGGGAGTATTAATGAGATGAGCATGTTGGGAATGGCTTGCATTTACAGTCTGGCACTGTCAGATGCATGCTCTTCCCATGAACCATTGGTTCGCTGGAAGCAGAGTGAACTTCCACAGAAGAAGTAGGAGATTTTTGCAACCAGCCAGAGAGGCTTTGCCAGCCCAGCAGCTTCAGCTTCCCTCAAGGAGTCAACAGGAGGACCCCAGATGCTCTCAGCCAGAGAAAAAATTAACATTTGGATATCTCACCAGCTTGTCAAATGTTCAAGAGCTGGAAGAACTCGCTACAGAATAGCGAAGGAACACACCCCTTCCCGTTTCCCGCTACAGAGGCCTCCCCAGCACAAGGCAGACCCCACTGAAGTTCAGGAATCCCTCTGGTTATTGTTAAATCCTCAGAGAGACAATCACTATAGCATGGAGGAAGGATGCGATGTGGGGCATGTTCTGCTGTCCCATTGAAGTCTAGCTCTTAAACTCAGTTGAAATTGTTCATAAATTAATAGTGTCTGCTATTAGTTCAGATGCCATTAGTTTTATGTAGTTGATATAACATAATTATTCTCGTACTTCTGAAGGCCAGGTGTCTGAAATACAGCATCAATAGGTTAGTCCTGTAGGTTGAGAGAGAGAGAGAGAGAGACTCCATCTTATGTATCTCCTTGCTCCTGAGAGCTGTGGATAACTCTGGGGATCTTTTGCTTATGAACACACTGCTCAAACCTCTGGGTCCATCTTCTTTCATCACATTACAGAACTGCAATGGGCATGCTGGTCCCAATCTTTACTGCCTATGAAAAACTACTGCAGCTGGAGTCCTCTGGTCAGAGAATGTGCTATTCTTGGTAATGGGATAAGGTTGAATTCCTGCTTAGGGCAACTATGATATTGAAGAGGCCTTCAGATTGGCTCATTTCAAAATTTGCATCAAGAATATGTACACAGGTCAGGCAGTGGTGACACATGCCTTTAATCCCAGCACTTGGGAGGCAGAGACAGATGGATCTTAGTGAGTTCAAGGCCAGCCTGGTCTACAGAAAGTGAGTTCCAGGACAGGCTCCAAAGCTAAAGAGAAACCCTGTCTCGAAAAACAAACAAACAAAAGAATTTATACACAGAACTGGGGAGATGGTTCAGTAGGTACAGTGTTTAGGGTTTGGAGCCTGTCCTGGAACTAGCTTTTGTAGACCAGGCTGGCCTCAAACTCACAGAGATCCGCCGGCCTCTGCCTGCCGAGTGCTGGGATTAAAGGCGTGCACCACTACCTGGCCAACAACCCAATCTTGTGGAGACATTTTCTTATTGAGAGTCCCTTCTATCAGGTGACTTTAGTTGACATAAAACTCTCCAGCATACTGTGAAAGCATGAGGACTTGAATTCAGATCCCCATGACCCATGTCAAAGATGAGCATGGCAATTCAGGTCTATAATCACAGCACTGGAGGAAGGAGGAGCAGAGACGGCGAGGTTGCTGGGCTTTGCTGCCCAACCAGTCTAGCCAATTCGTGAGTTTAGTGAGGGACACTGTTTGAAAAGACAAAGTGGGAAACAATACAGGAGGACAGTGACTTCAGGCCTCCACATGGGCACACATGGGGCACATATGTACCTGCACACACATGTATACACATAGATACCCCATACACAGAGAATTTATATATAGTGATTGAGAGAGAAAATAACATACGAGACATATTATTAGGGAGAGTCCAAAGTGCAGGTGTGGTGGGATACCTCCCTATGAGTTGTTCAGGGAGGTCCATAGGCCCCCACACCACACAGGCTATTGCCATTACTCTTTGTTGACCATCAGAACTAGATGTTAAGACCTTATTGTTGAGGATACTGTCCACTTCATATGCAGT
Source organism: Dicrostonyx torquatus (assembly GCA_028555095.1). Taxonomy (NCBI): domain Eukaryota; kingdom Metazoa; phylum Chordata; class Mammalia; order Rodentia; family Cricetidae; genus Dicrostonyx; species Dicrostonyx torquatus. The sequence continues at coordinate 234,048 of JAQHUG010000388.1, read as the reverse complement.
TTAAAGAAATCAAGCTGGAACTGAGCTAGAAGCTTCCTCCCTGCTGACTAGCTTTCATCATGCTAGAAGGTGCTATGCAGGCTGATGGGGAGAAAAGACATCATCCAGAGTGTTACACAGTCATGAATCTTGTTTGCCTCAATACTGACCTACCAAACAAAATAGGTGCATTGATTCAATTGTGGCATGGTGGTTGTGGTAGTTTGAATGTAATTGGGTGCCATAATCTCATAGGGAGTGGCACTATTAGGAGGTGTGACTTTGTTGGAGTGGGTATGGCCTTTTTGGAGGAAGTGTGTCACTGTAGGTGTGGGCTTTGAGGTTTCCTATGATTAGGATACAGCCCAATGTCTCAGTTGACTTCCTGTTGCCTGCAAGATGTAGGACTCTCAGCTGCCTCTCCAGTACTTTGTCTGCCAGCATGGCGCCATGCTCCCCACCCTGATGATAATGAACTAAACCTCTAAAACTGTAAGCGAGCCACCCTAATTAAATATTTCCTTTATAAGAGTTGCTGAGATCATGGTATCTCTTCACAGCAATAAAAACCCTAACTAAGACAGTGGCTATGGAGGTAAACAACCACTTCACGATTGGATTTGAATCCTGTGCCACAGAAGGGAATCCATGCCTGTTACTGTAAACCTGGGGTGATGGTTCACTGGTTAAACACACTGCCAGATCTTCCAGAGGGCTGGGTTTTGATTTCTAGCACCCACACAGCTGCTAACGACTAATAATTCAAGATCTGATGTCTCTTCCGGCCGCTGCAGGCACAAACAGGGTACACAGACATACATGCAGGTAAAACACTCATATAAATAAAGCAAAAATAAAGGTTAAAATGCCATGGCTAGTGGTAGGAAAAGCTGTTGTCAAATTGCCTTCGAAGTATCTAGAATTATACCCAGAGTTTCAGAGTTGCCCGCAACCTTGGCTAGGGAAGCTTGTTTTTGCAGTAGACATTGCTTCGGGCCAAGGCTCATAATTGGCCAAAACACTGAAAATGAGTTACTGTTGAGTGCTCAGATCTAACTAGGACATGCGTGCCACTTCTTCCAAGGCTCAGAAAACATCAGGGAAGAGGACACCAAGGAATGTAAGAGTCGGAGGATGGGAAGAGGGCTGTGAAGTGCTGTCTTTAGACTTACAAACCCACAGGAGCTGTGATCACCTGCACAAAACCAAGCTCTTCACTGTTTTAGCATGGATGGGGCGGGGTTTCAGGGACCCATTGCCAGTTAATGGCTGCTGGGGCAAAGTGAGTCATTTTTTTTTTTTTTTGCAATGATGTGGCAACTGGTAAGTTGCCCACACTCCAGGAAATACCCCCACACCCAAAATCATGCAAGTGGCCCTAATTAAATTTAGTAGATCATTAGAAAAAAAAGACATGACATGAGACATGTAAGTAAGAGGGAGACTTGTAAGGAAGAAAGTGTTCAGGGGAATGAGAGGAGACAAGAGAGCAATGGGAGACGAATGTATACATGTGATCCAAATGCATCACATGCATGGAAGAAAAGAAAAAAGTTTATGAGGATTAACACAGTATTTTAACATGCATTTTCAGATTCAGTATCATGTGTAGGCTCTTGTGAATTTTTCATAAGGTATTAACCTGTAGATCATGCTGTATTGGGTTATAATGAGCTAAATCAGATTTATTTAAATTCTAAAATAATAATAAAAGTGACAGGAACCCAGAAAAATAAAAAGATCAAAGTGAGTCTTAAAATTGCATAAGCAAAATGTCCCTCCAATGAAGAATGGATAAGGAAAATGTGGTACATTTACACAACGGAGTATTACACAGCAGAAAAAATAATGATATCTTGCAATTTGCAGGCAAATGAATGGATCTAGAAAACATCATATTGAGTGAGGTAACCCAGACACAGAAAGACAAATATCATAAGTGGCTTTTAGACACAAAGCAAAGAAAAACCAGCCCACAGTCCACCATCCCAGAGAACCTAGACAATGAGGACCTAAGAAAGAAATACATGGATCTAATCTACATGGGAAGTATAAAAAGACAAGATCTCCTGAGTAGATTGAAAGCATGGGGACCATGGGAGAGGGTAGAAGGGGAGGGGAGCAGAGAAATATATATAGCTCAATAAAATCAATAAAAACAATAAATAAATATTAAAAAACAATTCTTAGAAAATTAATTTAAAAAATCGCATAAGCGAAAGTCAAATGTTCAATTTTATTGTAGTCATCTCTACAGTCTTTCCGCTGATGACCATGCTTTCTGTTTCAGCTAATGGATTTTTGCTAATGTTAAGCCTTAATGAGAAACATCTTTCTCTACCCTAAGATCGAAAGATATTTTTTTCTTGTTTTAGAAGTCTTCCTGTTTTTGTCTTTCACATTTAAATCTGTGGCCTATTTCAAAATGCTTTCCAGGAGTTTGGTGTGGCAGTGCGTGCCTACAGTCCCTGGGAAGGCAGAGAGGCCAGAGAAGCTAGAGTTTGGGGTTGGCCTGAACTACATAAGAAGACCCCATGTATAAAGTATTTTTGATTGTTCATAGACACCATTTAAAATGTAACAAGGCAGGCCACATACTAGGAAAAATTATTCATGGACTATCTGACAGGAAACTAGGATATAGAATATATAAAAAGTACTCATCGGGGGAAAAAAAAAAAGATGAGCTGGGTATGATGGCACCCACCGTTGGTCCCAGCACCCCAGAGGCCAAGGCAGGCAGATCTCTGTGAGCTCTAGTCTGTAATTGCAGCCTAGTCTGCAATCAAGTCCCACCCCTTCCCCCATTAAAAAGTGGGAAAAATCATCATGAAGAAAATACAGATCAAAATCACAATGGCAGGTCACTACATTCTCATTAGTATTACTAAGTTTATTTATTACTTTTTTTTTTGAGGCAGGGTTTCTCTGTACCTTTGGAACCTGTCCTGGAACTCGCTCTGTAGACCAGGCTGGCCTCAAACTCACAGAGATCCTCCTGCCTCTGTCTCCCGATTACTGGTTTAAAGGCATGGGCCACCACTGCCTGGCCTATTTATTACTTTTAAGAGATTTATGTATTTTTAATTTTGATTATTTGAATTTGCCTGTTTTCCCAGGAGGCCAGAAGAGGGGCTGGAGCCCCTGGAACTGGAGTTACAGGTGGTTGTCCGTCATCATATGGGTGCTGGGAGCTGAACCCAGGTCTTCCACAAGAGCAAGTGCTCTGAACCACTGAGCCAACTCTCCAGCTCCCCAACTAGTCTTTGTAATCGGTCTTTTTTGTCAGACCTTTTTTAGATCACCAGCACCCCCAAAATGACATGGAGACTTATTATTAATTATGAAAGCTTGGCATTTAGCTTAGGCTTGTTTCTGACTAGCTCTTACAACTTAAATTAACCTGTTTCTATTAATCTAGGTTCTGCCACATGGCTCTTTAATCTCTCCTCCATACTGTCATGTTCAACTCCTTCCATTCTTGATGGTGTCTCCTGTGTGCCTGAATTCTTTTTGAGTTCTTCTCTTTGTACAGAAGTCCCGCCTATTCTCTCCTACCTAGCTATTGCTCTTTATTAAACCAGTTGGGTGCCTTAGGCAGGTGAGACAAAACAGACATATCTTCATGCAGTGTAAACAAATATCCTGTAACAGTTCTTTGTAGGTTTAAACTGGGCAGAGGTTACATGGGCCTAAGAGTAGATGTGTCAGTGTACCAAATGAGAGATTTGAGAATTTTGCCTCTGACATTGCAGATAGAGGAGCATGTTTTAAGGAGTACTCGGCAGACTTCCAGGGAACCACAGAGTGACTACATGCCTACCAAATGGGACAGCACATGTTCATGTGTGTCTGTGTGCATCTGTGTTGGTGTTTATGTTTCCCTGTGCAGTTCAGACACCCCAGCACAGAGCTGCTTGGCCGACCTTAATGAACATGAGAACATTTGAGTAGCTTTATGTACTGCCCATACCACTGGTCTGTCATTCATCTCATAGTCTAGCCCCTGAGGGCATTTTGCCCCAGGGAGCGGTACTGGAGGAAATGAATTAGAACTAGGCTCCTTCCTATCTTTGGCAGGAGAACTCCTGGACCTTCTTGCTTTACTTCCTCCCTGGTGCTTGCCCTCACTGGTTAACCCATCACCTACCTACCCCACCACTACCACTATTCATTCTTTTGTTTGTTTGGTTTGGTTTGTCGAGACAGGGTTTCTCAGTGTAGCAGCCCTGGCTGTCCTGGAACTCGCTCTGTTCTGGCTGGCCTCAAACTCTGAGATCTGCCTGACTGTGCCTTCAAGTGCTGGGATTAAAGGTTTGTGTCACCACTACCTGGCATCCCTAGACCATTCTCACTGGTGTTCCCTCTCTGCCTGCTGACCCCAGGTCTAAGCTCTCCTTTCTCTGAGGCCCCTCTGGCATCCCTTATAGCAGATTCACTTCTCTGGATCCTGTGGACAAGGCCTGGGAATTGTGAGGGTCAGGAAGTCCAAGTTAGAAAGACCCTATGGTCCTCAGCCTTAATCCTGGTTCTCCCATGTCTGGGCAGGGGCCCCAAACAAGTGTCATCCTCAGCCCCAGTAGGGAAAATTACTTCTCCTACTAACCAGATGGGCACATAGCAGAACAAGTGGGACCCAGGAGTGAATGCCCCCAGGCCCAGAGTGACAGCCAATAGCTACACCAGTAGGTCCTCTGTAGAAGCAGGTGGCCTTCTCACTCTGTCCCTCTAGGAGCTTCCCAGGTGTGGACTGTCTGTAAATCTGTCCCTACTGCACAGATGCTGTGCTGTGGCTGGGGTGTCTCCCAGCTTGCACCAGGCCTGGATTAGACAGCTGCTGGGAGGGTCTCACTTTTCCTGAGCCAGAGCGCCTCACTGACATTCATCACCCTCTGCTGCAGACAAACAGTTCTGACCTCGCCAGCCCCATGGGCAGCACGACTGAGAGTGTGTGACTGCGCTGGGGAGTAAGTCAGAGTCTGACTGCGCTGGGGAGTAAGTCAGAGTCTGGCGGAAGGGTAGGGAAAGCTGTGTGGCTCAGCAGGGAGGAAATGAGGGGTGACACAAACAAGCATGACTTCATGTGTCCCCACACACCCCTCTGAGGTCAGACAGACCCCTCCTGTCCCCTGGGCCTGATGTACATGGTTCAAACACGTCAGAGCTGTGCTTTCTTGGCCACAGGCTTACAGATGACTAGATACAACACATGGGCCTCGAGGGGAGGACTTGCAGGTTGAACACCCATGACCCTTAGGTCAGAAGTCCTGGGCATCTTTGCTTTGTGTTTTGACAGTATAAGGGAGTATTCTTTTGCTCCCTCATCTCAGGGTCTAGTGGAGGAATATTCCATTACCACTTATCACATTAGGCCAGGAAGGAAAATGGGGAAGCCCAAGACCTCTGAGTGCCCGGCAGAAAGAGGAGGAGGAGACTTTGGAAAAGAACAGATTTTTCCACTGTGTCTTGAAAGAGCTTACCAAAAAAGATAAGAGAAAAGACCTCAGGCAGGGAGGACAGAAGAGCTATCTGCCAGAATGATGTATGGCCAAGTGCAAGGGCCAAAGGGCAGGGATCCAGGCAGTGTTGATCTGTTTGCCTCTGTTTTCTTCCTCTTTTAACAAAGAATCACAGGCTCACTGTGTGGGGCTCATGGGCGTGGCCCCACCCTGCAAGTTTCCAATGATGGGCGCCTTTCAGGTCCCCCCCCACTTCTATCTCCAAGGTGTTGGCTGTGAGAGATAACAGTGTGATTCAATGTGAGCTTGGTCCTCTGAGTGTCCAGACTCACACCTCCAGGCTTCTTGTCACCCATCCTGCCATCTCTATACTTTTTGAGTGCTCCCAACTCTGGCTATAAATGTCAGACAAGGTGGGAGATTACCTTCAATGTCTCAGTTATTATCTGGGGTCAAGTCTTGAATGCTGGTTTCAGGCTCAACCTGGGTACCAAGGATGAGGGTGGGGACTGATCAGGGTAATCCCTACTGTGGGCTTCTGCCAGCACCTGTCCCCATGTCTCCATCCCCTGTGCCCATGGTCATGGCTGGTGGGTAAGGGAAAATGACTTTCTTCATAAAGGATTACAGTCAACACCTACTTTGGGGCTAAGGCTAGGACTTAACCCAGAGCCTTCACAGGAGCTCTCTCTCTCTCTCTCTCTCTCTCTCTCTCTCTCTCTCTGTGTGTGTGTGTGTGTGTGTGTGTGTGTGTGTGTAGGATGTCTCCATCTGATCTAGTTCACTGGTGGAATGGTCACAGTAGTTGTCTAGCCCTTGCCATGAAGCCAATAGGATACAGACACAACCACCAGCTGGAGAAGCAAGTAGCTGTCGGTTTTGTGAGCAACTGGAGGGATCCTTGACTGAAGTGATAGCTGCTGCCCAGGTTCTAGCCACCATGGCTTTGTGAAACTGTGGGTCACATGTTGCTAGACCATAGTACTGGTTCCTCTCCCCTCTTTAAAAACAGGTTTGGATTTTAGGTCAATACTTTCTGGTATTAAAATGTTGTCTACAGTTCAGAATGTTCAAATGCTCTGTGGGGGGAAGTTCAAACAAACCTAAGGGCTGAGGTGGGCTCCGATGGCCATCAGTGTCCTCTGCTCTTTAATAAAATGTGGCACCTGACTTAAACCCAAGAATACTGAATCCCAGAGGCCTCCGTCACTCCCTACAGGAGGCAGAGACAGATCTGGCACCCTGTATTTCTCCATCTTGGGTTAAGTGTAAGGCTAAAGGTTTTACTCTCTTGTGAGGACCTCACAGGAGTCATACTTCCAACAGACACATAGGAAGGGGCTTCTTAAGTCTGGATCTTAGAGCCCACCACATACCCAAGGGATACTTGGATAGATAAGAAAATGATTCACAAGGCCTAGGGTTTTCTGGTTCTGGCAGAGGCCAAATGCAACTACACCTCTCCATCATTCTCCATCCAGCCCCTAGGCTACCCAATATACCTGACTGGCAGGCTAACAACTTCACAGTGTGAAGTTGTCTCAAGGAGGCTGTTGCAGTTACCTTTCCAGGTTCCAATAGACACACCATGGGGGAGGAAGATCAGAACAGTTGACTTGGAGTCAAGGTGACATGAGGTCTAGTGCTTGAAGATGCGCACTAGAGAAACCAGAATTGTTAAATGCACAGGTACCAATTGAATACATTCTCTCAGTTAGGGATGGGTCTGTGTCCACTTCTCAGCACTGGACTTCTGTCTGGTCTGAATCTGCACAGGTCTTGTTCGTGCTGTCAGTCTCAGTGAATTCATGTGTGTATCAGAAAGACACTGTTTCCTTGGAGTCCTCCACTACCTTTGGCTTGTCCAGGCTTTTTATCTCCTCTTTCACACAGATCCCTCAGTCTTGAGCCTTGAGGGAAGGCGTTTGATAAAGACATCCCATTTAGGGCTGAATAGAAGCTATTATTTTTAAATTTATCCTGTATATGGACTGAAATTTCCCACAGCAATTCTGGAGTGAAGATCAGTACCATTCTCAGGATCAAGACTTCCCTAGCTTTTAACTTGACTTTAAAATTTTTTTTTAAGATTTATTTATTTATGTTATTTTATGTGTATGAGTGTTTTGTTTACATGTATGTATGTGTGCCATGTGTGTTCCTCTTACCTGCAGAGGTCAGGGGAGGGCTTTGGATCCTCTTAAACTGCAGTTATAGATGATTGTGAGCTTCCACCTGGGTTCTGGGAAAAGAATCCAGGTCCTCTGCAAGAGTAACAAGTGCTCTTAATCGCTGAGCCCTTTCTCCAACTCCTCCCTCCTTATTTTTAATTGCTATGACTTCCTCTTCTCACTGCCCCAGGAACTGTCACTTTGTGAATGGATCAGTAATCTTCATGTGTAGACTTGCTGGGATGCTGTGAGGAGGGAGTTAAGATATTATGTGCGGTTGCTCAATCCCTCTATGTTTCCCAGTTCTTGGGACCATGACACTTCACTCCTGATTAGTGATGTTTTGTGTACGCCCAGGTCAACGGGGCCACGGCTAAGTGCTGTTTTCTTGGGACTTGCCAGGATTGAGTTGTGCAAACATGAAGATAACCAAGAGATCTGGTTTCACTGATGGAATCCTGAGGTTTGGTTGCCACCGCATGCTGTGCCTGTGGGAAGCTCCCAGTAGGAACCTAGATCCTGAGATTTGCATGACTTCCCTGGGTGAGAGCATCTCACCATGTAATTGCTACCCCAGTGTTGATAGGGACTGGCTCATCTACTTATTGTTTCTCCTGACACAAACCTTTCTGCTTCTGCTTCTCCCCATGTCCTTTTCCATACTAAACTGGTGTGGGAAGTGCTTCCGTGTGTGTGTGTGTGTGTTGCTTTTATTGGTTAATGAATAAAGCTCCTTTGGCTTACAACAGGGCAGACTAGAGTAAGGTGGGAATTCCAAGCAGATAGAAGAGGAAAGAAAGTGGAATAAGGGAGATGCCATGTAGCTGCTGAAGGAGACAGATGCCAGCCACCAGCCAGAACCTTAGCAGTAGGCCACAACCTCATGGTGATTCACACAGTAATAGAAATGGGTTAATTTAAGATATAAGAGTTAGCTAGAAATATGCATATGCTATTTGCCAAACAGTGTTGTAATTAATATAGTTTCTGTGTAACAATTTTTAGCCTGGGCAGCAGGGAAACGAACAAACAGCCTCTGCTTACAGAAGCAATGAGTGTGACTTGGGGTTGAGTCATGAGAGTTCTTTTAGTAAATCTTGAGGTCCTCCAAAACAGGTGTTTAGAGGGAAGTTTCAAAAGCATGTCGCTTGCCATGAATTGAGTCTTAACCACACAGGACACCTCTGTGAATTCAGCCTGTTCCTGGTCGCCCACCCATTGATCTCATTCTCATCTGTGACCAATTGTAGGTTTTGGCCTGACCCTCTCTTCTTTCCCAGAGCTGCTTCAGAGCCAACCTCTCATTGGAGCATCCCTGGTAGAACAAAGGTAAAGCCGTGAATTTTCACATGAGGTTGGCCAATTCCATGGGGCAGCCTCCCCTGAGAGGTGAAGCTTGTCTACGATTTTGATCTGGTTTGTTCCCATCAAAGTTCATGGTGAAATCTGAATTCCATTGCCTTCAGAAATGGCAGGACCCTGAAGAGGTGACAGGCAGTAAGAGGGACAAACGAAGATCTTAAGAGTTCTGAGATGAGGCTACCCCTTGCTCTCTCTCTTCCACACTCACTCTTACCCTTCCACCTTTTCACTGTGCTGCTGTGCAGCAAGGGACCCTCACCAGGTGTGACTGCTCATTTTTAATGTCCAGCCTTCAGAACTACGGGACGAATAAACTTTTTTTTAAAAGCATTCTGTTATGACAACAGAAACTGATGAATTCTGAGGGACAGAGGGATCTAAGAAGCTATGAGGTTTGACTGGATAGACACACCTCCCTTTTGAACATCATGGGGCCTGAAACCTGGGGAAGAAAGAATGAAGCCTGGGTCAGATACTAGATATCGTTTAGTAAAGAATGAATGAAGGTCACGTCCCTCTGATCCAGGGGCAAGGCTTCAGAAACAGTCTGTCCAAAGTATGAGTGAGGCTCTGGGTTGGATTTTCAGTGCTGAAAGAGAAGAAAGAGGAGGAAAATGACAGGAAAGGAAGAAAAGGGAAGAGAGATCTACTGTTGTCAACATCCTATTGAAGGCTCCCAGGATGACACTCACAGCTGAGACTGGGCTTCATCAAGAAAAAGTGAACACAGGTCAGTGGATTTTGCAGATGTGAGATTGTGCTGGGTAAGGAAGGATTGGGGGTGTATAGGTGAGCTCTGGGCTGGGATCTGGGAGGAAGCAGGGAAATGTCATGACAGCATGCATTTGCCACATTTAAATTATCCATCTATCCATCCACGGACACCTGGGTGACTTCCCGCCTTTACTGGTGTAGGAGGGTCCTTCTGTATTTCTGTTGCTTTCATTGGTTGAATAAAGAAACTGCCTTGGCCTTTTGATAGGGCAGCCCTTAGGTGGGCGGAGTAGACAGAATGCAAGGCTATGAGAGAGAAGGCACTGGAGCAGATGCCATGTTTCTCCAGCCCAAGATGGACTTTGATTAGAATCTTCCCAGTAAGCCATGACCATGTGGTGATACACAGATTACTAGATATGGGTTAAACCAATATGTATAAGAGGTTAAAACTAATGGGCCAGGCAGTAATTTAATTAATACAATTTCTGTGTGGTTATTTCAAATGTAAGCTAGCCCAGAGGCCAGGAGCCAGGCAGAACAAAACACCCACGCTCCTCTCAGGTTCTGGGAACACAGCCCCCTCCTCTTACTAAATTAGCTATTGTGAGCAATGCTGCTGTGAACATGGGTGTAAAAATATCTCAAGGTCCTGTGTTTGATTCTTTGGGGTATATATTAAAAAAAAAAGCGGTACTTTCTGGGTTGTGTATTGGTTGAATTTTTGAGTGTTTTCAGGAATTACCTTTCTGTTTTCCCTCAGTGGCTATGCCATTGCTTCTTCCTAGCAGAAATACATGAGGGTTCCAATTTTTCCTCATCTTTGTTAACCTTTCTTATTTTCTATTGTAAGTAAGGTGGTAGCTCATTGTGGATTTCATTTGCATTTCTCTAATGGTTAGTGATGCTGTATCTGTTGGCCATTTAGATGTCTTTGGGAAGAAATGTCTATTCCAGGCTGTCATTCATTCTGTACTCAGGGTAGTCGTTGTTTCTGACTTCCTTTGTTATATACTCCTCTATGAATCCTTCACCAGACACTTGGTTGGTGCCCATTTCCTCTTAATCTGTGAGTTGCCTTTTTACTCTGCTGATAGTGTTTCAATGTCTGTTAAAGGTTGTATATTTTGGAAGAAAATCATTATGTCCATCATGCCCATGAAGCAAACTACAGGACTTTTCTCATCCTCAGGTCCCCTAGGCAGAGACGAGGGACGAGGGTAAAGTTACCACTAATCAGCAGATGTAGGATGTCCTAAGAGGGGAGACTGGGTTAGAGGTCAGCGACAGGACTATCAGTGGTGGGCGTGATGGAAACACAGCCGATCAAAGGAATAGTCCGCTCAAAAGCATAAGAGGTTTCCGCCTAGCTTAGGCTTCCTCTATTGTCTCCCTGGCAGCCTTCAGAGCAGACAGACTTACACAGGAAGTACATGACCATTCAGGAAAACCATAGTCTCAGTATTCTAGTTAGAAACCCAGGAAGTTGAGGGGGAGATGGGATTGGATGTGAGAAAATCTTGATGAGATCACATTGAGGAAGGGACTAAAAATAGAATCATCTAATCCTCATAAGTCTGTGTCATAGCTCAGACTCACTCAGCTGTACATGTGCAAGCCTGGATCTGATACTTACATCAAATCAATGGTGTTAGGTCTTCAGGGCAAAACACCATGGATGCCCCAGATTAGCCACTGGGTGGTACACCTTCAGCACACGGATGCCACCACGGATGGTACATCTCCAGCACATGGATGCTGCCATGAAAGTACACCTCCAGCACACAGATTCTGCCATGGATGATACACCACCAGCACATGGATACCACCATGAATGGTACACCACCAACACACAGTGTCACCACGGATGGTACACCTCCAGTGCAGGGATGCCACCAGGGATGGTTCACCTCCAGTGCAGGGATGCCACCAGGGATGGTTCACCTCCAGTGCAGGGTGCCACCAGGGATGGTACACCTCCAGTGCAGGGTGCCACCAGGGATGGTTCATCTCCAGTGCAGGGTGCCACCAGGGGATGGTTCACCTCCAGTGCAGGATGCCATCAGGGATGGTACACCTCCAGTGCATGGATGCCACCAGGGGATGGTTCACCTCCAGTGGAGGGTGTCATAAGGGATGGTACACCTCCAGTGCAGGGATGCCACCAGGGATGGTTCACCTCCAGTGCAGGGTGCCATCAGGGATGGTTCACCTCCAGTGCATGGATGCCACCAGGGATGGTTCACCTCCAGTGCAGGATGCCACCAGGGATGGTTCACCTCCAGTGCATGAATGCCACCATGGATGGTAGACTCCAGCCACGGGTGCCACCACTGCAAAAGTTTTGAAACCTGAATTGACACCAAGGGCTGGAGAGGTGACTTGGGGTTAAAAGTTTACTGCTCTTGCAAAGGATCCAAGTTCATTTCCCAGCATCCACATCTGACTGCCAGCTCACAGCAGCTCCAAGGGAACGTGAAGCCTCTAGCATCTGCTAGCACCTGTACTTACCTGCACACATATCCACATGCAGACACATGCAGAGACCCATAAAATTAATAAAAATAAATTGAAAAAAACTGACTAGAAATTGGAAGTACAGCCTTCAGAACGTGAATAGGAGCCAGCTGGGTACCACACAAAACCTCAGTGACCTCTGCAGCAGTGCTTCTCAATCTGTGGGTCAAGAGCCCCTTGGGTCTGCATATCAGGTATTTACATTACAGTTCATAACAGTAGCAAAGTTACAGTTAGGAAGCAGCAATGAAATGATTTTATGGTTTGGGGTCACCGCATGAGGAGCTGTACTGAAGGGTGGCAGCGTTAGGAGGGTTGAGAACCACTGCTTTACAGGATATAAAGAAGACTCAGTTCCATAACACGATACTCAAAACATCCTAGAGGCAATAGGTGATTGTCTTACATATGAAGAACTAGGAAAATAAACTCCTAATTCTTAATTTCTAACTGGCATGTAAAGGCACCAATTATACACAATAATGGGTAGCATTTGGTGTTTTGATATGCATGCATTGTGTACCATTAAACTCAGTGTAAGCATGGCTGTCTTCAATTGTGGGCTGTTTCTTTGTGCTGGAAGCTTGCACTGTCCTTCCTTAGGCAACAGTGCCCGGGAAAGGTCAGCTTGGGCACCCATCTGACTTCAGTGCCCATTCCGGGTACCTGTCTCCATCCCAGCCTCTCTGGAACTCTCACAGCCTCTAGTAGCCACCACCCCACTCTCGGCCTCTGTGAGACGACCTCTTTTTCTTTTCATTCCATGTATGAATGAGATCGTTCCAGGCCTGTACCTCTGTGCTGGGCTATTTCAACATAGCACAATAATCTCTAGCTCCACCTTCTCGTTACGAATAACATCTCATTCTTCATGACAGATGGCCCAACTGGGAGGAGAAAGACGAAAGGAGTGAAGGGCTCACCCTGTCTCAAGTGACTGCTAAGGAACAGACCAGGTCTGAACTAGCCTTGACAGAAAAAAAAATTAATTTTGACCACCCACATGCTCTTATGCACGCAACAAAAGTAGCTGAAGACTGAAATGATTGACATTTTAAAAACAGTTCAAGAAACCTCATTCCCCAGCTTCAGTCCATTTAAGATGTTGTGTGGGTGACTATTCCTCACTAATCATTTTCTTCTTCATAAAAAAACCTGTTGCTTAGGATATCAGAGCTTTTGCTTGTTTTATTTTTCCCCAGTTATATTTTTATAAAATTTGTGCATGTGTGTGGGTGCACACATGCTATGGTATGCAATGTGGCAGTCAGAGGACAACTCCTAGAAGTCATTTCTCTCCTTCTACTCTGTGGGTCCTAGGTTGGGATTGAACTCAGATCACCAGGCTTTGTAGCAAGCTCCTTTTCTACTGCCCCCCCTTTTTTTGTTTTGTAGAAACTGATTTCTACAAACACTACAGAGCCTCCTCAGGACTAGAACTGAGAGAAAGGACTATTGGTTTAAGCACTACAACAGCTGTCAAAGTGCCTGAAATCAAATCTTGGATTTCTTGTTCTTTTAAAAAAAATTATCTTTGCCAGGCGGTGGTGGCGCATGCCTTTAATCCCAGCACTCGGGAGGCAGAGGCAGGTGGATCTCTGTGAGCTCGAGGCCAGCCTGGTCTACAAGAGCTCGTTACAGGACAGACACCAAAGCTACAGAGAAACCTTGTCTTGAAAAACACACACAGAAAATATTATCTTTTAGATTTATTTCCTTTCTGTGTATGAGTGTTTTCCCTGCATATATGAATGTATACCACATGCGTGCCTGGTGCCCACAGAGGTAAGAAAAAGACATTAGATGCCTTAGAACTGGAGTTAAAGTTGGTTATAAAACACCATGTGAGTGCTGGAAATCAAAACCGGGTCCTCTACAAGAGAAACAAGAGATCTTAACCACTGAGCCATCTCTCCATCCCCATGGTGTCATCACTCTGGAGTCAAACGTTAGAGGGCAGAGAAGAAAAGCCTGGGAGCCCAACAAGCCTGACTGATGCCCTCGTGAGCGTGTTGAGGAATCCAGTGGGCTCTGATTTGGACATTTTGAAGTGTCCAGTGTTTTGGCTTCTCCTGGTTCTCTGCCTGGGGATTGAATTCAAAGTTTTGCATATGCTCCTGTCAGCTATGGTGAAGTGGGATCATTCCCTCTGCTCTAAATGCTCCAGTTTCTGGAGTCCTGGCTCTTGGCTTGCCTCTGGCCCTTCTCCAGTCTCTCTTCTCGGATTTCACTCCTCTCTTCACCTGGCTGTTACACATGTAGAAACAGCCGAGCCTGCCCTTTGTAGAGGGCTCCTGAGGAATCAAGACCAGGGAGGGATCCTCTGTTCTGAGCTCTGTGAACTCCCCTGGGTTCTGTCTCTGCCCTTTTGTGTGTGTGGGGGCAGGGGCGGTGAGGGGAACTGGTGATAGGATCTCTTATCAGAGGCTCAGACAAGATGGTTTCAACTACATTTGACCTAGTCAAGAATTTCACATCTTTCTGGAGAAATAGGGTCCTCTTTTAACCAACCAAAGGCCCATGCTGTAAACACACACACACACACACACACACACACACACACACACAGAGCAAAAACAAAGAACTAACAACAAACAAACAAGAAAACAAAACCCCAGAGGTTGGGTGTGTTAGTCGCCTTTCCCTCACTATAATAAGACACCTGACGCAGATCACTTACGAAGAGAAAGGATACATTTAGTTCACAGTTCCAGAATTTTCAGCCCAAGATGCGTGATCTTATTGTTTTGGACCTCCAGTGACAGTGTCGGATGCCACATTTAGGGAACAAATGACAAAACAAAACACGTATTACAAGGTAGGAAGCAAAGACAGAGAGACTGAAACTGTGGTCCCACAGTCCTCTCAGAGGGCAAGTCTCCAGTGAGCTAAGGCCTTTTACAAGCCCTACCTCCCAAATGTCCAGTAGTAACTTCCCAGTAGTAGAACCTATGGACCAACCCTTCAACACATAGACATAGTCATACTCAGACTATAGCATAGGGTAACTTACAATATGAAGAGGCTTATTTGGCTCCTGAGTCTGGTAACTATAAGGTTACAGTACAGCACGGACATTCCGAAGAGTCCTGAGAGACGGAGAGATAATCTGCCAGGTGGAGAAGTAAGTGCACAGGCAAAGAAGTAAGAAAGTGGAGGAATGGAGCACAGTCTCATGGGAACTTGTCCACACCGAGCAGACCTGACCCATTTCTGGGAGGCAGCGTGAATACATGGGTTGAGTCCATGACCCTCTTCCCACTAGACCCCACCTTTTAAAGATCCTGTCACCTCAACACCATCCCCCCAGGAAACAAGCTCCCATGAGCATGATACTGCTTCCCAGCAGTATCCCATTCTCTACTTAGGAACTGAGCACCCTCCAGATTTTAATCACAAAGGTTATTTCTGTAAGGCTTGTGGATGATCCAAGTCATTGGCTTCAAGTTTCCCAGCAAACATCTGGCTTGCTGTACACCTTCCTCTGCGTAGTGCTCACCCTCCTAAAAGCCACAGGATGAGAGTACACCCGCTTTCGTAGTTTGAGTAACAATGACCGCCATAGGCTCATATATTTGAACACTTAGTCATCAGAGAGTGGCGTCAGGAGGCATGGTCTTATTGGGATAGGTGTGGTCTTATTGGAGGAAGTGTGTCACTGGGGGTCAGCTTTGAGGTTTCAAGGGCCCAAGCCAGGTCCAGTAGTTCTCTTTCTACTACCTGTGGATCTGGGTGTAGAACCCTCAGCTACTTCCCCAGCACCATGCCTGTTTCCTACCATGATGGTAATGGGCTAAACCTCTGAAACTGTAAGTCAGACTCAACTAAATGCTTATTTTCCTTCCTTTCTTTCTTTCTTTCTCTTTCTTTCTTTCTTTCTTTCTTTCTTTCTTTCTTTCTTTCTTTCTTTCTTTTTCTTCCTTCCTTCCTTCTCTTTTTCCCCTTCCTTTCCTTTCTTCCTTCCTTCCTTCCTTCCTTCCTTCCTTCCTTCCTTTTGAGACAGTGTTTTTCTGTAGTTCTTGTTGTCCTGGAACTCACTCTGTAGACCAGGCTGGCCTTGAACTCACAGAGATCTGCCTGCCTCTGCCTCATGAGTGCTGAGTTTAAAGGCATGTGCCACCACCAACCGGATAAATGCTTCTTTTTGTTTTTTATTTTTATTAATTATTTCTTAAAGATTTTTTAAATTTTATGTATGAGTGCCCTATCTGCATGTCCACCTTTATGCCAGAAGAGGGCATCAGATCACACTAGAGACGGTTGTGACCCACAACATGGGTGCTGGGAATAGAACTCAGGACCTTGGGAAGAGCAGCCTATGCTCTTAACCACTGAGCCACCTCTCCAGCCCCCAAATGCTTCCTTTTATAAGAGTCGTGGAGCCTCCTGAATTCGTCAGTGCATAGGGCAGTAACCATATATTGGTCCCAAAAGTCTCTCCAGCTTCTGTCTGTCCCTGGCATGACTTGGAAACATCCAGGATGAGATAGCAACATCAGTAGCAGGCACACATTTCCTGAGCAGAGTCCTGCTCACAGTCAATCATCCATTGGCATCAGTGGGCATTGGTTCTAAAATGCCCTACAAACCCCACAATCTGCAAACACTCGAGTCCCTTGCAAGATGGCATGGCATTCATATGTACCCTATGCACTTTCTCCTATATGCCATTCCTCTAGATGCCTTGTAATACCCAATGCCATGGAAATGTTATGCACATCATTGCTGTATTGTGCTGCTTTTATTTCTAATGTTTACTGTCCCTCCATCATTATCTTTATTGTTCTCCCCTCTTAATTTTTCAGTCTACTGCTGACTGAATCTGTAGGGGTGCACTCATGATTACCATTATTGCTGACATAACCTGAAATATGCAAACCCATGAATATATTTGTCTGGATCCCCTGATCACCTCCCCAAGTTCCACAACTTGTTTCTCCCTGCAGACCTTCTCTCTGCACTATACCCACTTTGGCACACATGAGGTGTCTCTGCTTATGTATCAAGAGTAGTGTAATCTGTCCGTGTTGGTTTTCAGTTCAATGTTTCTGACCATCCATCTGCATGACCGAGGGACGCATGTCAGTGTGCGGCTGTGGTGTTCCTCAGTACAGACAGTCTTGTTTAGTCTGTCTCCTGCTGGCAGCTCTGGGTGAGAGTCTGCAGCTCCATTCTGCTGTGGGAAGTGTGCGCATTTGCCCTAACACCCATATTTTGAGATTTAGCTCCCAGGAGGGTGATATTAGGAGAGGATGTCTCTTAGAGGCGAGTCATGATGGTGGTGTTCTCATGAATGATGCCAATCCCCGTGTAGAGACTCCAGAGCACTTCTGTGCCCACCTCCTGACACATGAGGACACAGGAAAAAGATTGCCATGCGTGGAGCAGGAAGCTGGCTTTTATATCAGGCACCCACTGCATGTGTCTTCCTAACCCCGACTTCCTAGCTGCCAGAAGTGTGAACAATACATTTCTGTGGCTTAGAAGCTACTCAGCCTATGTTAGTCTGGACAGCAAAATGGACTAAAGCACCTTCCCTGGGGTCAGGTGGCTTCTTGTTATGTGATGTTTTACTCTTTTGGGTTTCTGAGGGGATCACCACCCAGCTCCCAAATAAATCACACACAAAGGTTTATCTTATTCTTAGATGTGAATGCTGGCCTTAGCTTGGCTTGTTCTTTGCCAGCTT
This sequence comes from Dicrostonyx torquatus, assembly GCA_028555095.1. NCBI lineage: Eukaryota > Metazoa > Chordata > Mammalia > Rodentia > Cricetidae > Dicrostonyx > Dicrostonyx torquatus. Next base: position 216,157 of record JAQHUG010000388.1, on the reverse strand, counting down.
TTCTTAAATTATCCCAATTACCTTTTGCTTCTGGGGTTTTATCTTTCTCTATTTCTGGATACCTTTCTTTACTTCTTTCTCCATGGGTTGCTGTGTAGATAGCTGGGTGGTTGCCCCCCTCCCCCGCCATGTCCTCTTCTTGTTCTCTTGCTCCTCCTCACCTTGGTTCTCCTTCTATTTATACCCTCTGCCTGCCAGCCCCTGCCTTGCTATTGGCTGTTCAGCTCTTTCTTAGCTGATTAGGTATTTTAGACAGGCAAAGTGTCACAGCTTCACAGAGTTAAACAAATGCAGCATAAACAAAAGTCATACACCTTAAAATCATATTCCCAACAGCTTCTTCTCCAACTTTGTGGGCTGCCTCAAAGCCCCAGCTAACCCTTTGCTTTGTACACAGCCTAGCCATCTGCCCCTCTGCCTTGCCTTGCCTCTTTAGATCCCTGATCCCACAGCTCTGTCTCCAGTGTGACCTCCATCTGGCTACCTTGGCTAAGTGGCCAGGCCTGTAGTCTGACCTCTGTGTTTTGCAAGTTGTATTTATTGACTCAAGGACACTGTAACTATATCTTTCGAGAAGACACTTTAAAGGGCAGCCATAGTCAGGCACATAGGTGCACTGTCCCTGTTTCTTGGTCACCACAGTCCTGAAAGCACAAGGCTAGCTGTGATTCAGCACAGCCTGAAGTGAAAGAAAGGAACGTTCAACAAGGCTAGCACTGGCCTTCACATCCTGGTCTGCCTTCCCCTGGCCCTGTGCCCTCTAGTGGACCAGAATCATAGCTGAGTCTTGATTTCCTCCCTGATAAGTGGGAGATAATGATACCACAAGGGTAGGATTAAATAAAGTGACAACTTCCAAATGGTACTGGCTGCTATTTCTACTATAGTCATGTCAGGTTTATTTTTCTCTCACCACGCGTGGAAAGATTAGATACTGTCGTGTGCATTACTTAAGGAAGAGGATAGATTCTAAGAAGTACATTGTGTCATTGTGGTATGAAGATCATAGAGTACTTACACAAACCGAGGCAGCATGGTCCGTCACACACTGAGGGTATGTGGTGTGGAGAGACGATAGACAGAGGTATGGTGTAGCCCGTTTCTCCTAGAGCCACAATCAACTATACAACACGAGAGAAGAAGATGCAGTCATGAGGCGCTACAAACACAATGTAGAGGCTGTGTGCTGGCTTAACCCAGCATGCTGTCCCACAAGCACACCCAAAACCATAATAGAAAGTGTAATGTTATAAATACATACACTTGTAACAGTCTGTTATTATTATTATTATTACCATTATCATGCATAGTTTCATGTTCTAGTCTTACTTTTTTTTTTTTGACTTTTATTTACTTGGTGAGACAGGGTTTCTTTGTGTAGCCCTGGTTGTCCTGGAGCTCACGCTGTAGACCAGGCTGGTCTTGAACTCAGAGATTTGCCTGCCTCTACTTCATGAGTGCTGGGATTAAAGGCATGCATCACCACTGCCCAACAACCTCAGAGTTTTGCACCAAAAAGTTTGGGCCTGAATCCAGTGATTTGCTTTATAATTGATTTATGGCTTTGAGGATAAAGAGGAGATGGTGAGTCCAGCTAAAGAATGTGTAATGGTCAGACAAACGGGAAGGAGTCATGGTGTCTAAGAACACTGGCTCGGTTAATGCGGCAAGTCCACGGCAGAAGAGGGGAAAATTAAAGGAGGATTAAGAAGCGGAACACCCAGGATTATGGGCAGCCTTTGCTTCTAATTCTGGGTAAACAAGGTACACAGAAAGAACCCGTATCTTAGACACAATTGGGAAAGTGGCTGAAAATTGGGCAAAAACTTTTTTGTTGTTGTTGTTTTTTGTTTTTTGAGACCAGGTTTCTCTGTAGTTCTGGAGCCTATCCTGGAACTAGCTCTTGTAGACCAGGCTGGTCTCAAACTCACGAAGATCCACCTGCCTCAGCCTCCTGAGTGCCTGGATTAAAGGCGTGCATCACCACTACCTGGTGGGCAAAACCTTGATTAATTATGTCTTCATGGCATCGCAAAATCATAGGGGAAATGTTCCTATGAAGTATGTATAGGAGTGAAATAGTATCTGGCTTTTTGAAAGAGCCATGAAGGCAGATCAAAACTTTGGTTATTTGGTTGTCTGTTCATCAATGGCTTTCCGATTAGTCTAAAGCTTAAGAATGCTTTGCAAGCAATTCTTATTTCTAACAACAAAGAATGCAGTTACTTGCAAAATTTTCAATTTAGTGATAAGAATCAGTGCCAGAGATGCTGTCGTGAAACCACTGTGTTCCACTATTGATAATGAAGTCATGTAAGCACACAGAAAAATAATCCGACAATGAGCAGTCCCAAACACAAAAATATTCCTATTTTCTAGTTCTGGGTATGTACTTCTGGGAATGTACTCTGACTTACTTTGAAAGGCAGGGGCGGGGGCTGGAAATCCTCTCTCTGCCTGGGAGTGGCTCTGTGAGTTACGTGTTTTGGCTTGATGGCCATTTGACAGCAAAGTTCTAAGGACTGTGTTGCAACTTGGAAGCCTAAGCTACAAGCTGGGAAGTGCGTGTGCTGTGATTACAGCCAAGCAGAGGCATGTGTGCCTGGGACCCCCGCCAGTGGAAAGCCTGGAAATGAGAGCGGCTGAGGCTGGGGGGAGATTGGGGCTGGCCTGTGGGAAGCAGGGGATGGGGGATAGAGGCTTGAGGCCCTTTTGAATCTCTAGAAAGTGTTAAAGCTGGAGCTATACTATCAGGGCTACAAGCAAGTGGGATTCAGTGTAAATGTCAGCAATGGCCCTTGACTGTTACCTGGTGAGAGGCAGGTGGTGAACTTGGGCTTTTGGCAGTCCTTGTGGAGCTCTGTGCTCACACAGACAAGCTCTTCCTGGCAGAGCCTTTCTCAGGAGACTAGGATGAGATTGTGAGAGTGAGTGGGGAGAGGGAAGGGGTATGGAGTGGAGAGAGAAAAGCTTTATTGGTTCCCCGTCTTCACATGCATTATCCTGTCTCAAAACCTTTGGGGTGAAGCACAGTATACAACCTTTCTTTCCTGTTTCTTCATAGTTTTTGGCAATTCTTCTTATCCTCTTCCTTATAATTCTGAGATGGGAGTTTGCTACGTAGCCCAGGCTGACCTCAAACTCAAAGTGATTCTCCTGTTTCAACCTCCATTATGACTTTGGTTTTATCCTTACAGCTTTTTTGCTTGTTTGGTTTTGGTTTTTGAGACAGAATTTCTGTGTGTAGCCCTGGCTGTCCTGGAACTTGCTGGTCTTGAACTCACAGAGATCTGCCTGCCTCTGGGATCAGAGGCATGTGTGGCTCTATGCTCATAGTTTGAACAATGCCCTCTCATGAGCAGTCTGAAGGGATTCTGACCCTCTCATATGTTGCCTGACCTTCAGACTTTTATTTGAAATATAGGTGGAGGGGCTGGAGAGATGGCTCAGAGGTTAAGAGCACTGACTACTCTTCTGGAGGTCCTGAGTTCAATTCCCAGCAACCATATGGTAGCTCACAACCATCTGTAATGAGATCTGGTGCCCTCTTCTGGTCTGCAGGCATACATGGAAGCTGAACACTGTATACATAATAAATAAATAAATCTTTAAAAAAAAAAAAAGAAAGAAAAAGAAATGTAGGTGGAAGCTTCCAGGATCCTGAAATTCTTGCCTTTTGCATGCCTGCAAAGCAGGCTTCACGTGGGTAATGTCAAGGTCTTCCACCACCTTGAACTGTCGTATTCAGGGTCCTTTGGACTATGACTGCAGTGGCTTCTGTGTCTGGTGGCTTTCCAGGCTAAAGCTGAGGATAGCGAGTGGAATCCTAGGGAATCCATATGTGTCTTGGCATGGTGAAATGAGTTCTGGGGAATTCAGAGCTAGCCCCATGAGAACCCAAGTCCCATTCTTCTCATGAGAAAATATTTCAGATGAGTTTCATACCCTTTACGTCACAATGATGGGGTCTGACTTATTCCTAGATGCCTACATGGCATTTTTTTTTTTACTGTCCTGATGCAAATGCCTGGCTTCTTTCTACCAGTGCTCATCTCTTCAGAAACTATTCCTACCCCACCCGTTTTCCCTCCAACTTCTTTACACTGGCCTCTTCCGATCAAACTGCAAGTTTCTCAACTCTTTCTGCTCTATTTTACCCATCATCCTCAGTAAAAACTAAAAGTATCTAGCAACATCAATGCCAGGACCTGAATTCTGGGCTGTTTTGATACATTGTGAATCAGATTAGTTATTTTGTTCCCTTTTAACTTTTGCCATCTACTAATTCTTTGAATGGATAAAATAAAGACAGGTTCTTTGCCAGAATAGAGCTTGAATGCTTTTATTTCAGCCCCCCACAGAGTTTTGGTTCCCATATGAAACACACAGACCACAGTTTTTACTCTATTCCTGTTAGCATTGTGTTCTTTTGGGCTCCTTCTGGAGTTGCTCACTAAACTGAGTTCACTGCATTCTAGGGCTTCTTTAGCCTGCATCTCCAAACTCTATTAAAGCCCTCCCACAAGCAGCTCCAAAAGGCTTAAGTATCACATGGTCAGGTTTAATCATAACGGTGACTCTGCTTAGCTTTAACAAAAACACCTAGCAGAAATAATTTACGTCAGAAGGAGATGGGACTTATTCCAGCTCTCTGTTCCAAAAGTATGGTCCAGATTCTGGTGTCTGGTGAGGCAGAATGTCATGGTAGCAACGGTGTGTGACAAACAAAGGGTATTTACTTTATTACATAAAAGAAGTAAGAGGTAGGGGAGAGAGGCGTGAGAGCCATAAAAGAAGTAAGAGGTGGGGGAGAGAGGCGTAAGAGCTGTGACTCAAACTCAGGTCACCAGGCTTTGCTTTAGGCACCTTTATCAGCTGAACCATCTCACTGGCCTAAGTCTAGAAAATTTTGATATTATCTTTTCCATGGGGCTAGATTGTATGGTTTCATTACAAGAGTGTTGTATTTTGTTTATCTTAATGGTATCTCATCTGAATGACTGACATTCAGGAAGATACTTTGCCTTGAAGAGTTTATCTATTGTAGCAGGTACGGACTCCAACCCCCAGTTCCTCTACCAACATTTTCTATCTCAGAAACAGTTTGTTGTTAGGGAAATTCTGGTCTGAGAGTTGGAATGAAAGTAGAACTTATAGCACTTGTTTTCCTTGTCTTGAAATAATCTCTGTGGTATTTATATATTTTCTACAATGTTGTTGTTGCCTAAGATAGGGAGATGAAATCCAATATACTTCTCTGTCAGGGATGGATCTTTAAAATCCCCCCTTCTCTACTTCTCTTCATTAAACGTGAGTGGACAGCTAAGAATCATCATGAACTGGAGGAAAGCTTTTTATGTTACGTTCAGAGACTAAAGCTAAGACGTAAACAAGTAAGAAAACCAGCAACTTGAAGGAGGCAAAAGGCTTGCATAGAAAAAAAATGACAAAAAACAAAGAAGTCTATTATTCATATCCTTAGGGAGATTGAACATCTGTGGCCCAAGAACAAACTTTTTATTTTAAAAGAATAAAAACAAAATCAGAAAAAAATTGCTTTAGAAAATAAAAATATAACCCCAGAAATACAGAGCTCAATAAAGAAATGGAAAATACAAGGGGAGAAAAATAACCTAAAAATTTGTAACTCAGTGCCAGAGAGCTGACGTTTAAAGAACTGAGGTATTTAAGGAATAGAGAAAACAGAGGAGACAAAGCTAAAAGATAATTCAATGAGTTTTCCAGAGTGCAAAGCACCGCTTACCAGCCAGAGTTTTGTACACAGGATAAAGACAGCAGTGCTGTACCACAAGGTTGTGAAGCTTCAGCACAGCAGAGAAAAGGCATATTTGTAGAAGGTCCTAGTTAGGAAGAAGGGAAGAGTTCTTTTTAAATTACCAACACTGAGAATCGAGGGAGAAAAAACAGTTCCACAATTTTGAGCCAAATTTGAGGCAAGTTTTAATTAAATACAGGCCGGGATGATGGGTTCTGGCCAGGACCAGTCCTGGGTTCCCATGAAATGGTGACCAGTCACATTTTGCTAAGGCTTAAAAAGGCAAAATCATATAGTATACCTCCCATCCACATCAAACAGGGGCAAGTAAGTGCCCATCCTGATGTACTCCCAGCCCATGTACCTCCCCCTAGTGACCAAGCACATCCTGTGCAGTTGAGTCAAACCAATCAATCAGAACTCTTCACCTACCAGGTGTATCTTTTCTGTTTTGCAAGTTGTATTGTTCTTGTTCCTGTATTTGTCTCACAGTCTTTCAACAGCACCTCAGAATGATGGGGCTGAAACACCCCCAGCTTAGATGCCAGCACTCAACAGAAGCAACAAACCACAGCAAAGTCTGGATGACACACTTTTGGAATGCATATTTGCAAACCCTCACATGCTTCTAGTTTCAAAGACTGATTTGCATCATGCTCATAATATAAGGAAGAGAATCATGAAAAAGGCTCCGTGGGATCCAGGACTGAGTCTAAGCTGTGGGGAACCCCAGGAAGATGGCTCCTGGGTGAACATTCCCAGGTCTAAGCACCAGGACCGTCCTTCAGTTTGCACTGGTTACTCTCTGAGGAGTTGCCCTTTGCAGAATTGCTTTCTCTTTTTCCCACCCCCAAATGATTAAGATGTCAACTGCTAAATACTCCTTTTTAGAACTGTAGTCCTTCGGATAACAGCACACTGTGCAATGCGCTTTGTCATTCTTTAATTCCGTGAGTCACCTAGTGTGCAGTATGTTAATTGCTATGATGCTTAACCTGCAGAAAAGTAACGTGATTGTGACTAGCCTCAGAAGGTCAAGGTCAATTTTGAGGGTGAGAAAAAATAATGGAGCCTGTGCTAGATCGGTGCTTCTCGGCCTTCCTAATGCTGCGACCCTTTAATACAGTCCTCATGTTGTGGTGACCCCCAACCATAAAATTATTTTGTTGCTACTTCATAACTGTAATTTTGCTACTGTATGAATCATAGTATAAGTATCTGCTATGCAACCCCTATGAAAGGGTTGTCCCAAAGGGGTCACAACCCACAGGTTGAGAACTGTTCTTCTAGAAGATGCAGCTCCTAGCCAGCATGTAGCCTATAAGTTACCTATGGTTGCTCCCATACATCCTCGCCTTCCCCAGAGAAGCCTGTGTATGCACTTGAGTCCTCCAAGATATGGCTTTGAGGTTGATAGTTCTTGTGCCTTTCAAGGATGGCCCTTGAAAAAATATAATTTACTTTCCATCGACTCCCAAGTATCAGCTTTGAACAAAGATCTATTTATTCATTATTTGACAAATTTTCATGTTTAACAGCATGCAACCAGATATACCGCATGCAAGCAGTTCTTGAGGAGGCCAGAAGGAGGCACTGGATCTCCTGAGACTGGAGTTACAGATGGTTGTGGCCCACCACGTGGTCCTGGCAACAGAGCCCTGGTCATCTGGAAGAATAGCCAGTGCTTTTAACCTCCGCCCCCCAAGTACTGGCTTTTGAGTGACAAACATCTGGTTTGGGGGCAAGCATTAAGACTGAAGCAGATCTTCAGCTCTAGGAGAAAGATTGGTGAGTTTAAGCTATAAATATATCTAAATGTGTTTTTGCAGAACCCAAAGCAATTTAACCAAGTGGGGAAAAGATTGAGGATAAAATTAGGGATAAATATATGGAGAAATGGATGCCAGTTGCAACCTCCAGTGCTAACGAAAAGCTGTTTTAGGAAAGAAAAGTAATTATGGTAACACATGGTTCAGCTGTGTAATTTACATAGCCACAATGGCATTGATCCTGAATAGCAATCTAAGTCAAACAAGAAAACTGGAGTGATGAGGACAATGTGAGGGTTTGGGGCAGAGAGAAAAGAGATAAAATTTCACGCATATTGTGGAAATGAAATAAGGCTCAAAAAGGAAGCCAACAAGAAGTAATGACATAAGCATGAAATTTGGAAATATGAAAGTTAATGACAACGGCTCAATTAGAAAGGTCTAAGAATAAATGGAGAAACTGCTGCTCTTGATATGATATGTGCAGGACTTTCTTTCCATTGAGCATATACGTAGCTCAATGCTTATCCTGAAATTTCTTTCTTTCTTTCTTTTTTTTTTTCTAGACAGAGTTTCTCTGTAGCTTTGGAGCCTATCCTGGAACTAGCTCTTGTAAACCAGGTTGGCCTCGAACTCACAGAGATCTGCCTGCCTCTGTCTCCCAAGTGCTGGAGTTAAAAGCATTCGCCACCACCACCCGGCTGTTGAAATTTAAAACCAGTTATACAGTTATACTGGGATGAGCACTTTATATGCTGAAAGGGTTTTTCCAGAGTCTGGCCACATTTTCATGGTATTTGCTAGGCAAGTATTGGACCACTGAGCTACATTCCCAGTGAAAAATCCTGTCTCGAGGGACTAAGATGGAGAATGACAGTTTCCTGCTGAAAGACTACACTTCCCAGATTCCCTTTTGGACTACGGAACCAGATTCCAACCCTACAAAGGGCAGCATCCCATCTTATGTAGGCATTTTTTTTTTTTTTTTGGCCAGCCACACACATGAATGGTAAAGGTGCCCCCTTGCCATGAATAAACATGGTCCTGCCTAAGGTCTGGCCAACCTTCTCTTTCTAACCACCTTTTGTCTCTCTATATATTCCTTTAATAATTTAACATACGGTGCAAAAACCCGAAAAGAGAAAACTAGTGGCTCAAACTCAGCTGTGGACAAAGTTTCCTGGCTTTCATATGCTCCCCAGCTCCAGCCAAGAGGACCTAGTAGGGACGGACATGTTGTTGTTGTTTTGTTTTTTGGGTTTGTTTTAGTTTTTTTGTTTTTTGTTTTTTGAGACGGGGTTTCTCTGTGTAGCCCATACTGTCCTGGAACTTGCTCTTAGACCAGACTGGTCTCAAACTCAGAGTTCAGCCTGCCTCTGCCTCCCAGAGTGCTGGGGTTAAAGACATATGTTACACCCCCATCCCCTTCTCAGGCTTTCAGGAAGCCTTTTCTTTTCACTTGCTTGCTCTGCCTTTTCTCTCTCACCTGACTGTCTTGCCTTTCTAAGCACGAGGGATTGCAACTTTCAAACAGAACATGCCCTGCAGCATAGTAGAACACCGGTTCATTGGCCTTAAGAGATGCCCTAGTTAGGTCTGGGAGCTCACTGGAGCGTTCTCGTCTGTCTTAAGACCTTCTTAGTGGAAGGCCCACTGGCTGTGTGAAAGTTTGGCTGAGAATCCTAGTTCTAGAAATGTTCCCCTGGCCTACCACTCAATTAACTGAAAGCCCTGAGAACCTTCCACCAGCCCTGTGATTTCTTAACCCTGGAACTGTAGAGGTTGGGGACCCTTCCCCCCTGCTTGCTTTCCAGGTGCATTTGGTTGTTTTCACACTTAGAAGACACTCTGCATACCTGGATGTTGATTCCTGTTTTTACTTTGCTCTTGGGCCCCTCCATGTGTTCCAAATTTGGACAAACTCAATCATACAAAAAAAAAAGTGATATTCTGTAAAGGTGCATTATACAAGGATTAGGAAAATAAGGTTCCCAGTCTCTCCATGGGTTATTTTTATGGTTTAAAGTTTTATTTTGATGCTAAAAAATTCTTCAATTAAATCTAATTCCATTTTTTAAGACTCAAACTTGACAGGGATAAAACTGTAAAAAATTCTAATCTCATAAAAGGTACCAACTTGTAAACTGTTGAAGATAATTTAGCTATTCTGTCAATGTCACCTACAAATGATCAAATGTTTAATGTGATCAGAACTATGTTTTTAGTCATGCTAAGGACAACTGTAATTTACTTACGGAGCAAAATTAGAGGGAGAGACCAATTTATATCTCCCATTATATAGACCTCTGTATATATTGTCAAAATTAAGCTTGAAATAAGTCTGTCAAAACAAGTTTAAAGTAAACTTCAAATCTGTTTAATGTAAAATAATATTCACAAAATCAGGCATGCTAAAAATTGTTTATAAAAGATTTAATGCTTCAGTAAAATGGACTAAACTTATAATACACTAGTCTGGCAGGAAACTCCTAGGCTCAGTGTTCCCTTGGATGGAGCATCATCCCACCAGAGGAAGTTTTAGGCTAGCCTCATGAAGAGACAAGGAAGCATGGGAAGTAAGACCTGCCAGAAGCCTGCTACTTCTACCTCTTCTTACGTGGGTCTGACCAGCTTCAGCTGTAGTAAGAGGAGACAGACACTGGCTGTGTCCCGCCCGGCTCCTGGTGCAGGCGGGCTGTGTTCCCGGCACCCGGCTACTGGCCGCACAGCTAGCTTATACCCAAAATAATTACACACAAACTGTATTCATTTAAATACTGCCTGGCCCATTAGTTTTAACCCATATCTAGTAATCTGTGTATCACCACGTGGTCATGACTTACCGGGAAGATTCTAATCAAAATCCATCTTGGGCTGGAGAAACATGGCGTCTGCCCCAGTGCCTTCTTTCTCCCTGCCTTCCGTTCTGTCTACTCTGCCCACCTAAGGGATGCCCTATCAAAGGGCCAAAGCAGTTTCTTTATTCAACCAATGAAAACAACAGAAATACAGAAAGACCCTCCTATACCATTTCCCCTTTTTCTGTTTGGCACCAATGTGGTCAGCTAAATCCACTTAAAAATCCTGAAATTAAGAGTCTCATGGTCTACCGAATAAGCTAGCCCTGTGGCCGCATGGCCGCAAGATTGGGAGCCGCGGGACAGAACAAAAGGGCCCATGTTCCTCTCAGATGCCAGGAACACAGCCCGCACCTCATTACAACAGTTCTGTATTCTGTCAATCATGTTTTAAATAAATGCTGATTGGCCAGGCAGGAAGTATAGGCGGGTCAACCAGACAGGAAGTAGAGGCAGAGTGATGAGAAGGGATAGGAAGAAGGAAGCTCTTCCCCCACTCCTGCCCAGTTCACCAGGATGTGAGCTGCCTGGCCGAGAAAGGTACCGAGCCATGTGGCTAACATAGATAAGAACAATGGGTTAATATAAGTTATAAGAGCTAGTAAGAAACCTGAGCTAATGGGCCAATCAGTTTATAATCTTACGGAGACCTCTGTGTGATTTTCTTTGGGGCTTGCCAGCTGTGGGGTGCCGGGAAGGACAGAAACCCCAACAAGCAGGCTCTCATGTTACATTCAGCCACATAGGCCAAACCAGAAAACAAACAAAAACAAAAATGCTCCTATGTAAAGATGAATTACTCCTGAGTGGGGGATGGGTGCTCTTGCCCAATGGAAGATCTCACACCCACATCCTAAATGTCTCAGAGAGGCAAACAGCAATTACTCTGACCTTAGTAGTTCCAAAACTGAGGATGCTGTACACAGGGAAACCTGGTATATAAGCCCGATAAGGGACCCACATGCTAATTCAGTTGGTCGAGTCCTCTACCCTGGCATTCAGTTCTTCCTTTAAGCACAAATGCATTCCAGGGTCCACACCTTAACTACCCACATTCCCTCATTAAAGGAGGATGCCAGGAACTCTGCCATCAAACTCACAACTTCGGAAAGTTATTGAGACTATCCATGCGGTGTCTTTGAAAGTGGGTTTCATATCTGTAGAGTCAACAATAATTCCATTAAGTGATATCCCAAGCTCTCAGGTTCTTCAGGAGGGGATGTCTTAGTTGAAGGAGATTCTCTCCAACTGGGCTCTCCTGTGGTGCCTTGACAATACAATCTAGTCTCCACCCAGATAGAGAGCTCCAGCCCAGTGCCTGCACTCTCAGAAGCCCACAAGAAATAAAGAGCTGTCTATCGGCGTCTTTATTAGTTCAGTCCATGTTCTAAGTAAGTTATTTATTACAGATTTGACAGGACTGACTGCCGTCATTTTTCATGTTGGTTGAGTGGATGGAATGAAAACATTGCAGACAATTTTTTAAAGGTTCTGTTAATAGGGTTAATTTAGAAAGCTTTGGAAAATGAATCATTTATACCTGGCATGGGAGTCGCTGACTCGGGTAGTAACTAAGAGATTCTAGAGAGCAACTGTGTTCTGTTGACGAGAAGACAGGGCAGTCACTGTTCCTGGGAGTACTTTTATATTGAAAATTAAAAATCATTTTTTTAACTTATTTTTTTAACTTATTATTATTCTTTGGGGATTACACATCATGCATTCCATTCCCATTTATCTCCTTATCTAAAAATCATTTCTTTTGGGGATTACAACTGAGAATTAAATTGTCTTTTTATGTAGCCTGACAATATAAAATTGATATTAGCAAAAATATCTATTAAGTCATGTTTCCAAATACCAGATATGGTCATTTTCTGTAATAGTCCCAATTTTAAAAATTTTACTTTATCAAATTGTTTCTAACCAAAAATTGTGTTTTACTTGATATATTCTGATTTTGTTCATTAAATAATAATGGGTATTGCTAATATTAGAAATAAATATACAAAGTTCATCATATGTGACAGCAAGGAATATCACTTAGACACTTTCTGCTCAGAATTATTCCTTAGATACTAACTTTAACTGAATTCTCTTAGAAAGCTTCGGGGTGCTTGTTCCTTTCATGGCTTCTAATGTAAACAAGCAACTAATTACCATATCCTACCAACTAGTTACTATATCCTTCTACAGAACTCTGGTACCTGGTCTAGCCAGTTGTACAATGGCATTTAACTTTACGTTAACTGTATAGTTAACCTTATGTGCTGTAAGATTTCCCTCATTAACTTTGTCTCATAATGCTCCTCACAAAGTTGCACAGTTAGAGACTTTGGACTTATGTTCAGGATCTTTGCCAACTGTTACGTGTTTTCATGGCCTGTCTTAGTCAGGGTTACCAGTGCTGGGATGAAAGGCCATGACCGAGAGCGACTTGGGGAGGAAAGGGTTTCCTTCACTCACAGTTCTATATAACAGTTCAGCTTCCAAAGCAACGAGGGCAGGAACCTGGAGGCAGGAACCTGGAGGCAGGAACCTGGAGGCAGGAACCTGGAGGCAGGGGTCTGGAGGCAGGAGCCTGGAGGCAGGAGCCTGGAGGCAGGGGTCTGGAGGCAGGAGCCTGGAGGCAGGAGCCTGGAGGCAGGAGCCTGGAGGCAGGAGCTGATGCAGAGGCCATGGAGGGGTACTGCTTAGTGGCTTGCTCTCCTTGGCTCGTTCGGCCTGTTTTCTTAAAGAATCCAGGACCACCAGCCTACAAAGGTCTCTTCCCTCATGAATCACTAATTAAGAAAATGTCTTACAGGCTTGCCTACCATCTGATCTTACAGAGACATTCTCTCAATTGAGGTTCCTTCCTCTCTGATGATTCTAGCTGTGTCAGACTAGCCAGTTCACAGGCCCGTTGGACGAACCCTCTTCTGAAGCATTCTAACTGGCACTCCCCTCCTCATGCTCTGTCAGCCATGAAGCAGTTATAGGAACAATCAGAGCCTGAAACCCTAAAAGCAGGTCAGGTGACCTGAAAAGAGGATTAATGGGCCTTTCAACTCATCCCCCTTCTTTCCACTCCGGACACTGTTTGTGGTACTGGGAACTAAAGAAGCTGGACTGAAGCCTTCTTTGTAAGAACTAATCTGTTTTACCAGCTCAGATCAGCTTAATATCTTTCAGAACCCGCTTAACCCCTTGATTGCTGCAGCACCCACAATTTAAAAAGACTAGATCTAACTACAGGGATGGGATTGGTGCTCTCCTCTGAGAACTTCTTCCAGGCCAACCAATACTATCTATTTGAAATTGGGCCTAGAGACAGGGAGGGATCAGAAAAATTCAACCACAAGCTTCCTCCCCTCTCAAACACTCTCTCCTAACTCTCTCTCCTCCCCTGGAGCATGCCTCTCTTCCTTATTATTCTCACACTTACGTTTTTACCCTGTCTTATAAATGTTGTACTTAGTGAACTTCATGCTAATAATACCCAAACAAAATGTCCCAAATGTCACAAAATGTGAGCTCTCCCAAAGCTCGCAAGCTACAATGGCATTTGTTCCCGACACATCCGCAAAGAGACCTTGTGGATGCCGCAGAGAAACTCTAGGTGAGAGGGACCTTCATCCCTTTCCCCCTGGGCCAGATACAGTTCTTTACATTGGTCTCCTTTCATTACATTTTCTTTCTTTTTTTTTGGTTTTTCAAGACAGGGTTTCTCTGTGGCTTTGGAGCCTGTCCTGGAACTAGCTCTTGTAGACCAGGCTGGTCTCAAACTCACAAAGATCCGCCTGCCTCTGCCTCCCAAGTGCTGGGATTAAAGGCGGGCGCCGCCACCACCACCCGGCTCATTACATTTTCTTTATGTTATTTCTCTGGTTCCCTTCCTTTGATGTTCTGTAGCTCCCTGCTACTCCTGCTAGCTCATTTTTTTATAACAGCCCAGGTAACTGGGATAAAATCGCTGTCACCCTGAATTGACTCTGTGCCCACTTTCTCTCAGCAGTCCTTTCCGTCTCTCCTCCTCCGGGCCTTCTCCTCCCACAACCTTCCCAGCAAATCATCTCCTTACAACCCTCTGATAATTATTTTCTACGTCTCTTCAGGAAAACAGGATGGCAATCAGCTGGTCCATTGCAGGTGATGTAAGTTAAGACTCTGCCCTCTGCCTTTGCAAGCTACATGACCAGTGGTCTCCTCTTCAATGGACCCAGAACTACCCCCTCCGAAAAAGACCCTCCTCAGCAGAAAATAGCTGTAATAGCCCTGCCCTGCATCTTTCTGTTACCGCAGAGTTAGGAGTGATAATTTTCAGCTGATAGCCTATGGAAGTCATTTCCACCTCTATAAGGGTCCACATCCCATCTTCTGTAGGCATTTTGGACATCTGCACATGTAGGTGACAAGAGTCCCTTCTTGCTGTGAATAAACATGGTCACACCTAGTCTCTGTCTCTCTGTCTCTGTCTCTCTCTCTCCTGATGTCCTCCTCTGACTTCCACACATGTGTACACTACACACACACAAAATAAATAAATGAACAAAAAAGGTTTTACTAAAACTGGAAGTTTTGAGCCAATTATACACAGTGTGCAAGGTTCTTGGCAGGCTCCTCTCTAGAGCTGTGTCAGCTCCACTCTAAGCACTGTGCTATGACCTGGAGTTCTGCCACTTCCTGAACACTGTGTTGGATTCAAAGTGACACTGGGAATTTAGCAACTCTGCTTCACAGGTCTTCAGGATTCCAGGATACAGAGGGGGCCCTTGCAGAAGCTCCTGGGGTGTGTCTCTTTAAAAAGCTGGCCCTCAAGCTGGATCTTAAAGAAGAAGGAAGAGTTTTCTGATGAAGAGAGAAATTTTCTGGTAGGATGTAGAGAAAGTTATTGTGAGGTTTTGTTTGTTTCTTTTTTTTTTAAACTATGATATTGATACTGAGAAAACTAGGGTTCCCTCTTGTGGTTTTCATTAATGAAGAAATTTACGAATGGACTCATATGGAACCTTGCCAACAATATTATTAGAGTTTAAAAGAAAAATCCCAGGGCAGGCAAGCTGCAAATCCCAGCAGCTGCCTTTAGGAGGGAGATAGAGAATGAAAAGGCCGTGTCATTTAAATTAAGCTGGCATGGACGCATGGTGGACTCATGGTGGGCATTTGAGTTAAGCTGACATGGATGCATGGTGGACTCATGGTGGGCATTTGAGTTAGGCTGTCATGGACACATGGTGGACTCATGGTGGGCATTTGAGTTAGGCTGTCATGGATACATGGTGGACTCATGGTGGGCATTTGAGTTAGGCTGTCATGGATGCATGGTGGACACATGGTAAACAAGCAGCCACATGGTGGTAATGGGAGCGTTAGAGAAAGAATAAGAAGCCTGAAGTACCAGCAAAGTCATGCTTAGGCTCTGGCCAGGACTTAGAAAGACAGGCAAACCCAAAAGAACTTCATCATAGACCTGAGGCAACAGAGCCAGGGGATGGGAATTCTGGGTAGGAAATGTACATTATCACATTAAAGAGTTTTTCCTGTTAGGAAACAACCTTCCTCAAGACCCAATAATACCACTTTTAGGTATATATATCCAAAGGATGCTCAATCGTGCCACAAGGACATGTGTTCAATTATGTTCATAGCAGCTTTGTTTGTCATAGCCAGAACCTGGAAACAACCTAAATGCCCCTCGACCGAAGAATGGATAAAGAAAATGTGGTACATTTACACAATGGAGTACTACACAGCAGAAAAAAATAACGACAGCTTGAATTTTGCAGGAAAATGGATGGAGCTAGAAAACATTATTTTGAGTGAGGTAACCCAGACCCAGAAAGACAATTATCACATGTACTCACTCATAGGTGGTTTTTAAACATAAAGCAAAGAAAGCCAGCCTACAAACCATAATCACAGAGAACTTAGACAACAATACGGACACTAGGAGAGACTTACATAGACCTAATATACATGGGCAAGTATAAAAAGACAAGATCTCCTGAGTAAATTGGGAGCATGGGACCGTGGGAGAGGGTTGGATGGAGCAGAGAAAAATGTATAGCTCAATAAAATCAATAAAAAAAAAAAGAAGTGACCAAGATAGTGACTCCTAAACGGATTCTGAGGTTGTTAGTTCCCCAATGCTGCTCATGTTTCCATAGCACCTGAGTCCTCTGGTGAACTTGACATAGACCTAGAATCCCAAGTGTAAGATGCTCATTCCTCCAAATGGAAGCGTTCCCACCTGGAGGAGACTCCTTTGGCTCTGGAAGCTCACAAAACTTACAAGACTCTGGAAGCTCAGAAAGTCTCACGTGTCCCCATATAAGGTTCCATAAATAACAAATAAATGCTTGGAGAGGAGACCCTTCAAAAGAGTTGTACTAAAGTTAAGCAAGGAGTCTAGGGATGCAGTTTTCATCACCTGTGCTGGGATAGGCCTTTTTGATGTAGCTGCCTTTCAGTTATGATCCAAGTAACTCTTCATCATCCTATAAACAACCTCAATAAGCTCACCAAGATAGACTTGGCCATTGTCATCTCTTTGGTCTGTTATTGGTACTCCATCTGAGGTGAACGGACATTTCTTCATATCTCCACAGTAAACTCAAGCAACAGCATTGCATAACCACCGCCTCATACTTTAGAAGAGTGAGAGTCCCATTCTTCAAGGCTCTGCATCAGGTGAAGCCATGTCCACTCACCACTGAGCCACACAACAGAGCCCAAGAGGGCCATAGCTATTGTCCAGGAAGCTCCTGGACTTCTCCAGCAGTGTGTGACATGGAGGCCTTCATCAAAGACACTGAAGGGCTGTTGATTCCAGGGAGCTGTCTCTTCCCAGAAGCCCTAAGAATTCCAGTCATGCTGCAGAATACTTCCGGTTGAGGCCCAGAAGAGAATCTATGGCTGGTAGAATAAAGACTCCCCAAATCTATTCAGCCTTAATTTTTGCAACCTGTACATCTTGTCTTATATGATTTAAAGTAATGTTTCTCAACCTTTATATCATGATCCCTTTGGGGGTCGAATGACTCTTTCACAGGGATCAAATAAGACAGCCCTGTATATTTACATTACGATTCATAACAGTAGCAAAATTACAGTTATGAAGTAGCAATGAAAATAATTTTATGTCTGGGGGTCACCACAACATGAGAAACTGTATTAAAGGGTCATAACATTTGGGAGGTTGAGAACCACTGGTAAAAGCATTTTTACCAACATGATTAAGTTAAGGATCATGCTGGTTGGTTTTTGTCAACTTGGCACACAGTAGAGGCACTTGTAAAGAAAGGTTCTCAATTGAGGAAATGGCCCCATCATTTTAGCTTGTGGGCACACCAGTGGTATATTTTCTTAACTTACAGTGTAGGTGGGAGGGCCCAGCACACTGTGAACAGTACTGCTCCTGGACAGGTGGTCCTGGATTGTATAAAGTTGAAAAAGTCATGGGAAGTAAACCAATAAGTAACTTTAGTTCATGCCTTGACTTCCCTCAATGATGATGGACTGTGAGCAGGATGTGTGAGCCAAATAAACTCTTTCCTAGTCAAGTTGTTTTTTTCTGGTGTTTATCACAGCAACAGGAAGTAAACTATTACAAAGATCTCTAGATGGAAATGGTCTTAGACTTTGTAGGTAAGCCCTAAATGAATCATAAGTGCCCTTATAGGAGGGTGTTGGAGGGAGACCACATAGAGAAGAGAATGTGACCTCAGAGGTAGAAATTGTAGTGAGGTGGCCACAGGATGAGGATCACTAGCAACCACCAGAAGCAAGCAGAGGCCTGGAGCAGACTTTCTAGAATTTCCAGAAGGAAACAAACAGACTTGGTTTAGCTTTATGATATGTATTTTGAACTTTTTTTTAAAGTTATTATTTATTTATTTTACATCCCAACTGCAGTTTCTTTTCCCTCCTCTCCCACCTCTCTTCTGCCCCTTCATCCATTCCTCTTTTGTTTCTATTCATGAAAGGGCAGACCTCCCATGGATATTGACAAAACATGGCATATCAAGTTACAGTAAGACTAAGCACTTGGCCTACTGGGCAAGCCCACCCAATATGAGGAATGGGTTCCAAGCCAGTAAAAGAGTCTACCTCAAGACTCAGCTATACCACTCTTGGGCATATCCCCAAAAGATGCTCAATAATACCACAAGGACACTGTGCTCAACTATGTTCATAGCAGCTTTGTTCATAATAGCCAGAACCTAAAAATTACCTAGATTCCCCTCAACTGAAGCATGGTTAAAGAAAATGTGGTATATTTACACAAGGAGTATTACTCAGCTGTTAAAAGCAATGACATCATGAAATTTAAAGGCAAATGGATGGAACTGGGAAAAAAAACATCTTGAGTGAAGTACCCATTTCCAGAAAGACAAACATGTATTTACTCATAAGTGGATAATAGCTGTAAAGTAAAGGATAACTATGCTAAAGTCCACAGACCCAGAGAAGCTAGGTAATAAGGAGGGACCAAGGTGGGGGGAACCTTGTATCTGCCAGGGAAGGGAAAATAGAAGAGATTTCATGGGTGACTGGGGGCAAGTGGAGATGGGAAGATGAGGGATCAGGTGGTGGTGGTGGGGTGCAGCATTCTGAAAGAACAACTGGAAAAGAGAGGCGTTTGGGGGTCAGGTAGAAACCTGGTGCAAGGAAATCTACAAAGATGATGCCAGTTAAGACTCCTAGCAATTGCAGATATGTCTGAACTGGCCATCTCCTGTGACCAGGCAAGACTTGCAGTGGAGGGATTGGGACACCAAACAAGCCACATGACCCTTGACCTACAGCCTGTCCTGCCTATGGGATATCCTGGGGTAAGGGTGGCCCAGAGTTTGTGGGAGTGGCCAACCTGGTCCAGCCTGAGGCCCATGCCACAAGAGCGAGCCCACCCCTGATACTGCCTGGAATGCCAGGACCTGGGATAGAATCAAACATGACTGGAGGAAAAAAAAATGTCAGTGTAATGGTATTCTGCTATACTCATAGATTAATGCCTAGCTAATAGTCTCAGAGAGGCTTCATCCAGTGTCTTAGTTAGGGTTTCTATTGCTATGAAGAGACACTATGACCATGGCAACTCTTATGAGGAAAACATTTAATTGGGCTGTCTTGGTCATAGTTCAGAGGTTCAGTCCATTATCATCATGGAGGGATATGGTGATGTGCAGACCGACCTAGTGCTGGAGAAGGAGCTGAGGCAACAAGAAGTGGTCTGAGACAGTGGATGGTATCTTGAGCATGTATAAGACCTCAAAGGCTGCCTCCACAGGGACACGCTTCCTCCAACAAGAGCACACCTGCTCCAACAAAGTCACACCTCCTAATATTGCCACTCTCTTTGGGGGCCATTTTCTACCATATCCAGAAACTGGTAGAAACAGATGTAGAGACCCAATAGTCAAACATCAAACTGAGAAGGAAATTCTACTAAAGAAAGAGAGGAAAGATTGTAGGAGTCAGAGGGGTCAGGAACATCACAAGAAAACCCACAGAATCAAATAACCTGAGCTCATAGGGGCTCACAGAGACAGAACCAAAAGCCAGGGAGCCTAGGACTGACCTAGACCCTTTGCATATGTGTGACAGTTGTGTAGCTTGGTCTTGTGGGGCTCCTAAGCAGGAGCAGGGGCTGTCTCTGACTCTTTTTTTTTTTTTTTTACTGGTTTTGAACTTCTGACCTCAAAAACTGCAAGAGAATAAATGCATGTAAGTCACAAATGTGTGGCCATTTATTCTATCAGTCTTGGAGGTTGTGACCTGATGGCCTGGCTGCTCAACTGGCCAGGAAAGGACTCCAGCAGAGGCCACAGAAAAATTACCAAACAACTGGCCCTGCAAACTTCCAGTTTCCTCTCCACCCCCAGGTTGAAGCTAAGTCTACTGAGGGCTGTTGCTAGGTATCTTACAAGTTGCCCTCCTCCCAGATCTCCCAGATCTTCCCCAGAGCAAGTGTCTGCCTGTTGGTGTTGCTGCTTTCCAGGTGCACTGGTGTCCCAGTTCCCCTGGGGTCCTCTTTGTAGCCTAGCCTGGCCGGAAAGGCTATTAAGATTCTAGGGAATGTTTTAGAAGTGGGGTGGGAGGGTCACAAACTGGTTTCAGCATCCTTTTCAGTCCATGTCCAGTCCGAGATCCCCAGATCAGACCCATCTGCCATGTCACCTTTCAGAATCTCCACATCTGTCCCTAGACTGTGCCTCTTCGAGGCAGACTACCCTTTCTGCAGCAGGAGAAGTTGACTTTCATCTTGGGGTAGCCAGCTCCTGCACAGACTAGATTATTTTGTGTTCCTGTAACACAGTGACTAAGTCTGAGAATTTATAGAGAAAACAGGATGATTTGAATGACAGTTTGGGGAGTTTAAAATCAAAGATGAGGTGGGTCCATCTTTTCTGGGAGTTGATGAGGATTCCCGTGGTTATATCACAGGTGGTAGAGAAGCCGAAGAGAAGCAGCTGCCAATCATATGGTATTGTGTCACTTTGTAATGACTCACTAATGAGATCTAAATTACTTTGACAGACCAGCATTAATCCCTTCTACCTGGTCCCCCCTTTTAAAGGTGCTACCATCTCTCAGTATTGCAACCTTTGGGGCCAAGCCTCTAGTACTTAAATGCTTAGGGACATACTCAAATAGCATCCAAATCATAAAACCTTGGTAGAGCATGCCTTGAACTCTGTTGTCAGGGACATTGGGTGGCTGGTGTAAGGACCAGATTGTCTCTTCTTCCCATTGTGATCTCTGGAGGACAAGGACAGAGCTGAGTCTAATCCAGCTTCTTTGTCCCCCTATTCCTGGTATAGGAGGGTTCTTCTGTATTTGAGTTACTCTCATTGGTTGAATAAAGGACTGCCTGGCCTATAGAATAGGACACAGCCCTTAGGTGGTTGGAGTAGACAGAACAGAAGGCTGGAGAGAAGTGTGCCAGATGCCATGATCCTCCAGCCCAAGATGGATGCAGGTTAGACTCTTCCGATAAGTCACCACCTCGTGGTGACATACAGACTTTTATAATGAGTTAGTTTAAGATGTAAGAGTTAGCCAAGAAGAGGCTAGTGATAATGGGCCAGGCAGTGTGTTAAATGAATCCAGTTTGTGTGTAATCATTTTGGGCATAAGCTAGCTAGAGGCCGAGAGCCAAGCGGGAAGGAACAAAAGGGCCTGCGTTCCTCTCAGGTGCTGGGAATACAGCTGCACCTCATACAACATATTACATTGGTTTAGGTGTACGCCTGCCTGCAAGTGTTACATTGGCAGCGTCTGCAGTCCCCCAGAATGCTGGTTCATGCAGGAAGTCATCAGCATCACATTCCTAGTCTGTTCCCTTCCCTGAAATGAGATTCTGCTTCATCTTCCTCCTCTGCCCACTGCCAGCTACAATCCTAGGTGGCAGGTGAGATAGAAACCTATGCTTGGCACTGAAAAGTCCCTGGGCCTCCCCAGTACCTCTCCTTCAGGCTCCCCATTCTGACAACTCCCTTGGTTTTCTTGGCTCTCATTTTTGTCCCCAAGCACCATGAATAAATACATACAAAACCATTCTTCTATTCTCTTGGTTCATGTGCAGCCTCCTCTGTCGCTTTCCATGATGATGCTCCATTGGGACATGATGCTCTGGCCTTAGTCCCTGGGCTCTGGGATTTAGTGGACTCCTCTTGGAAACCCAGTGAAAACTAGACCTCAGACAAAGACCCTGCATTGCTTGGGTTAGCAGAGACCCTCTGTATCCCAGGCAGCACTGACCACTGTTTCCAACTTCTAATATGTATGCTTTCCTGCCAGGCCACCTGTCTCTTGTGCTTTCTCTACTCTTGTGCAGGCTTCCTTCTGGGCTGTGTGCCTAGTTTACTAATCCCACAGAAAAGAACTCCCACAGTTATTGAGCCCTGCTGATCTGAACTCCGGCTCACTTCAGAGGCAATAGCTCTAGCTGGCAGTAGAATTCTCAAGTCAATCTTTGGGTCTTTTCTCTTTGCCTGGTGTAGGCTGCTGGGAGAGGCCATCTTACTGGAAACCCTCTATGAGGACTGAGGCTAGGAAGAGTCCTAAAGGAGATTGGATGCTGGGGTGACAGGAAGAGCATGTACATCACAAAAGATGCCTGACTCCACTGTGTCTCTTGTAGGCTGCCCAACCACACCCCACATCCCCACTGCTAACAACAGGCCATCAGGCATGCCTTCTGAGTTGTAGGGCTTCTTGGATTATCCTGACTGCCAGTTCCTGGTTCAACCCAGGCTGAGAGAGCTGCAGCATGGCATGAGCATTCCCTCTTTCCTCAGCTGAAAGGGGCATCAAGAGTGTAAAGGGATAGACTGTGCCTACCATGCAGCCTGGAGGGTTAAGTGCAGGTGTCCTGAAGTTCACACTAGAGTTCTCTCCTGATGAAAGCATCCGAGCACACCTTCAGTGCGCCTAAAGGCCACTCTGCAACACAGCTGTGGCAGTTTGAATAAGACTGGCCCCATAGGCTCATAGGTTTGAACACTTGGTCAGGGAGTGGCACTACTTGAGACGGATTAGGTGTGGCCTTGTTGGAATAAGTGTGTCATTGGAGGTAGGCTTTGAGATTTTTTTTATTTTTAAAGATTTATTTATTTTATGTATAGTGAGATCCGATGCCCTATCTGCATGTAGGCCTTTATGCCAGAACAGGGCATCGGATCTCACTACAGATGGTTGTGAGCTACATTTGGTTGCTAGGAATTGAACTTGGGACCTCTGGAAAAGCAGCCAGTGCTCCTAACCTCTGAGCCATCTCTCCAGCCCCAGGCTTTTCAAGGGCTCAAGAGTGTCTCTCTCTTTTTGTTGCCTGTGGATCCAGATGTAGGACTCTCAGCACCATGTCTGCCTGTGTGCTGTCATGCTCCCCAGCATGATGGTAATGGACTAAACCTCTGAAACTGTAAGAGGTCCCAATTAAATGCTTTCCTTTATAAGAGTTGCTGTGGTCATAATTTTTCTTCACAGCAATAGAACACTGACCAAGGCAACAGAGTATGAAGGAGTATATTTCTACTCCTCACTCTGGCTTTGCAGCTGTGGCCCACTGCCATTTCTCAGTGTCAAGAGATGAGTGTACCTCATGTGTCAGCCCAAGGAAAGGCCTTTATTCAAAACCGAGATGTCCCTTTTACCAAATGCCTATTGCTTCCACATTGTAGTGAAGCAAAACATTCCTTAAGTGACGTCACTGCTGAGCTGGGGCCAGCCCAAGCAAAATGTACAGATGTGAGCTGGTTGTGGATGCTCTGTGGCTTGGAGGATGTGAATTGGATCAAGGTTCCCAGATGGACATCTGCCCACCTAGCCTGTTTATTCTTGGCAAGACACACCCTGGTGTGTGAAAATCCATAGACAAATAGAGGAGTCGCTGGGGCTTACGGTTGAGAGCTAAATAGAGACACAAAGTCACAACTGGTTCGTCCCAGTAGCAATAATAGGCCTCTCTATGCCAAGCAACTCTCTCTGTGGACTTGTAACACCCTCTTTCCAGACAGCACTTGATAACCCCATTTGCGGAGTGCCTTCTACCCTCTCCCCAGTCTGGAAGGCCTAAGAATTTGCAGCAGTTTCTATGGACAGTCAACCCCCCTGCCCCAGATTCTGAATTTTAGGTCTTAAACCACTTCCAGAGGAGCAAGGCTAGAGGATAGGGGTTTCCCAGACCCCTTCTTTAGCCACAGGTACAAAGTACGATAGCTCTCACATATATCCTGTTTACTCAGGGGGCCTCTGGGAGGCTGCTCAGTATTCAGCTGAGCTTTCTGTTTTGTGTATTGAGGGAGCATGGAAGGGGCGTGTCATCCCCAGGCACCAGGCACTTGGGCCGACAATAAGGGAAGACCCTGTTCCCCACATAGCACTGACTCTGTGATTGAAGTTGTGTGTAAGCTGGGCGTTAGCCATTCCTGGGTTTGGGGTTTGTGGAGGAGGAAGCTGGGCCTGAGACTCAGACACCAACAGCAGAGGGTGCTTTCAGGTGGGCGAGGCTGCGGTGTTGTAGGGGAGGCAGGGTGTGGTGGTTTGGGCTGGGGCCAGTGATGAGTTTGGAATTCCCCAGGGCTTTCCAGAAGTCAGAGAACTGGGGTGGAGTGGGTTATTTCTCCAGTCTTGTCCTCCCGTGCTGGCCACAGCGGGGAAGCCCTGGGCGGGTGCTACAGACAGCTGGTACACACTGTCTTCAGCAGAGAACTGAGGTGCACTAGGAAAACACTAAGGGGGAAGGAGAGGTATCCTGGGGCTCCGAGATGAGGTCATGCCTCCTCCGCACTCAAGATAAGAATCCAGGGGCTGGGGGCAGGGTGGCTCAGTGGTTAAGAGTACTTGCTGCTCTTGCCAAGAGCCAGGTTCAAACCGCAAAACTTACATGGTGTTGCACAACCACCTGTCACTTCAACTGGGCGCATGTGTGTACATGTGCACACACACACATACATATATATAATATTAAAAGAAAAGAATCGAAGAGCTAAAGGGATTGTGATTCAGGAAGCTACTTATCCAGCATGGTGTTGGAGAAAGGCTTGATTGGGTCGTATCAAGCCAAGAGGTGACTGCTATGTGACTATGGGACTTCTCCAGTTGGTCCTTATCCCCTACTGACCCAGAGGACCCGAGGGAGGGGAAGAAGAGGAATACATTTCACATGGTCAAAGAAGAAATGTCCTCTCCCCAGTTTCAGACACAAAAGCTGAGGTTCGGGGTAGGGTTAAAGCATCAGTAGGTCCGGGCAAGTGGAAATAGACTTGGAGGAACTCAGGGTCCCCAACCACTGACTCCGGGCTGGATGAAGGGATCAGCTCATGTTGGGACAGGGAACAAGAGGGTGGAGAGTTCAGAAAGGTAACGGGGATCAGAGCAGAGAGGCTGCTATGGTCCTGTGGCCCCTGAAGTTCATGTGTTAGAAATTTCATCTCCCAGACCAACCAGATGACTCAACTAGTAAAGGCCAATCATGTTTACCTGAGTTTGAGTCCTAATACCTACATGGTAGAAGGAGAGAACTGACTTCTGCAAATTATCCTCTGACCTCCATATGCATGCTTACATGGGAGTGCATGTTTGTGTACACACACACACACACACACAAAATAAATAAATAAATAAATAAATGTTTTTTTCAAACCCCAAACCAAAATCTTTTGACTTCCGTGCAGCCGTTTTGAGATATAGGGTCTCTAGGATTAAGTCATAAAAGCTTGGCTTCCATATATGCATGGATGCCATTACCACAGGTTGATTCATTATCTTTAGAATGGGCTTGTATAAAAGCCAGCCCCACCCCCATAGGTTCCTTTGCCCCTCGGCCTTCTGCCATGGGATACACCTAAGACCCTCACTAGATGTAGGTCTTTCCTATGTCACAGCCTCCAGAACCATTAGGTCTATAAACTTCTGCTCACAAGAAATAATTCAATACTTGGTGTTCTGCTGGAGCGACACAAAAGGGGCTGAGGCAGAAGCAAGGGTGAGCTCAGACCTGGGTGGGTCCCAGCATGAGCCAAGCTGCAGCTGGCCCAGAGAGCAGGGTCAAGATCAGGGCATCAGAACCAGAGCTTAGGTGGTCCAACAGGACTGTGACTCTGCCCAGAGGCCTCTGACGTTTCCTGGGTCTAGCCCCCTCCCCCTGACATTTGAGGCCTCCTGTGTTGATATGCCTGACCCCTAAAACCATTCCTGTGGCCTCCCTTTAGCCAGGCCAGTCTCTCCCGTCTCCTATAAGCACATGTCAGTCTCATCTCTCACACTTTACCCTGCTTGAAATAGTCTATTCTTACACAAAGCCAGTCCCTTCTCCAGCTTTATCTCAGGAAGGCCCTCCAGGAAGCTCTTCCTGAGCATTCCAGCCAGAGAGACATGGAATGTCTCTGGAGCCTGGAACACATTGGCCAGTCACTCAACACAGGCATGAATTCCAGGATATGCCACCAGGCATCCTGGGGGAAATTGGCATCTGCTGTCCTTGTTGCATGGGACTGACGGTCATAGGGGAGAGACAGACAGTAGCCAGGCGAATGATCAAACTCACGGTCACAATGCTGACCCCTATGAAGATGGAAACACACTGGCCACTGATGTCCTAGAGGAGTGACTCTAGGACTCCAAATGAGACCTCTCCTCCAAGACTGTCCAGGCTCTGACCTCTTCGCCCACAGCCTGGCCCCTACTGGGTCTGAGTACCTCTCTCCTTGGGTCTGAGCTCATATTGGATTCTCTTGGTCCATTTGATGCTATATGTCAGAATTTTCCTCCCAAATATTCAGATGCTCAAATCCCTCTTCTAAAATAGTGTAATTTTTACATATAACCTATATGCATCCTTCATATCCTTTAAATTATCTCTACATGACTTATATCTAACATAATAAAATGTCTTACAAGTTTTCAAATAAAAAATACACTTTATTTATTTGTGTGAGAGAGTGTATATCATGAGTGGGTACATATGTGCCATGGCGTAAGTGTGGAGGTCAGAGGACAATTTGAGGGAGTCAGTTCTCTCCTTCCATCATGTGGGTCCTGGAGATTGAACTCAGGACATCGGGCCTGTCAGGAAGCACCTTTACCTGCTGAGCCATCTCGCTGGCTCCATAAACAATTATTATATTGTATTATTTAGGAAACAGAGACAAGAAAATAATCTGTGTGTGTTGGGTACAGGCAAATGTTTTGAATATTTTAAATCTAGGGTTGGCCTAATCCATGATGTAGAACTCAGTGTTCTTATAGCAGGCAAACCTCTGACTTGGGCACAGAAGGTGATCCAAGACACTTAGGAAATTCTACAGCTGCAGAGAGCTGGCCCGGCTGGGATGGAGGAGGAAAGCTAGGAGGATGTTGTGGGGGACATGGGAAGTGGCACAGGGGGAATAGAAGAAGCTGCTCAGCATCTCGTGTGCTGAGGACCTGGTGACAAGTTTGAGCTGTGGTCTCCAAGCAACAGGAAGCCACCACTAGACCTGAAGCATGTAGACACCAGGCTGCGCTGGGAGAATACCTCTCTGAGAGCAGCAGAGTGGGCTGAAGGAGTCAAGGCTGGATCCCAGAACATCACTTTAGTTGAAGGGGTAATGAGAAGTGGATGTATTTGGGGTGCAGCATCAACCAAACTTGGGAGACAAGAAAGAGGAATGCCTAGAATCCTAGCAGAAGTGACCAGGTAGCAGGCACGCCTACCTTTTGGACATTTTGAAATGTTATATTCAAAGCAGGTTGAACATGCCTGATACAGCATGAGGGAACCTAGGCAGGAGATGGGGCTGTGGGGAAGAAGTCCATGAGCTCCATTGGGGATGGCAAGCACGAGATACCAGTGGGTGACTCGCCATGGGGTTTGGTAGCTCTGTGGAAGAATCTAGACGGAGCACACATGTCACCAAGGACACAAGTAGGAAACATAGCCTGTCCTGAACTCCAAGTGTCTCCCATAGCCTCAGACCCTTTCCTGAGACCCCTCTCCTACCACCTCCCTCCAAGTATCTGCAACACATGTTCAGAATGTGCAATGGTCTGTGCACAGCTTCAAGATTAAAAAGTCCTGGTCTGGGAGGATAACTAACCAGCATTCTGGCTGTTGTGAGTGGATGGAACAACATCATCCATGATAGAGGACAGAGGAGAAGGAATGGGAATAGGTGTGTGTGTGTGTGTGTGTGTGTGTGTGTGTGTAACTATTTGAATTCCATTTAGAGCTCTGCAAGCTTAAGAGCACCCAGTAGCACTGTCTTAGAGGAACTAGGCACATGAAGAAGCAGGGATCTGGCAGGAGGTACAGGCATCAGTGTAGCAATGGTAGAATTCTGTCACTGTGAGAAACACTTGAGATGATCAATGTGCGAAGAGAAGTTTATTATAGCACGGACTATCATCGTTTGTTAAAATATACATGCTCTATTGCACAAAATCATGACGAGGATAAATAATAACGCATCACAAACTTCAAAATTGCTAAAGGATCAGGTTTTAAATGTTTTCAATTTAAAAAATGGTAGGCATGTGAAGTGATGGATTTCATAATTATCCCGCTTTAATCATTCCCCATTGTAAACATGTATCAAAGTGTCAGGCTGTACCCTGTAAACACTCAGTCATTATTTGATAATTTTTAAAGTGTGCATGGCTTTGACACCAAAGACTTGGATTCTGCCTCCCGCGGGTGGGGTAGCCATCATTTTAAAATAAAACAGAAAGGAGGCTTAAGCTGCTCCTTTGAGTGTTGCTGTGCTTAGTCAAAGAGGCCAATAGCGCCACCTTGTGGCATTCATAGCGGTTACACCACCTTCCAAAAGGGAGATTTTTTCCCTCTTTGGACCTGGACTGTCTCTTCTAATTCCCAACACTTCTTCAAGAAGAGACTCTCACCTTCGTTTCATTCACGGGGAAGGCAAGACATAAACAGTCAAGAGAACATCTCTAAAACAAATCACACACTTGAGATGCTGAAGAGAACTAAATCCCAGCTCCACTGTCTGTGCCAATGTCTTATAAATCTGGCTAATAAATAAAACCTTCCAGGTAGTCAGTCAGTCTTTGTGAACTGGTGGTGAAGCCCTTGGGACCACTCACACGCATGTGGATTTTTGTCTTCCTAAACAAGCATGTGTTTACCGTAAATGAAGATTGGAAGAAGCCATCCAGGACAGGGAGTGACCTGGACCAGGGATAGGCTCTGGACTTCCTTCCAGGCCTTAATTTTATTGTCATTATTCTATAAGGACTGTCCTACAACAATCAGTTACACAGCAATTACATTGTGTTGGGTACTGTGAGGAATCTAACGTCTATGGAAGGATAAACATGAACAAATGCACACACACACACACACAAGAACTTATATGCCATTTTATAAAAGAGCTTAAGCATTCTTGGGCTTGGGTATCTAGGGGGTTCCTGTAGCCAATCCCCTACACTATGAAAGGATTAGTGTGCACTTTCGCACACACACAAACTTACAAGCATGAGGAAGAAAGAGGGAGAAACACCAGCAATATCTGAAAGCCAGAAACAAACTCTTGAGTGGCAACTGACTTGGCTGTGTGCACTGATTTTCTGCTGTTTTCTGAACATCTCACAGAAATGAAAAGTCCAGGCATAAAGGTCCTAGAACACCTAACACAAAGGAAAGGGGATGCCAACAGTTAAAGGACCCACAGAGATGTGGGAAGTGGCAGCACCTTTGAGATCCTCAAGGCATCCAACCAAGGTCAGTTCTGGCATCGCGCCCAGCTGCCTGGCAATGCCCAAAAGTGCCAGGTTGGTGTCTACTATCTGCAGTCTTACTCTGCCCTGTACTGACACTTGTCAGTCAACAAGTCCTGGCCCTAACGTCCTGCTTTTTTCTTCCAAATAAATATGAACAGGAGAAAGAGAACCAGCTATTAACACTTGAGGAAAACCTGCTTCCTGAAAAAGAAGGCCAAAAAAGGGGGAGGAGACGAACTTAACACCATGACCCTCACAGACATGGGGACAGATCCAGATGTGGGAAAATCAATGACAAGGAAAGCTAATACTCTAATTAGCTTAGATTCTAATTAGATTATACTACAGAGAGACGAGAAAAGTGATGCCGAGTATCCTGTTTAGCTAAAAGATGTCTGCACCTCAATTTTTCTCTCAGCATTAGTTATGAGAGTTAATCATCAGTTAATTTGTTCCACATTTCTTTGTGTTCATGTTTCATCACGTGCTGAAGGGCCTGCGAGTTGACTCTGGGTTCTTTCTGTGTGTTTATGAGTGTGCATATGGTGCATGTGTGTCTGTGCTGTTCTAGAACACTCTACCTTATTCTCTTGAGACAGGGTCTCTCACTGGACGTGAAGCCAGCCTGGCAGGGAGCAGGCCCTAGCAAGTCTATCTCTCCCTCCCACAGCTCTGGGTTTACAGACATGTATTCAGTCACACCAGGCTATCTATGTGTACCCTTGGGATTCAAATTCAGGTCCCCATGCTTGCACAGCAAGTCTTCCTACCCCCTGAATCATTTCCCCAGGTCTTCAGCTTTGATTTTTGTTTGGTTTTGGTTCTGTTCAAAATTACAAATGATGCTTAGATTACATTTAACTTCCTTGGACTTCTGTTTAATGGATATTAGTTGTGTTTATAAATTGTTATATGTAAAATCAGGATGTATAATATACATTTATGATGTAGAGTACATGTAATTCATAGATATGAAAACTTAGAGCAGTATTGGTTCCCAAGTTGGGGTTATTCTGTACTCAGAGGACTATTGGCAACATCTGAAGATATTTCTGGATGAAAGAACTGATGGGGATGTTAGTAGCATCCAGTAGGTTAGAGACAAAGGATGCTACTAAACATTTCATGGTATACAAGAAACTTTCCAAAGCCCAAAAAGTGGGAGTGCAAGACCCAATCAATAAGTACAAGTCCTTGTTTCAAAGCTTCAATGAAAGTTCTTTCCTTTATTGTCTGCATAACACAGTGAGTCCCTCGAGACAATCATTCTCTTCAAATATGCATGAAGCTATTACCAAAATCACTTTACTCAGCCACTGGGACATCTAAGTGCATTAAAAAATGTAGGAGTTATTCTATGTTTCCTTACCATGAAGCAATAACTGAGAAATTAATACAAAATGTAGATTCATCCTGCTCTATTCTTATCCTCTTGCCACCTACCCATAATTCTAACACCAATAAGAAGTTTAAATCTCACAAATAACCTTCCTCCGTCTCCTTCTTCTTCTTTTGTTTTTCAAGACAGGGTTTCTCTCTGTAGCCCTGGCTGTTCTGGAACTAGTTCTTGTAGGCCAAGCTGGCCTCAGATTCACAGAGATCCGTCTGCCTCTGCCTCTTGAGTGCTGGGATTAAAGGTGTGCACTGCCACCACCCAGCAAATAACTATTTTCTAAAGAAGAAACAGGGGCTGGAGATATGGCTCAGTGGTTAAGAGCACTGACTGCTCTTCCAGAGGTCCTGAGTTCAATTCCCAGCAACCACATGGTGGCTCACAGCCATCTATAATGAGATCTGGTGTCCTCTTCTGGCATACGGGCATACATGGAAGGAATGCTGTCTACATAACAGATGAATAAATCTTTGAAAAAAATAAATTTCAAAAAAAAGAAGAAACAGAAAGGAAACAATTATTCCTGAAGTAATACCAATTAGAGTATTGGATGTTCAAAATTCTTGAGTACACCCAAATGAAAACCCAGGAAAAAAATAGTCTTGTGAAATTTTAAAAAATAAAGACAATCAAAAACAAAAGAGATGGATTTCCTTTCACTTGTAGAGAGAAAACAAGGAAGGCAATAGTTCCAAGAGAGTAGGAGGAGAAATTTCATAATAATGAAATGAAACTAATGAAATACAAACCAAATGTGACCTCAATAAAGGCTGCTTTAAAATTCCAATAAAAAATTAAAAAAGAGAAAAACTTGGATTCATAGTCTGACTTTAAAGGGGAAGAAACATTAGAAACAGAAGTAAGTAATATCGGGGCAATACGTAATACGTAAGTAATATGAGGGAAGGACTATGAGCACAGATGCACAGGAACAGGGCTGGGTGTAGAGTTCCGTGGAGGAGCACTTGGTGCTCATAACAGGCCTGGGTGCCATCTAAAGATCTATAAAAGGATTCTGCAAATTCTGTTTAAGATGGAGTGTTGACTATACTGACCCAATTTCAGTTGTTCTTAAAAAAAAAAAAAACATGAAAAATACAATAAAAGAATCAAGGCAGGAGAACAACCTTCCCCACAAATAGGGAGAATGAAAGTGGGGGACAACAAAAGGCTAGAAAGTAGACACTTGAGTCGTAATTGACTTAGACTCTAGATCATACAAACTAGCTGAAAACTCAGATTAAAACTTCAGTATAGCTGGGTGGTGGTGGCACACCACCCTAGCACTTGGGAGACAGAGGCAGGCAAATCTCTGTGAGTTCAAGAACTGGAGAGGTCGGGCTGGAGAGATGGCTCAGAGGTTAAGAGCACTGGCTGCTCTGCCAGAGGTCCTGAGTTTGATTCCCAGAAACCATATAGTGGCTTACAACCATCTGTAATGAGATCTAGTGCCCTCTTCTGGCCTACAGAGATACATGCAGGCAGAATATTGTAAAGATAATAAATAAATCTTTTTTTTTAAAAAAAAAAAAAACAGCCTGGTCTATAGAGCTAGTTCTAGGACAGCCAGGACTACACAGAGAAACCTTGTCTTGAAAAAACCAAACAAACAAAAAAACCAAAACCTTCAGTATATTGGGTCAAGGGTGATGTCTCAGTGGATAAACATGAGGAGTGTCTGAATCCCCAGCACCCATGGAGACAGCTGGATGTGGTCATCCAAGAGCACACACACACAACACCAGCACTTTGGGGGTCAGAGACATGACATAAGGATCACTGGGGCTTGTTGGCTGCCACCCTAGCTCCAGGTTCAGTGACAGACCCTGTCTCAATAGATTAAGGCCAAGAGTGAGAGGACATCTGACATCCTCTTTTGACCTCTGAACTCTCACGCCAAGCCCAAATAACACACACACACACACATGCGCACGCACACATACTTATCTCTTCAAACTATCTGCCTCACTACAGCCAGGACTATACAATCCACCTGCATCAGTAGAGTGATGAAATCACTCACCATGCCAACTCTGGTTCTTTCGGGAGTGAGTATAGTTCTGAGTAAATGTGTATTGTTCGACAGGCACAGCCATATCAAGAACTCCAGTGCCTCAGGCCCATGGGAGTGGAAGAGCCTTCCCTGGGTGAGGCTAGAGAGACTGCAGAGCCCGTCTCTGGTCTGAGTGTGAATGCTGACAGTGTGTCGATCTGTATAACCCCACCTCCTTGTTTAGCTGTATACAATAATCCTCCTCCCTGTTCAGCTGTATACAACAGACGTGCTGAGCTTCTGTCCTGTTGTGGCTCCTCTGTCAGCACAACCCACCTGACCCCAGTTTTTCTGTACCTGGGTCTGTGTGTCTATACCATCCCTTAATTCTCTCATCATTCCCAGACAGGTTTCCAGGACCAGGCCGTGTAAGGACATAGTAGTACTGTTCCACAGTCAGGGCCCTAACTATTACACTATTTGAGGTCACTGTCTTTAGCAGCAATGGCAGCAAAATGTTGGCAGGCCCCAGACCCTACTCTACAGCCAGATAGACCTGAGGTGGTGACATCAGCAAAGCCCCGTGTCTTCTACCCTCCTTATGGTGGCATAAAGAGACTGTGGATTCTTCCTTTCTTCCCCAAAAGGCCACTTAGGAGAAAACAGAGTAGACAGGTGCCTTCTGCTGTCACAGAGGATGAGAGCAGGAACAGAATGGGAGTGCAGAGTATGAGGTGACATGGTAGCATCAGAAAAACAAACTAGACCAGGATGGTATTGCAAGAGCTCAAAAGCCAAGTTATCATCAGAACTAACGCTCACAAAGGAAAACAGGACGCGCTAACCTGGGTGACTGAAATAAGAGACTTAAAGAAGGTTAAAGGTTCTCTCCTCCAATAACCAAAACAGGAAGGGTGCAGCAGAGAATCACTCATCATACCCAGAACCGGGGAAGCCACCTCTGCCAGTACTGACATGAACCAGATGTTGGGATGCTATGACAAGGAATCTAAAGTTCCCATCATAAAGGGCATCAACAGTCAATTACAAAGCCTACTGAAAATTTAAAAAGAAGAAGAAGAAGAAGAAGAAGAAGAAGAAGAAGAAGAAGAAGAAGAAGAAGAAGAAGAAGAAAAACCTCAGGAAAGGAAAAGCTCTAAAACAAAAAAGGAAATTATAAAATTGGAAAATGCAAGAATCACAATTTCAAGTCTTACAGGACAGACTTAGTCCCATGGAGAAGACAAGCCATGTGATTGGTTTCAGTCACTCTCAAAACTCCGCATGGGTGACGGAGGACTCCTGAAGACAAACTGGAGAAAGTTACTCAGTCTGAAGAACAGAAGAAGACAGACTGAGAGGGAACAATGTGCAGAGACTTGAGGTATGGCATCAGCTCTCCCTTCTCTGTGATTTCACTGCCCATGGTTTCGCCTGTCCATAGTCAAGGGCAGTTATTTGGGAGAAAACATCTTCAAGAAATAGTTCACAACTTTTAAACTGTATGCCACTCCAAGCGGCATGATGAAACCGCATGCTGCCCTGATTCAGACCATCCGGGATACAAAGCATCCCCTTTTCATGTCCTGCCTGTCTGTTAGTCCCTTAGCAGACATCTTGGTTATCAGATGAACTGTTGTGATATTGCAGTTCAGGTAACCCTTACATTAACTGATAATAGCTCCAATGTATAAGTTTGTATTATGAAATTGTTATAATTATCCAATTTTGTAGTTAGTTCTTTTATTTAACTCATGGTGCCTAATTAACATTTTGACTTATTTATAAATTAAGCTTTACCATAGGCATGCATGTATAACAGGGAAAAGACAGTATATAAACTGTAGTTTTAAGCATCCATGCCGTAAGTCTTGTAATATAACTCTGAGGATAAGGAGAAACTGTATAGAAAAGACTTCATCCCATAAGAATTCTGGAAGGCGAACAAGACCACAAAAATTCTCACTGAATGGCTGTTTCCTTGGTGAAAGATATGTCTATATATCCAAGAGCAGGAGTGACTCTCAAATAGGAGGCCAAAGAAATCCATAAGACACATCATAATTAAAATTCTCAAACCCAAACAACTTAAAAATATTTAAAGCAGCTGAATTATCTACAAAAGGACAATTAGACACTGGCAGGATTCCCATCTGAAATGATGGGAAGGAGGATGTGGTGCCCTTCAAGTTTCTGGAAGAACCAAGACCCACAGACGGTATAGCAGGTCAATCTGCTGTTAGGGAATTAAAGGGGAAGAGGACACCCCGAGGAAAGGAAAATGAAGGAAATATGCTACTGTCATGTTGGGGGCACAAAGGTCCTTGTGCCCAGAGCACTTGGCAACTAGAAATGTTAAACACACAGGGGCCTTTCTTCAACAGATGAGATAGAACACTTGTCTTCCCACCCAGAAGGGTGGGAGTGGATATTGTTAATGACCTGGTGACCTTCTGACTATCTGTGGAGGCAGACCTCACCCAAATCCCCCACAACGGTCATCCCAGATTCTCACTGCCTAGGCCATTATTTTAGCTCCCAGATAATAGAACCCATTCTTAGGAAGATGCCACATGTACTTTATGGCTTGCTGATCTCTCTGCTCTCAGTCAGAGACCACACTAGATTCTAGGCCCTTTGCTCTAGAGCCCATCTTCGTGGTCACATGTACTTAGTAAAGGAGTTTCTAAGTTGTCATACCTTAAGCTTTATTGTGCCTCTGGAATTGGACTGATTGTTGCCTGGAAACTTTTCCCAAACTGTACTGTGTTTTAAATATGCTGACAGTGAACTGCCAGGCATTAGACTCCCCGAAGTCTGATCCAGGTTGACGACACACAAATAAAGTTGAGCAGTGGTGGCACACACCTTTAATCCCAGCACTTGGGAGGCAGAGGCAGATGAATCTCTGTGAGCTTGAGGCCAGCGTGGTTTACAAAGTGAGTTCCAGGACAGCTCCAAAGCTACACAGAGAAAAAAAAAACCCTGTCTTGAATAACCAAAAAGAAAAAACAAGACATACAAATAAAACTGTTACAGGTTGAATATATGTCCTCCACAGGTTCCTATAGTGGGGACTTGGTGGCTTTGGGGAAATAACTGGATCCTAAGGGTTCTCGTCTAAGCAATGGGCCTATCTTTCCTGGCTTTTCAATGCGACAACAATGTTAGGAGGTGGTAAAAAGCAGGCAGTGGGGTCCAGTTAGAGGAAGTAGGTCACTAGAAAGATATATCTTGGTCCCTTACTCTCTTACTCTCTTCTTAGCCACCATTAGGTGGACAGAGTCCTCTTCTGCATGCTCATGTCAGCCTCATCCCAGGCCCAAAGTGATGGGACCTGTAGCCATGTACTGAAACCTTTGAAACCATGCGCCACCGTAAGTATCTTCGTCATGGCAACAAAAAACTGGCATAGTCAAGAAAGTAAACAGATGTAAAAAGATAAAGGAATCCCAAGCTGAGAAGGAGTGCTTCACCATATATAAGATCTGTTCCTCCAAATAGAAGAGGGAGTACTTCACTGATTTTTAGGAACCAGTTTGACTCTCATACAAAGATAGCACAAGAAAGAAAACCACAAATCTATATCACTTCTAAACTTATACATGCATGAAAACATTGGCAGATCGAATCCAAGAACGTACAAAAGGAATGATATGCCCGGACTAACTGGGCTCTGTCCCAGTTACACAAGATGTTTCAGTATTTGAAAACCAACAAGGAAAGTATATCAACGTAAGCAGAAGAGGCATTTGGCTGAAGACACCATGTATTTGTGATAAAACATTCATGATAAGAACTCTGTATCAGGGCTGGAGAGATGGCTCAGTGGTTGGGAGCACTGGCTGCTCTTCCAGAGGTTCAATTCCCAGCACCCATATGGCAGCTCACAACTGCTTGTAACTCCAGTTTCAGGGGATCCAACACCCTCTTACAGGAAAACCAATGTACAGGAAATAAAAATAAATAAATCTTTTTTTTAAAAAAGGCACTTCCTAAAACCTCAATTTATTAAAAACAAAAACAAAACTCTGTGTCTATGAGTTGGGCATGTAGCTCAGTTGGTTAAGCGCGTGCTTAGTGTATTAGTTAGGACTCTGTAGAGGAACTGATAGAATGAATGAATGAGTATATTAAAGATTTATTTAATTTTATGTGAATGAGTGCTTTGATTGAAT
>JAQHUG010000388.1:158200-174115 GCA_028555095.1 Dicrostonyx torquatus | reverse complement strand
CCTCCCTCAAATTCACGACTAACAATTTTTATTATTTATTTCCAGTGAGGATCCAAGCCAGAGCCTTGTGCACAATGGGCAAGCGCCATACTCCAGGGTGTCTTCCTAGTCCCTAATATTTTTTTTTAGCAATGGAAAACTAGCTTAATTCTTTGAAACTGGGACATATAAAGGCAGAAACAAACCTGCTGCCTTGACCACTTCTGGTAGATCCTCTAAGGTGAGTCCTCAGGAAGCACACTGAGCTCAGAACGGAAGTTTATAAGGTTTCCAGGCATCTTCTCACAATTCCACCTACTAGGAGTGAAGCCAGGACAAATTGGGCATGCTGAGAAGTTAGCAGGGGTTTTGTGTGCAGGAGACCTGACAAAGAATAACCTTAGGTTGCTGTGTCTTTCTGCCTTTTTGCTTTTCTTTCTCTCTTTCCCAACAACATCATCTCATCTCCATTTCCCCCCGCCTATTCTCTCCATTTTTTCCTTATATTCTTTTGTGTGTGTGTGGGCAGTATTTTTCAAGACAGGCCTGTGTAACAGTCCTGGCTGTCCTGGCACTCTCTCTATAGATCAGGCTGGCGTGAACTCACAGCGATCTGCCTGCCTCTGCCTCCCAAATGCTGGGATTAAAGGTATGCACCACCACCACCCACCTATGCTCCTTATATTCTTTAGGAGTGGTTGAATCCTGCTCAATTACATGGGATGGGTGGGATGGGTTGGAACGTGACTTCTTTCTGGCCAGGGCACTATGTTTCCCTGAACATGGTTTTTGGTTCAGGAATGAAAATGAAAGCTAGTTCAGGACAGACTCATTTTCTTGCTGGACTTAAACCCTGTAGAAGCAAGTAGAGCTTAGAAAGTCATCAGTCCTCACATCAAGTAATACCTGAACAGTATATTTTCCCTGACCGTTAAAACTATTGGAGCCAACTATCTTAGTTAAGGTTTCTATTTCTGTGAGGAGACACGATGGCCATGATAACTCTGATAAGAAAAACATTTAACCGGGTGGGTTACAGTTCAGAGGTTCAGTCCCTTATCATCATGGTGGGACATGGCAGCATGCAGGCAGACATGGTGCTAGAGAAGTAGCTGAGAGTCCTACATCTTATGCAGGCATCAGGAAGTGGTCTGAGACAGTGGGCAGTATCTTGAGCATATAAGAGACCTCAAAGCCCACCTCCACAATGACACACTTCCTCTAACAAGACCACACCCACTCCCACAAAGCCACACTTTGTAATAGTGTCATTCCCTATGAGCTTATGGGGGCCAATTACATTCAAACCATCACACCAACTACTTCCTTTCCTTTCTTTTTTTTTCCCTTAAGGCTGTTTGAACTTGATTTTGAATCAAATGAAGTCTAATACACTAGACCTAGAGACAATAAAGAACATGAGGAAGATCTTTGGAGACCTGTAACTTTATAATAATACCAGATCCTAACTAAAGAAAATGGTGGCCCTGAGCCCAGAGAAATGGAGGAGGATGGCAAGAATATACAACACAAAGAAAAAGAGCTCATGTTGCCAGTGACTGTCCTTGGATACCAAATCTCCAGCCCTACGGAGGACGTGTCGGACTTTCAGAGTTGACTAGCTAGCCAGAGTCCACATTTCAGGACCACCAGTGTCTGATACAGCTTGGTTATCCCTGTGCTTACCCACTAGAAGAACCGTGAATCTTCCGTCACAAGCATTCTGGTTCCTTAGCAGTTCAGATTGTCAGGATGGGCTTTGATGGACAGTCTTCATTGCATTTTTGTCACTGGAATCAGATTGAACAATACCATGCATTCCCGGGGACCCCTTTATTTGCAGGGTGTGCCTCAATGGCACTGAATACGTCCACCAGTCCCTCTGTGTGCACACAGCTGTTCCTTTGCTCCTGTCATCTTTTAAACCCACCCTGGGCTTGTGACTGTGGTGGATGAATACTGAGGAAGAGACATACTTCAGGAGACCTGAGCTCTTCTATTTCTTCCTCTTGGAGCCCTGAGTTGCCCTGTTAGTGACCCAGGATGACCTTAGTTGGAGGAGAGCATCCACAAAGCAAGTACTCCCAACACAGAAGGAGGAGCTTTATTAAGAAACATGGAGGTGCCAGGGATCCAACATCCATCCACCTTTGCGAGGCACTGGCATGAAAGACCACAAGTGAGACCAGCAGAACTGTCTACCTAAGCATCTGATTCATGAACTCTAATAGAATTATTGCTTAATGAAGCCAAGGCTTTTGTTACACAACTAGACTTCTGCTCCTCTGGGGGCATACAGTCACTGTCAAACAGGCAGTTCTCCTTGGGCAAATGAATTACAAAAAGGAGCCGTCTTCTCTAGGTGGGAGCCCAGGTTGCCAGGGCACAGCAGTGGAATGGGAATGGCCCAGCAGGATCAGTGGCCCCTCAGCCTCGCACCTTTTGTATAAGATAGGCACCGAAGACCTTGAGTAGGTCAGGGCTTGGAGGTTATGGAGGAATATCTTCAGGTAGCCACTCTGCACCAATCCTGCATTGTGTTAACTTTGTCTAGTGTCCCTCGGCACTAGAGGCATAGACTGGCATGCTATCCTGGTGAATGGCAGGCAATGATCATCTCAAAGAAATGCTGGAGGAGCCATGCAAACACAAACTGTCTTGAACAGAACATCTGCTTCTGGGAAGGGCTTTTGTCCCTCAATGCTTTGCTCTCCCAGTTCTCCTCAGCCTCAGGCAACAGCCACCCATTTCCCAGAGTTCCGTGAGGGACGTGCATTTATTTCTTCCTTGTTAGTTCCTGGAAACAATTTCACCTCATATCTTTTGGACTGATTTGACACGAGGTAGAGGCAGCTATTTTCCTCCACCA
Source organism: Dicrostonyx torquatus (assembly GCA_028555095.1). Lineage (NCBI taxonomy): Eukaryota > Metazoa > Chordata > Mammalia > Rodentia > Cricetidae > Dicrostonyx > Dicrostonyx torquatus. The sequence goes on along the minus strand of JAQHUG010000388.1, from coordinate 171,267 downwards.
CACTATACCTTGTATCAACAGTGTATTTTGTCTGTCAAGATGTTACTCTTGCCCATACACTAACACACTGACTCAAGACAAGGTGGAGTCTGATTAATCCCTGTGTCCCAAATACCAGTCTACTATTATTCCCTGACGTAAACATCATTAATCAGCCCATTTCTTTCCAGGTTTACCTGCAACCACAGTTTGCCCAGAATAGATACACTGTGTTAGCCTTTGAATGCGGCTTTGGTTCGTAACTTAAACTAGGAGTCTATAAAAACAAAACAAAAACTGCCTGCTGATTAATTTTTTTCTGCATAGTTAGGGCAGGAACAATTAGTCAACTATTCAAGATTGAACGTTTTTTTTCTCTGGGCAGATCAAGATACTGGATAGGTTAAAAGTCTGAGAGTTTATCTGTGCTTCCAAGAGACTGACAAGCCAAAGAAAAGAAAAATGAATGAAGAGGAGGGAAAAATAATCAAGGAAAAAGTGGAGATAAAGGTGACCGAGGTAGAGAGCAGCTGAAAAGCGGAGGAAGAGGAGGAGATAGGAGGCATGGAGAAGGCTTGGCGCAAAGAGAGCGGGAAGAGAGGCAGGGAGGGCGGGCAGGAGCGCGCTGGGCAGGCTCATTGCTCCGCGACGGGGGGGAACGAAGACCCGGCTTGAGCGACGGCCCGCGAAGAGCCACCCCCACCCGGCGCGGAATGGTCGCGCCCAGCGGTATCAGCCAATGGGAAGCCAAGATGTTGGCGAGGCGGCGGTGATCCGGGCGCTCTCTGGTTGGGGTGGGAGGGGGACGGCGGCCGCCGCCATGATGCTTGTTTGCTTTCAATGAAAACGAGGGGGGCGCGGAAGAGGAGGCGTCGGCGTCGGTGGCGGCGGCGTCGACGGCGCGGAGGCGAAGGCGGCGGCGGGCGCGGCGAGGAGGGCGAGGCCGGGGGCCGAGAGGGCGGCAGAGCGTAGCGGCGGCTCGTGGGGTCCGGGCGGCCGAGGCGGGCGGCTGAGGAGCGGCGCCTGAGGAGGGGGAAACAAAGAGCGGCGGCTGAGGCGGCTGAGGAGCGGCGGCGGCGGCGGCGGCGGCGCTGCAGCAGCGGGCGGGACTGGTATGGTGGTTCCACAGGGCAGACCCCGCTGCACTCACCGGGAGGAGGAGGCGGCGGCAGCGGCGGAGGAAGGCGGCGCGGCTCGAAAGGTGAGAGCGGCCGGCTTAGCCTAGTCCTGCCGAGGCTCTGTTGCCTGCGCTATCTCCCATCCCCTGGGGGGTGGTGGGGTTCGTGCCTTGGGGACCCCGAACGCGCACTCACACAACTTAATAGTGCTCGGAGTGACGTCTGTAGGTCCCCCTCCTTGACACCCAGCAGTCGCGATCCCTTCGATGCCCGGGCCGCGCCCCCGCGCGGAGTCCCCGGGGCTCGGTAGGAGTGTGTGTGTTGGGGAGTGTTGATTGACGGCAGGGCGACGGCGTCCGGAGGGGCGGTGGCGTGAGCCCCAGCTTCTCGGACCCCCGGTTCTGGCACGCGCGCCCAGAGACGAGCTGGTGTCCCGGGACTCGGGGCGAAGACCGGTGGCAACTTTGGTGAAGTGGCCGTGTGGGGTGGAACTTGGCACTCCGTGGACAAATTTAGCGCTCACCGTTCTCCCCCCGCCCCCCGAGTGTTGGAAAGTCAGTTTAAGGCAGATATTTATTGTTAGTGGGGAGCGGATTACGTGGCCAAAGAAGTAATTCTCAGATGTCGAGATTATCAGGATTTGGCGTACTAATTCCTCGAAGAAATTTTCCGTGGTTTAACCAAAGCTAACCTAGCCTTTTTAGGTTTCAGCGACAATGGTTATTTTCTTTGGTAACTCCTACCCCACCCCCCCCACCCCCCTTTGACTCTTTCTACGTTGACATGATCTTCAGAGGCTGTTCGGAAGTAACTGTAATCTTTGCTTTTAACTGCAAATGACCAAATTGCGAGCGTCGTCTTGTTACCGAGTTGAAATAGTCTGCTCGAATTTGAGTTCGGGAAGACCTGTTTTGCAGGTAGACTGCCTGTGTTTGGGATTTTTCCCTTGGGAGAAGAGCAGGACTATACATTAAGCGAAAACCAATTCGGTGTTTAATAGAACCACTTCGCACACTTCCCAGCCTTCTCCACCGTTCCACAACAGTTCTGTAGCCTAGTCAAAAGGTTATGAAAGCATACTTTGCTGTTTGTAATTGCTGCCAGTCTTTTGAATTTGATGCTTTTTAGAATAAATTTTAGAGTTAAAATTACGTGGAACTTGTGGTCTAGTCTAATTCTCTTACGATGCCACAAGGAAACTGAACCCTAGAAAGAATAAGGTGACTCAACCAAGATATTACTTATGAGGATAAACATCAGGCTTTGTGTGTTCGTGAAGACGTGTTAAGTGTGACATAGTTATTAAGTATTGGTTTTTAGAGAAGGAAGTGTTTTAACCAATAGATATTATTTACGGTAGATCATTGTGGCCGTTTCTCACTAGGTGGACAAGGTGCTTGCTAACATGGACAAAAGGTATGTGACAAAAAGACATTTTCTTGTGTGACCGGAGATAACTCACTCAGATGTGTCTGGTTGCTGGGAAATTTCAGGGTTTTTTTTTTTTTGTTCTTTTTTCTTTTTTCTTTTTTTTTTTGATTGAACAGAGGTTGGAGTACAGAACTTGGTCCTGACTACAAATAAATACTATACATGGAGTTTTAACTATTACTTTGGTTAATGTTTAGACATCCCACTGTACCCATGTTAACTTAAACAAAAAAGTCAGGACTCTAAGTCCCTGCTGTCCTGAAACCTAAAAATCCTCCTCTCTCTGCCTCTGGAGTGCTGGGATTAAAGGTGTGCAGCACTTTGACTAAGTTTTTCTCACAGTGCAGTCCAGAAAGGTAATATATGTAAGGTTACTGGAGTAAATGTTTGAGGTAGCTATAGTTGTGTTCTTTGGTCCTCGTGTGGTGAGAGAGCAGTATCTTCAGTACATTTGCAGCCTGTGCTGTGTGCAAGATCCACTGGTTAGGAAGCTCTGGCTTAAATCTGCCGTCACTTTGAGAATGCCCACATATATTCACCTGTTTTTAATTTTTTGAAATCTTATAGGTTCTGCAAAATCTTTTGTTGATTTGCATTTCTCCTTAATTGTACCCATTATCAGGCTTTGGATGTAGCCATGTTACAATGAAATATGATTAATAAACACTACTTGTAAGTTAAGTGCTGACTAAATCCAAGTATAATCTAACTATATATGCATAGCATATGTGCATTTGAGCACAGTGGAGTTTGCAATGGAGTTTGGTGTTTGAGTAAGTAATTAAAGAAGAAAAGAATCTTACTTGAATCTAAGATGGAAGTGATTCAGGCTGCTTACCCTCCGGGCTTTACTTTTATTTTGTCTGTTTATATTTTTCTGTTAAGCTGCACATTAAGGAATAGCATATGATTGTCCTGAGGTAGATGATGACAATTCAGAGGTGACCGAATTCAGTTTCTGCCTTCCTGGCCTGCATAGGAGTAATGGGTGCACAAAGTGCTTCAAGGAACAGAAGAATGATTAAACTTATGGAGGGTGTGGTGCCAATTTTAAAAAAGTAACACTGAATAGAAAGGAGCTTGCCAGGTTGGAGATGGGGATCATCTAAACAAAGGGAACAGTGAGTGTACTCAGGTATCAGGTTTGGGGGTAAGGCCAGTGGTAAGATGTTACTGGAGCAGTGGAGTGACTTGAGAGCAGCTTTACAAAGGTATGTCTAGCCTAGATTGTGAAGGGCTATGCTTGCTAAGCTAAAAGTTTATCCTTTCTCCTGTAGCAAAGGCGGGTCTAATTTTTTCTTTCTTTTTTTAAGCTAGGGACAGAGTGATTTAAAGGTAACTTGGCATCAGTCTGGGGAATAGAGACTGCAAGTAAAATTCAAATCATACTTGAAATAATACTGAGTTAGTGACTGAGTGTGTTTTTTGACTTAGATGTGGTGTCTTTGGCTCCTTTTGTAATGGGCTTGAAGACTGCTCAATTGCTCTGTAGTAAAGAGCCATGTAAAATCAGAATGTCAGTGTTTTGGAAAACGTTAAAAATAGTCAAAATTGTGAAAGCCCTAAAATGGTACATTGGAAACTTCAGGTTTGTGAACTTTGCTTCTTAGAGCAAGGGCAGGCTAGAGAACTTAGATGGAACAGTCAACCCTGTGCTCAACTAGAAAATCAAAGCAATCAGGCTGCTGTTAGGATATAGTAAGTATTTTTGAATTTTTGGGGAAAGACAAGAGTTTTTCCTTAAAATTTCTGAAAGTAGAATATTGAGACTGTGAAGCCTTATACCTTTTTCTTTTTAGGTTTGTTTTGGTTTAGTTATTCTCAGAGACTCAGAGACCCACCTGGCTCTGCCTCCTGAATGCTGGGATTTAAGGTATGTGTCACCATTGCCCAGTCACAGAACTCTTAATAAAGCTGTTGTTACAGGTTTTGTATGGAAATCGCAGGACTTGGGAGGAAGTGGAATTGGGGTATAAAACCCAAAACATTATAAAAAACAGGAACATGATAAGACTGGTATAGGGATGATAGGATAAAAAGGTAGATTATTGAATCTACTTTTAAACTAAAAAGCAACTATTAATCTCAAATATTTTACATTTGGTATGAATTTTTGTATATTAATAGAAATTTAAGGTTATTTTTGTTACACTATATTTATGTTTCTACTCTTGTTTAAGGTATTGTACCTCTATAGCTCATTTAAAAATGTAATGTATAGTTCTAGTTCTTAAAACTTTTATTACAAACTATTTAGAATAATTAAGAAATACAAGTTAGCAGTTAGTCATCAAATTTGCAAGCATGTTAGATATGTTTTTAAGGTCAAACATATTTTAGATAGACAGGTGGTCTTCAAATTCTTAAGAGACCTACAGAATATGGAATTTCAGATGTTTTAATAACAAGGCTTTTTGTAACAGTGAGACATGTCTGTTCCTGATAGCACCAGTCCACTTCAAAAAAGAATGATGGGCATCAAAAAACCTCCATATGGAGTTTGTTTTCATTTGTGGCAAAGTTAACCACTGAGCAAAGAAACTGCAATAGCCTTGACTACTGACAGTATGCTGTCCAAATTGGACAGACAGGACATAAAGGCAAGTGCTGTACTTTGCCAAGACAAGGTGAGTCAGTCCTTCAAATTTCCTGCATCATAGAAGTCTGTCAGATATTTTAGGCCACAGGTTGAAGATGGGTACCCCAGCATTGCAGAGGAACCCTGAGGTTATTGTCCAGGTAGCCAAATGTCTCTGTTGATTCTTAGTTTTAGAAGTTGCTTGCTCTGCACCTCCTGTTTACCCAGGTAATATTATATCTTTCTTGGATCTTTGATGGGGTTGAAGACTGGATAGTTGTAGTTACAGTTTTCCTTAGTCATAATAGAAAGTAAATTAGGTACAAAATTTTGGACTCATCAAGAGAGAATAGCTAATGGAATAATAGTCCATTTGCAAAATACAAATGGACTGAACATTGTGAATGTAATTCTTACCTGATAATTGTTATTGTATATAGTTTTACTGTGTTAGAATTAAAACTCTTTCCATTTTATTTAGACAAAAAAGGGGAAATATTGCAGAATATTTGTTTACACTGTGCAAAGATGTGTCATTGTGATTAGTTTAATAAAGAGCTAAATGGCCAATAGCTAGGCAGGAGAGAATAGGCAGAGAGAGGAACTCAGGATGAATCTAGACACACGGAGAGATGCCAGCAAGACCCAGAATTTGGACATACAGTACAGAGTAGAAGTAACCAAGCCATGCAGCACAACATAGATTAATTAAAGCAGGTTAACTTAAGTTATAAGAGCTAGTTGGGGAAAAGCCTGAGCTAAGCTGAGCTTTCATAATTAATAATAAGTCTCTGTGTTGTTATTTGTGAGTTGATGGCCCAAAGGAAAGTCGAACTACAATGGTAGCATTTTTTTCATGTTAAACAATTAAGAAGGAGATAAATATAATAATAACTGTGGTATTTAAAAGCCACCTGGTTTGTTTGCATGGCTGGACATCCACAGAATTGCTGCTTGTAAGTTACTCTGAATTGCTAGGAGAGTTACCTAAAGCCTGAAAAGCTGTAACACCAGAATGAATAGGTGTGTACACAACACGAGGGGCCTACTGACTTGCTGGTTAATTTTGCATATTTTGTACAGCTCAGTTTCACCTGGGGCGGTTTTCTGTCTTTGTTTAGTGTTTTTTTTTTTCCCCAACAGATAAAATAGCACATAAACAAGTGAGAAATTTGCAGTGTGCTCAGATTGTTCAGTATTAAGTCAGTCATGTTGGAATAAATTCACATTTTTCCAAATAAGTGTTATATAGAAGAACTGTTTATACTTGAATGCAGTATTTGAAAGTAGTAGTATTCATTTCAAAGTGGGATTTTACTAGTGCAGAGAAAGAAAAATGAAAGTAAATATATGAGGTTATATGATAATTAGAAATATATAAAACAGTTTGTGTGTCTTTAGGAAGACACACAACTCTAGTTTTGCCTGGGAACTTGGAAGAAGTTACTTCAGAGATCTTAGGGCTGCAGTTAGAAGATGAGTAAGGGTTATCAGACTGACTAGGATATTTCAGAGAAAGCATCAAAGTATCCACAACTTGGACTATGCAACATAGGTTGCCAGAGTAGGAGCTAGGAGTAGAAGTCAGTAACAGCCTAGGCTGCTTTTCTGAATATTAGAACTTCTTCCTGTATATGGTGGGAACCCACTGAGTTTAGGTGGAGATTGTTGCATGTGACATACTTAGGAAGTAGGTAGTAAAAATAGGGAGATTGGATGAAAGGGGTCAGGATATTGGGATTAGAGAGTTCGTTTAGGTCTTAATGAGAGGATATGAACATCAGCATAGAGGATAGAAAAGCTAGCATACTCTATATTAATTTTGAAAGTACTAAAATTAGTGATAGACAAGCAGTGAGCTGTGGTTCAGAAATTCTTTAACTTTACTGGAAGTATGCAACAACAACTGGGCAAATGTTTTATTTTAAACTCTTGTGTGTCAGTTTCCCAGGAAAAGACAGCTTTTATCTTGTGGATTGCTATGAGAATAAGATAGTACAGATACCGCATAGTGGCTGTTTCTCATTTTCTAGATTTTTCTTTTTTGTATGTGTAGAATAATGTTGAGTGTCAAGGGCTAATTATATCAAAGGCTAATCTTTTTAAGATCTAAGAAAACTGTTTATATTTTTGAGACAAAGTCTCTCTGTGTAGAGCCGAATCCCTTGGCTGTCCTGGAATTTGCTATGTAGTCCAGGCTGCCTCTCCAAGTATTAGAGGCTACACCACCACACTTGACTTGAGGGTTACCATTTCAGTGCATGCCAAGTGCCTGATAGCCCTGAAAAGTAGTAAATGTGGGTGCTAGGGGGATACGGGTCCAACTCAGTTTTGCTGTTATGGCTGTTTTTTTTTTTTGTTTTTTTTTTTTTTAAAGATTTATTTATTACGGATACAATGTTCCTCCTGAATTTACATCTCCCTGCCAGATGAAGGTACCAGATCTCATTACAGATGGTTGTGAGCTACCATGTGGTTGCTGGGAATTGAACTCATGACCTCTGGGAGAACAACCAGTGCTCTTAACCTCTGAGCCATATCTCTAGCCCCCTGTTATGGCTGTTGATGTTTGCTTAGTTTGACTTTTTGCTTCTTATACCAAGCTATCCTAGAAGCAGTATTCTGAGTTTCCATGGACAGTAAGAAGGTTCTTTTGTCTGGTTTCATTGGATTTTTGCCTTCACCACTTGAAGCCAAGATACTAAGTTTTTCATATTCCTGATAAAATAGACAACAGCTTTTGTGTGTGTGTGTTTTAAAAACTCACAGCTTTTCCACTTGAATTCACATAAACATTGACTGAGTATGAACTAACTGCTAGATGCTGGACATTTATATTTAAAATATAAATAAATACATGGAATGCTTACTGTAATAGGTAGGTTTAAATTAAGGTGAGGTTAGTGAATAGAGCAGTAGACCAAATTTTCAGTGTTTATAGCGTGGAACAAGAGATAGTAAATTCCTGTACTTGGGAGGGATAATCGTCCTTTTGGAATTAGATATCTAGCTTGGCATTTGAGCAAAGTCTAGGGACCATGTGGTGTCTAGGGCATTTCAGACAGAAGCAGTAGCATGTGCTACAGCACAGAGGTTTCTTAGAGAGGTTAAGTGAGCAATGAGATCTGTGATGAGCCGAGAGGAAACAGGCAAGTTATAAATACATCTTACTCCTTTCTTTTGTTCATGGAGAGCTTGCCTTCCATATCTGCAGACTCAACAAACCATGGGCAGAAAATTGGGGAAAAATACCTGTATTGAACATGTACAGATTGTTTTCTTGCCCTTATTATTAATTTTTAAATACTTTTTTTGGGACAAGGTTTCTCTGTGTAACTGTCTGGGCTGTCTTGGAACTCCCTCTGTAGACCAGACTGGCCTCAAACTCAAAGGGATCTAGCGGGCTCTTGCTCTTATTCATTAAATGATACGTTGTAGCAACCACATTGTATTACATATTAGAAGTCATTGGGAGATGGTTTAAGTATGATAAGATAGACTGATCTATTATATAAGGTACATCCTGGAATTTGTGTGTTCATTTGGGTTCCTGGAGCCAGTTATTCTGGAATCAATCCCTGGCAGATACCTTGGGATAATTGTATTTAAGATTTTTGTCTCAGGTTCAGTGAGAGTCAAATAAAATGTTGTTTGGGGGCAGTTACCAAAGATGATACTTAGAATGGATGAAGGTAGGAGGAGAGTAGAACAAAGAAATAAATCTAAGACTGTACAAATGACTCAGATAAGAGCTGAAGGGCTTAAGGCAGAATTGATGAGAAATTTGTTAGAATTGGAGTCTGAAATACTCATTTTTGTCTTAAAGAAAACTTTTAGTGTTCCCAGTGCACTAAAAGTTCCACTGAGTACGACTCCTGCATGAGGTTTCTTATCTGTTAAGTATGGGATGGAAACCTGCCCAGGAAGAACAAATGTGATACTTTTTTTTTTTTCTCCCAAGGCTGTCTCAGCTTCCTGGTTCTTTTGCCTCTACCTCTCAGGTGCTGGAATACAGGCTTTCAGCACTACATGGGGCAGTATGATGACTTTGAGAATCAAGGTGGTTTAGGTTTAAAGTGAGAGTAAAAGTGCATAACTAAGTTGAGGTTATAAAGTAAGTTAGGACTGTCTTCCAAGACATCTTAATTTATAGAATACAACTAATATATATTAAAACAAGGTAAATTTTTTTTTATTCTCATTCAATATATCCCGACTGCAGCCTTTCCTCCCTCCACTACTCTCAGTTGTTCCCCCCATCCCTCACCTCCCTTCTCCCCTGGGGTCCACTGCTCCTCAGAAAAGAGCAGTCCACCTAGAGACATTAACTGAACATGGCATAACAAGATGCAATAAGACTAGACACAAACCCTCGTATCAAGGTTGGATGAGGCAGCCCAGGAGGAGGAAAAGGGTTCTAAGAGCAGGCAAAAGAGTCAGAGATAACCTCACTTGCAGGAGTTCCACAAAAACCCCCCACAGCATGTATGCAGAGGACCTAGTGCAGACCGGTTGCTGCTTCAGTCTCTGTTAGCCCCTATGAGCCCTGCTTAATTGATTTTGTGAACCATGTTCTCTTGGTGTCCTAAACCCCACTGGCTCCTACAATCCTTCCTCGCCTTCTTCTCCTGGGTTCGCTGAGTTCCACCTATCATTTGAGTATGGGTCTCAACATCTGCTAGAAGAATCCTCTCTGATGACAATTGGGCTAGGTACCAGTCTGGTCTTCTAGCAGCCTGTGGACAAGATAAATAGTTTAAGGCATGTGGTAGGCCTGATATCATGACATAATTTTAATGCAGAATTTCATATTATTTCCATCTTAAAAAATAGTATTTGCCAAATTCTTGTATTTCTGTGACATTTTTAAGTTATTTATGTGTCTTAGGAGAAATAATACAACAAATTAGTTTTCATTTTTACATAAAAAATTTTAAATATACCTATGAATGAGTTATCTGTTATTTGTATTATATTCCAAAAGAAATTAATTTGGGTTGTAGGATTTACAGCTTCAGAGTAGTGGCTTGGTGACTTTTTGTAATAATGAAAAATGGGAAGTTTTCTTTTGATATACAATTAATTTTTTTTGCCATTTTGCACTATCACTGTTTTGGGCTAGTTGTGTAGTTGAGTGGTAGAGTTGTTGCATAGCATGCACAAGACCTTAGGTTCCATTCCCCAGCACTGTTACTGTCCCCCATAAAAATTACTATTTCCCTACTTCTCCCATTGAAAGTATAGTTTAGGACTCATTTCTGTTCACCTTTATTGAAATTTGTAAAATACTATTGAGTTCTCTTCCTACTGTAAAATAAAAGGTTATATGTAGTACATTTGGTATAGGATTATTGAAAACATGAGTTATTGTATTCTATTCTCTTATGACACTGTTAATTTCCGAATGGCCTTTGGAAGATGAATAAATCTTTAGACTGTTCATTGTGGTGGACTTCTTTAATCTCAGCATTTGGAAGGCAGAGTCAAATGGATCTCTGTGAGCTCAAGGCAATCAATCTGGTCTGCATATGAAGGTCCAGGCCAGCTAGGGCTATATAGTGAGAATCTGCCTACAAACAAATAGGGCTGGAGAGCACTTGCTGTTCTTAGAGAGGACTAGGGTTTGGTTCCTAGCACCCATATGGTAGCTCACAAATACCTATAGCTCCAGTTTGAGGGGATCCAGCACCTCCTTTTCTCTGTAGGCATCAAACATGCGTGTGGTACACAATCATACATGCAGGCACTTTTGTATACACATAAAATGAAAACAAATCTTTAGGAATGTTTTTTGAAGGACATTCAACAGAACTCTATTATTGTTTTGTCTAATCTTGTTTGGTGAGTGTATTCATGGTTCTGTGTTGTGGGAAAAGTTTGTGGTTCACCAGTTAGCCTTAACGATAATAGCTAGAGTTTCAGTGTGAGACGACAGAACTAATATTTTGGAGGTAAAAGTAGAGCATATCCGAAGGATGTTATTTTGTTTGCTGGCTCTGTCAAAAAGTTTAAAAAAAAAAAAAAAGAAGTATTGGGACAGAAGTTGAAAAGATAGGGTAGCATACATCTTTAATCCCAGCACTTGGGAGGCAAAGACAGGCCGATCTGAGTTGGAGGACAGCTTGGTCTACAAGTGAGTTCCAGGACAGCCAGGGCTACGCAGAGAAATCTTGTCTCAAAAAACCACCACCACCACAAACGGGGGGTGGGGGGAGAGGAAGAGAGGGAGGGAAGGGAATTCTGAATGATAACCTATGGAGTTTGAGTTTATTTTTTATGAGATATAGAGATTTAGGTTGTTTTTTCTTTTTTTTTTTTTCAGTGCATAAGGTGGAATTCGTAGCTTTGTGCATGCTAAGTAGGTACTCTACCATAGAGCTACATTTCCATTCCAATAGATCAGAAAAAGGAGTAGAGGAGGTGCCATAGATTCTTAGTTTAAAGCTCACATAGGATCAGAAGTTAACTCTAGTTAAGCTTTGCCATTTTAGAGTCAGAAGTATGTGTGATGAAGGATGGCTCTTTAATGTATAATTAGATAGAACTCAGCTGTAGGAAGAAGGATTGAGTGGTTTATAGGTCAATCATAATTCATATCATCTAGAAGGAATAAAACAATAAAAATAAAGGGCTAGAGCATGATTATATTGCTGTAACATTTTTTTCTCTGTAGGTTAAAGCTTTCTCATTTTTCATTTCTAGTATGTGACTCTGTGCTTGACACTAAAAATTCTCAGCAGATATTTCATGAATGGATGGTTGTATATAGAATTCTCACTTAAGAAAGCTTAGTTTATCTGTATCAAATTGTTTTTGGACTTCTGTAAGAATCTATTTCTGGGGCATAGGGAAAAAATAAATCTAATTGCTCTTGAGGTATCATCTGGCAAAATCCTTTCGTTTTCACTCAAGGTAAACATTCATAGTTTATCACATTAAGTCACCTGAAGCCTAATTCTCTGCTGTTAAGATTGTTATGATTGACAAGGAAGTGGGTAACAGTTTATTTCTCTGCTGAACATTTTTCTAGTTTATGCTCTAAAAGTAGCCCGTGGTGTTATTATCTTAGCATTCTTTTTAGTGCTAATGGTTTTAACCTAACTTATATTACTTGCCTAAATAGTGTTCATTAGGAGTTATAAAATTGCTATATCTTGTAAATTATAGAATTGACTTTTAATTCTTTCATTTGTATTATTAGCTGTTTTCTATCCGAGGCAGGGTTTTCTATGTTACCTTGGCTATTTAATTTAATATGTATGGGTGTTTTGCCTTAATATATGTCTGCACCACTTGTGTGTCTGGTGGCTTCAGGAGGCCAGAAGGGGCCATTATATTTGCTACAGCAGGAGTTACAGACAGTTGTGAGCCACCATGAGGGTGCTGGGAATTGAGCCCTGGTCCTCTGAAAGAACAGACGGGAATCTTAGACTTTGAACCATCTCTTTACTAGCCACAAAATCAGGCTCTGTTAGTTGTCATTCTTTTGTAAAGCAGTGCTTTCCTTTAGCTGAGGTTTTATTCCTCTGAATGCCCTTCCTTTCTGAAAGGATAACTAGATAAGCTTTTTTCTCCCTCTCTTTTTAAATTATTGCTTTTATTGAGCTATATTTTTTTCTCTGCACTCCTCCCTTCCTCCCCATTCTCCTTCTACCCTCTTTCATGATCCCATGCTCCCAATTTACTCAGGAGATCTTGTTTTATCTACTTCTTGTGTAGATTAGATCCATGTCTCTCTTAGAGTCCTCTTTGTTGTCTAGGTTCTCTGGGGTTGTGAATTGTAGGCTGGTTTTTCTTTGCTTTGTGTGTAAAAGCCACTTATGAGTGCGTACATATTACATTTGTCTTTCTGGGTCTAGGTTACCTCGCTGAATATGATGTTTTCTAGATCCACCTATTTGTCCACAGATTTCAAGGTGTTATTATTTTTTTCCATCGTGTAGTACTCCATTGTGTAAAAC